>CM056200.1:114363224-114800724 GCA_029692085.1 Gymnothorax javanicus
TGCCTTAATGTTCGATTATTCGACTAAATGGTCGCAAGCGCATTTGAGTACGATCTATAAACTGAATGAGATTTTGCTCTGAACTGTAAACCTAGTATTCTTGATTTTCACTCAGGCGATGGGGACAGCGGTTGCTATCAGTCACCTTGGTGCCTCTCCAGTGTAGATGTAAAGGTAGACCACAGTCATGAAGTGCAAAACTTCAAGAGAGTCCTCTGTGTTGAGGTTAATTGTGGGAGCAAAAGTGGCTAAATTAGCGCAAAGTAAGTTTCAGCTCAACGACAGAGATTTTTACTAATCAAGGAGAGGAGTTGAAAGAAATGAGGAGAGAAGAAATCACTGGATTTCAGATGTGAGTCGAGGTGACCCTGTACGGATAAAATTCTAGCTTGAAGGTAAATGTGTTTGTGATTGTCTGGTAGTTTCAGGGAAGCCCACAGCTGTCTGGGATGAGCTCAGTATTAATATCAATATAATATTGAATATTTAGATAATTTCTGAGATAATTCAAAGATAATTATCTTTCCAGGCACTGAAGCCACATATCAAGATGCCACTTGGCTGTACTCTTCCAAACTTTTGTTGTTCTTCGACTCATAGGTCATTCAATGGCTAACTTGTTTGTAGGATCGAGTCACCAAATATAGCGGACTATTCTACTGATGTCAAACGGTGGCGTAGCTGCTTGCCTGGTGTTTTGATTGGCTCAATACCAAGTATGGAAATGTGAGGAAGATATGGAACCTTTATGTGGTTTTCCAAGGAAGCTGCATGATAAGGAAGCACAGGAATGTTTCTGCAGTCTCTCAGTCTCACTTTTATCCTTTTCTGATCATAAAGACGTATGATGTCTTCCGAGACATCATGTTCATAGAGCAGAGAACACGATGATTCTAGAGAAACAGCCTACTATAATAATAAATTTCATAGTCCGAAGGGCAGAATCATGGCAGTTGTTGATATTTGGTAAGGCATGTGACGTCAGGTGAAAACCAAGAATTCTTGCCAAGCCGCTAAAACGACTCCTGTCGGTACTAAACCACAACTGGGAAGCTAAAAATTGAATATTTTTGTCTTCTCAGCGTGCCAATACTGTACAGTCTGTATGTATGGATTGTTGCACAATCAATGCTTTTTGGCTTCATGGTAGTTGTCAGTTTTAATATGGTGTTGGATTATAGTCAGTCAACTTTAATATAAAGGACTTAACATTCATTGTATGAACCATGTGGGAATTGCAGTCCATTTTTAAAATTTTTTTTTTTTTAATAAATTTTTTTTGGGGGGATTTTTTCACCTTTATTTGACAGTTACAGAGAGACAGGAAAGTTGGGGAGAAGAATGGGGGAAGACATGCGCCAAATGACCTGAGCCGGAATCGAACTCAGGTCGCCACGAGAAGGACACAGCCTTTATGGTGCGCGCGCTTAGACCGACGAGCCACCGGGGCGCCCCAAATAGCAGTCCATTTTGTAGTGTTACTGTTGAAATACCTTGAGTGCACCGTGAGTTGCGTGCCCATGTCTTGAATAGAGAGGACAGTCAGAGATGCTGCAAACCTCTCAGTCTTGCACTGAGGCACTCGTTCTTTATTGCTGCCATTTCAGTGAAGTGGAAGTGTGAAAGATTAAGGTCACAGTTTGCCAAATCTTCTCCCCAGGTGAGGAGCTGAACGTTTACCACTGCTACAGTGTTAGTTTGGGATAGTGTTATGATGCATGTATGCGTCCCGTGATGGTACTGGAAGTGGCACTCTGCGATTATGCACTGGATGCAACACAATTGCAAGTCCAACCCTCTGACTTAATCCATTGTCACAAAAACTGATGATTTGTACCACTGTCATTGCTGAAAGGGGGCACATTATGTAAAAACTCACTTTTCCCAGTGCTTGCGCACATACATTCTGGTATCTTGAGTACTTACCAACTCACTAACTGGGAAATAAAACAATCCTGTCACAGGCCTCAAATTAAGTTATTTTTAGGGCAAGGCCATTTGGCCTTTTAAAATTGGGGCATCACGGCCAAAATTTAAGGCACCGAAGGCCAAAACCAAATTAATCAATTTAGCAAGAAAAATAAGTGATAATGACATTGTATAAAGACAAAACCGTATAAATCAATAGTTAGGAGTGCATTGAAAACCAATATTAATTTTTTATTTAAATTGTTAAATTTTTTATTCACCTTGCAGCAATTTATCGACTGAACAATCAAGACCAATACATGACCAATAATAAGAAATGATAATGAAAAAGTGAATGCCTATTATCTACATTTATATTATTTATATGGCATTGTAAGGATAACAATATAAATGCAAAAATCCAAAACTTTCATCGACTTTGTGGTATTTATTTTCACCATCCTTACAATTGTCACTCAGCTGTGCATCATGCCAGACATCGCCCTGTAGCCATGACTACACTTGGAATACTGGACGGATTCTCAGGGCTTATTGCTTAATGGGCCTTGCAAACTAACTTACACAAATCTTCAGGAACTACATGAGTGCAGAAATTATAAAGACATTGATATTTTACGTCGTCATTTATGCACGGAAGAAAATGCTTCAGTTTTATGGTGCAATGTATAAAAATGCTATCGGCAATAAATTAGGATGCCATCGGTTCTACAAATTAGTCTGAGCAACTGCTGTACCCAGGAAAAGTAAACTGCGAGAGGTTTTGGTTATCAAGCATTGAAAGATGAGGTTTCCGTTGGCCTTTGTTGCTGCCAACGGACTGCTGCTGCTGAGCAGTCTGGGATGGCACAGGACCCACTGCACAGGCTCATGTTGTTAGCGAATGCTCTCTCCAGCTCATTCTCAAAGTTTAGTTTCTGTTGAGGAAAGTTATACAACCACCGTTTTCACCTGGCCCAAAAACACATCTATACTTGACACCAGAAGTATTTAATTGCTTGTGCTTAAAACATAATGTGAGCTGATTTTTCTCGAGCCGGAAGGATGTATGGTTGTACCATACCAACCTCACACAACGTTGCCGTGTTCTTGAGTGAGTGAGCGTGTCGTTGGTCGCACAAAGTGCTCATAAGTCCAGCGCAGCGTGATGACAGGAGCTGCACAGCTCAATCGCTGTGTCGAAAATCGCCACTTTGGGTAATATTTGGGCATCATGGCCACTTGGAAAAAAGGGCAAGCCAAACTGGCCGTTTGAGTAGTAGGGCATGACGGTCACACGAGAGGCAACAACGGCAATTGCCGCTAGGCCGTGGTATAATTAATGCGCTGCTGTAATTTATTTATTTATTTTTTTTTGTGGGATGCCTTTTTCATAAAACATGGCATTCGGCATTGCATTCAGAGTCTGCTCCCCTTCCTACGTCACATGCAGACTCGTGAATTGATCCACCTCTCATCTGAATATTTCCACCCATGTTTTTTTTTTTTTTTTTTTTGGCAACATTCCAGCTTCAGTCGGCAAAAGCCCATAGCTAGCAAGAGCCAGTGTGCTTTCCACTTTTTGTCTGAATGCTTTATACTTCTAACCTGGATCAGTAAAACATGGGACAGGCAACAAAACTAATATTACAGGGACCTATTATGCCTTTCTGAAGATGCAAAGAAACAATGCTTCTGATATACAGTATTTTTAAGGAAAATCTATGGCTAGTTAGGGAGGTAAGTGTTTCCAATTTCAATTAATAACCACACTGAATTCCAAGTGTAAGCTTACAACTCACTAGCTGGTGAAGTGATCCTCGCAAAACTGACTTGGCTAGCTAGCATCCATGCATTACCCTTCTATAATCATTGTCTGGTTTATTAGCTAGCTAGAGACTTGTGGCGCTTTTCCACTACGCGGTACCGGCTCTGCTGTACTCTATTCGCCTTTTTTGGTTTTCCATTAGGAAAAAGTACCTAGTACCACCTTTTCTGGTACCTGCTCTCCTGGGGTTCCAAAAAAAGCCGACCAGGTACTAGTTAGTCTTGCGGTGCTAGACGATCGGAGATCTCTGCCTCCAGATCTTCTGGGGACATCATTATACAAAAGAGTTACTAGGGCGCCAGCGAAAAAAGGTCACTAACAAAGCAATGCCCCTTTGAAAGCAACGCCTTATTTGAATAGGAACGCTTTCCCAAAAATAGTGTGCTCCCCCTTTTCTACTCCGTAGGTAAACCAAAGAGGGTCTAATATAGCGACTTTGTATCTCGGAGAGAAAACCAAAACCAAAATATGAACTTTCATTTGGTGACCTTTGTATTGACCTTCAAAGGTCAAACGTGACCTAGTGAAAATTCAATGACTTGTATCACTAAAATTGTCACAGATGGAGCCTAGGTTTGTGTTACTGACTTCTCGGAAATCGCATATGAACTTTCATTTGGAGACATTCAGCTTGACTGTCAGTGACCTTTGAGGGTCAAACTCCACAGTGAAATTACAATAACTTATATCACCAAAATGGTCACAGATTGAGCCAAGGTTTGGATAGAGACATTTACAAAGTCATATATGAAGTCCATTTGCTGACCACAACTTGACACTCTGTGACCTTTAAAGTTCACAATTGACATATCAAATACATATTGACATATTTCAATGACTTGTATCGCCAAAACTGCTTCAGAGCTTAGGATTGTATTACGGAAGGTCTTATAAATGTATGTGAACTTTTATTTAGTGACCTTGAAATTCATTTTCATTAATTCAAATGTCAAACTTCACATGAAATTTTCATAACTTGTATCATCGCTGTAAGACTGCTTACCGGTAAGCTACAGGACCCTTGGTCCTATTTTTTATTTTTTATCTACCGGTCCGTGACACATGCACAAACGTATACAAAATTACACACCAAAACTAGAACCAGAGAAACCCCTTTGCCCATCCCTTTCCCCCAAAATGAAAAACCCCATCAATCATTTTTTTGCACAGTTGACCATTATGCTTCTAGTGCAGTTACCCTCACAATTGGTACAGTCAGCCATTAAAAAAGCTACTAGGACATCAGGTCTATGACCAGCCAAGCATGTGCTGCCCTCTCCAGGCGAAGTACAGACATAACCCCCCCCCCCCCAACTAGAGCCACACACATAACCAATACCCCACCCCAGAATCGCAGCACATGGGGATGAGGCAATAACTAGAGCTAAGGGAGCCCCACCACTCAAGTTCCCTATATCTGCCTGCACCCCAACAAGGGCCATTATTGCCGCCATAACGAGAGCTCAGAACTGGGCCAGAGTTTGGACATGCAGAAGGAGAGAGGAGACGGGATGGGATATGTAGTTCCCCCCCCCCCCATAGTCTCATAGGCACCCTCTTAAGCATTGTCTGAAGTGCCCATCTGCAGGACTACATGTCTTTATTCCCTTTGGAAGCACAGCTCAGGTAGCTAACCTCTGCAGCCAGGCTAAGCAAACATGGCTGCCAGCCAAGCTAGCAGGGATGTTACATTCACAGAAGCGTGGCAGGCAGTCACCGTAAAAGTTTTACTGCACTTGTAATTCAGTTTCTAGCGTTGAGAATGCTCCTTAGCCGGCGTCTGTATTGTAGCAACCAGTGCCCTCCCATTTAGAACTGCAACCCCTGCTCAGACACCCCGGTCCAAGGACAGGCTCCAGTATACGGGTTCACACACAACACCTGTTCTTTGGGTAGATTATTGCTGTCATTAGACTGTTAGCTGAGCTTTGGGGTGAAGGGCTCCTTTGACACCGCATTGGCAGGAGAATTCTCTCAGCCCCCTCATATTTTCCGTCAGCAGTTTACCCTGTAAATGATGTACGCATATGATTTCACATGTGCAGAACATGCTTTATGTCTGAATTGCGTCTCTGGAATGTTTCACTTTGGAAAGTGGAACTGGTCGGGCAGTGATTTGATCAAACGGTGGAGATCTCTCTCACCTTGCAATAAAATTGGGTTTGCTATCATGATGGGCATTTGGTTGTAGGCTGGTTTCTCATCAGACTATCTTTAAGGGTTAGACCTGTCCTGTCAATTGTGAAAAGAGCTTTGAAAAAGTGTCGAACTCTGCTGTATGTTCCATTACCCCTCTAACCAACTTGGAGAAACAACTGATCAGGAATGGCAGTGGGGGGGTTAGGGTGGCATTGCCAGTGCATAAGGCTGTAAGTGACCCTGAACCCCCCAATATAAATGATTCTGACTGTTACTGATGTTTTTTTTTGTTTTGTTTTTTTTTTGTTTAACATTTACGTGTGATTTCTCTGATTGCATTGTTATTCCAAGCTGAAGAGTGCTCACTGTTCCATTAACGTCAGATAATCAGGTTTTTTGTAAAACCACTATGAGCTTGTTGATTGACCGAACTTTGCTATTTGTGTTTTACAGGCTAACGGAGCCTTCAGGGTTTCTGACAGATGGACCAATCAATTATAAGTACAAGACCAAGTGCACCTGGCTCATTGAAGGATAGTGAGTATCTGCACAGCCTGGGCCCATGACTGACTCACAGCCAGCCAATCAGACACAGGCCCACCTGTGCTCTGACTGCAACAGCCAATCAAATAAGTCTTCATCATCCACTCCAGCAAATCATCTTTGAGGGCCAACTCATGTTCACACATCCTGGTGAACCCTTTTAAACACGTCACCCAGTTTAACACCTCCAGCTTCACCCAGTTCACCCAGTTTAACAGATGCAGCTTCACCCAGTTCACCCAGTTTAACAGATGCAGCTTCACCCAGTTTAACACATTCAGTTCCAGGCGACATTAGTTCCTTTGTCTACTCTGGCTGCCTTTTAGTCACACCTGTGCTCTCTTTTTCTTTCAGCCCAAATGCGGTTCTGAGGTTACGGTTCAACCATTTTGCCACCGAATGTAGCTGGGACCACATGTACGTCTACGATGGAGACTCTATATACGCCCCTCTGATTGCTGTTTTCAGGTGAGTGCTTCTCTACACTCTTCTCCTGTTTAAGTTACTGCATTTTGAGAACTGTTAAGATGAGGAAGCAGAGAGGGGATTGCGTTGGGATTGATTTACAAACGGCTGAGATTTACGGGTTCAGTAATAAAGTTTTGCTTGGGAGAGCCGACCAAGGGAAATATGAGCTAATATGGTTTCCCTGTGTTAAAAGCTGAGAATCTGAGGAGAGAGGCCATGATTTTGATTGCAATGCACAGAGCTAAGTAAGGAAAAGAGTAGGTCCTCATCCCAAACATTAGCTCATGTACTCTATATAGTCATTAACTGCTTGGGAGCGAAGAAAACATAAGCTCTGGACTGAAACATGCATTTTCTTAGCTGCTCTCAGATGAAAGACTAGAAGTCTAAAAATACTTGAGTGTGGATGTATTGCTGTCATTTGTATGTAACCATGGTAACCTGAGTACATAACTTCGCTGTTATGGCAAAGCCTTCATCTGAGGCCGTAGGACTATTTGAGAGACTGTGTACGTAAAGCTCGAAAAGATCTTCCTCAACTTATGGAAATTTTTGACGTGAAGAGGAAAAATGAAATGGGCTTCACTGTTATCGCAACCGCTCTGAGAATCGACGCTAGTGGAGAAGAGGTCTTGTGGCTGTAGCAGCTGTTTCGGGACCTGGTGTGATGGATAAGGCCTCTCTTCTAGTCAGTGGTGATGCATAACCGCTGTCTGCTCACAGGCCTCTCTGTGGGGCTGGGCTATAAATACAGTGGTTTGTGGTTGGTTTGGCTGGTGTGAGATGTCTCGAGGGAGCTAACCTGGACACACTGAGTGAATTGATGTGGATCTCGATGCTGAGCCCTGAGAAAAACAGCCTGGCGTCTTGTGAGGCTCTTTGACAGCACATGAGTGCATTTACTTCTCAGGCTGTTAAAATCACCCATTTTGTGTCAGTCAACCTCAGTATGCTGGAGATTGGCGGGCAGACTGATGATGTGAACACGGGAAAACATTTCTTACTTTCTGATTGGTTTGTTACCCCCTCCGCACAGTGGTCTCATTGTTCCGGAGCTTCGCAGGAACGAAACGGTCCCTGAAGTTGTGGCGACATCTGGATATGCACTGCTTCACTTCTTCAGCGATGCCGCGTACAACCTGACCGGGTTCAACATCTTCTACTCGTGAGTGACCACTTTCTGTTACCGCGTTGTGGAAAAATTTCTGTACGCATTTGTTTTCACTACTACAATTTCAACCACACTCAATCCTCAAAATTTTCCAAAGTTCATTTAAAATGCGGGAGAAATGGCTTTTTTGGTGAGGTGGCATTTTCAATTTCCTCCTCTTGTTGTGTCTTTAATACTTGCATTGATGTTTTTTGTGCTGTTGGTACTTGAAGGGAACGGTCATTTTTTAGAGGACTATTCATTTTCTACAGTGTTAGCTTTTAAATACTTTACCCTGGTGTAAATTAATGTAAGCAATGTACAAAAACATGCCGGTCAATACACAAAAATAACTGCATTCCAAAGTGGCATAATATGGCCCGACGCAAAGCAGAGTGCCTTCAACCACTGAGTGTTGTACAAACCCCAGTTCCAATGAAGTTGGGGCGTTGTGTAAAACGTGAATAAAAACAGAATACAATGATTTGCAAATCCTTTTGACCTTATATTCAATTGAGTACACTACAAAGACAAGATATTTAACTTTATTGTAGCCCCCGGACGAAGTCGGGCGGCTACTATGGATTCATGTGTGTCCCGCCTCCGCGTCCATAGATACTTTCTTGTGGACTCTCTACAGGCTGTAATTTTTTTTTTTTTTTTTTTAAAGATTATTTTTGGGGGATTTTTTCCTTTATTTGATAGTTATACAGTGTAGAGAGACAGGAAAGTTGGGGAGAAGAATGGGGAAGACATGCAGCAAATCCGAGCGATTCGAACCCGCTGCAGGAAGGACATAGCCTTTCTTGTGGACTCTCTACAGGTTGTAAGTTTTGACCGATTTCTTTCATATTTTGTAGGGACATGTGTTGTACTTCACTTATGACACCTATCGATTTTGTTTGCCACGACAGCAGTATTGGTCGAATAATGTGCCAATTAGCGACAAAACATAGAGATTTCCTTGTGGACGCAGTACTGGTTGCAGTTTTTGACCGATTACTTTCATATTTGGTATGGACATTTGTTACACTTCACTTATGAGACCTATTGATTTTGGTTGCCATGGCAACAGTTTTGCCGAATAATATGCAAATTAGTGACAAAAAAAGAGATTTCCTTGTGGATCCAGGACAGGCTGCAACTTTGGACCAATTATTTTCATATTTGGTATGGAAATGTGATATACTTCATTTATAACACCTACCAATTTCGGTTGCCATGGTCTGGACTGCAGGCAAGCCAGTCTATTACCCACACTCTTTTATGACGAAGCCACGCTGATGTAACACATGCAGAATGTGGCTCATTGTCTTACTGAAATAAGCAGGGACGTCCCTGAAAATGACGTCGCTTAGATGGCAGCATATGTTGCTCCAAACTCTGTATGTACCTTTCAGCATTAATGGTGCCTTCACAGATGTGCAAGTTACCCATGCCATGGGCACTAACACATCCCCGTACCATCACACTGCTGGCTTTTGAACTTTGCGCTGATAACAATCTGGATGGTCCTTTTCCTCTTTAGACTGGAGGATACAATGTCCATGATTTCCAACAACAATTTGAAATGTGGACTTGTCAGACCACAGCATGTTTTCCACTTTGCGTCAGTCCATCTCAGATGAGCTTGGGCCCAGAGAAGCTGGCGGCGTTTCTGGGTGTTGTATGGCTTTCGCTTTGCATGGGTGTTCTAACTTGCACTTGTAGATGTAGCGATGAACTGTGTTAACTGACAATGGAAGTGTTCCTGAGCCCACATGGTAATATCCTTCACAGAATGATGTCGGTTTTCAATGCAGTGCCGCCTTAGGAACCGACGGTCACGGGCATTCAATGTTGGTTTTCGGCCTCGCCGCTTACGTGGAGGGATTTCTCTGGATTGCTTTGAATCTTTTGATGACGTTATGGACTGTAGATGATGAAATCTCTAAATTCCTTGCAATTGCACATTGAGAAACGTTGTTCTTGAACTGTTGGACTATTTGCTCACGCAGTTGTTCACAAAGTGGTGTACCCCGCCCGATCCTTGCTTGTGAACGACTTTTCGGGGATGCTCCTTTTATATCTAATCATGACACTCACCCGTTTCCAATTAACCTGTTCACCTGTGGAATGTTCCAAACAGGTGTTTTTCAGCATTCCTCAACTTTCCCAGTCTTATGTTGCCACTGTCCCAGCTTTTTTGGAACATGTTGCAGGCATCAAATTCAAAATGAGTGAATATTTCCAAAAAAAAAAAAGTTTATCAGTTTGAACATTAAATATCTTGTCTTTGTAGTGTACGCAATTGAATATAGGTCGAAAAGGATTTGCAAAATTTTTTTTTATAAATTTGGCATCTCCAATCCCACCGAATCTGGAATGCCCAATCCGAGAACTATGTGCAAGGCTTGCTCGTATACAACCCCTTGTTGCCAGCTCAGGAGAGAGAGACAGTTTGTGGCTCTCCTCCAAAGCATCGCCTGTCAGCCTCTGCATCTTCACACTCATTGGTCGAAACTATCGCAAGTTCAGAAGGAGGGCGGAGGATACCTGAACATGAACAAGCTTAGAATCTCACTGACGCGCGCCTGGCTGGTCAACAGGAGGCGCTTGAGCAACGAACAAGGCAACCATTTTTAATTTCCCTTCCCAGCAGTCCCTTCCCAATTTGCATTCCAACAGCGCTTTAGCCAATCATGCGCTGTTCTGAAAAAGCTGCCGACCACTGCTGGTCAGTACGACTGGGGATCGAACCCACGCCATAGTAGTCACTGCTGCATCACAGTTGCGGTGCCTTAACCTGAAGAAATTGCTTTAAATGTGCCCCAGACTTTAGCACACTACCGCATTCAATAGCTTTTTATAATGTTGAGGGGCAGAAGGCCTGATGTGGTCTTTGGTTCTGGATCCCTGTGGAACTGGTGATCTTGCTGGTGGTCTGTGGCGGTTTATTAATGGGTGACCTCCCAATGTTGTGCTTGATGCGTTCCCTCTAGATCTGTTAGGCCTGAGGGGAGTGTGCATCAGTCTGTTATAGGAGACTGTATGTGGGGGGGCTCTTTGCTAATTATTGAGGTTTAGTGTCCACAGACTCTTTGTAGCCTAATTTGGTGAAGGGGGGAATAAACTAATAGTCGGTTTGGTGACTTTGTCATTTGCAGGATAAACTCCTGTCCGAATAACTGCTCGGGACACGGCAAGTGCAGCACTGGGAACTCCATCTCCAGCAGGGTGTACTGCGAGTGCGATAAATACTGGAAGGGAGAGGCCTGCGACATCCCCTACTGCAGGAACGACTGCGGCAGCCCCGACCACGGCTACTGCGACCTGACCGGGGAGAAGCTGTGCGTCTGCAATGACAGCTGGCAGGGTAGGCCCAGTGTATGGCCTCGGGGCGTGTGTGTGTGTGTGTGTGTGTGTGTGTGTGTGTGTGTGAGAGCATGCCTGTCCATGCAAGTCTGTGCATTTTTTTGTAATTGTGTATTTTTGTACCTTTTTGCGCAAGGGCACGAGCTTCTGCATTTGTACAGGAATTTGTGTGTGCAAGAGCATGAACATCAACACATGCATCTGAATTTATGCATTTTTGTGAGCAGATTTGCCCCAAAGTTTGGGTTTGTGTGTGTGCAAGTATGCTAGTGTGTTTGTGAATGTGTGTGATCAAGTTTGTTTCTTACGCTCCCTTGCCTTGTTTAGGTGTGTTTACTTGTTTGTGTGAATATGCAAGTCTGGGTTTGTGGGCATCTATGTAATGGTATTGTTTTTTGCGTTTTAATTTAGTTTGCCATATTCCAAGCAAGCGCCATTCATTCCCATTGTCAACCATAACTAGCTTAAATTCAGAAGTCCTCTGAGTGGAAATTACATAACAGAAATATGTGACAGAAGAAAACGTCTGAGGGCAGATTTCAAAACGCTGTCATTTTGATGCACTGGCAACCCCCTAGTGCTCTTTTTCACTTTATTTGTCTGAAGAAATCAATCAGTAAGCTTTATTTCCTTTATTCCCCCCCCCTTTTGATTTCATCAGGGGAAATACAGTGAGACTGGGGTTTTCAAATTGGGTGCTCAAATCTAGTCCTTATTGGTCAGACCATCTTTATTCTTCACTCATAGGTCAAGAGGGGTCGAACCCCAGCTGGTATTTGCCCGTAAGCATTCTGATTGGAGGAGCAGGGGCGTTTGAAGGTTACCGATGGAGGCAGAAATGTGTTCGTTTGCGTTCAAACACCCCCAGTGGCCAAACAGGGGAATTGCATGCACGTGGATTACTGGCTGGCTCTCCTTCAGTCTGCTCCACGCAGTTTCCCATTGTTACTGTGTTTGATTGGCTGAGTTTATTAAACTTGTATCATTCAAATTGCAGGAGTTCTCTGCCATGAAGAACATCCCATTCATTCTTGGGGAGTTCAGTGCATTTTCTCAGTCCTTTCACAGCAACATGGCTTGCTTCCTTTATGAGGGAATTAATTTATTCCTTATAAAAACACAAAGTCAAAATTAGGGAGCCCTTGTACAGGATAAAACCACAATTCCAAAAAAAAAGAAAAATGGTGGTGACATTAAGCAGGAAACTTCTGCATTATATTGGTTTCCAAACTTGTTCCAGATGTTCTGCAGCCCTCCCCACATTCAGACACACTGCTGGAGTAGTGAGGACCTGCTGCAGTGCTGTGTCATTAACAGCAGGGGGAAGAATCCCCCCCTGAGTTATGCTGCTGCTCAGTTCAGGTCACAGGGCCAGCCCTCCAATAAGACTGTTTAACTCGCTATGTCACCCGGCCCCTCCCTTTCCCTGCCCGAGGCTGGGGTTTTCTGGGAAGAACAATCATTCATATCAATAGAATTATTAATATTGATAGGATTGCCAATATGAGTTAATAGCAGCGGGGCACCACCCTGGGATCAGGGACCAATAACCGAACCAAAATTTTAGTCTCAAAGGAATTGTTTGAGCCAAAATGTCAATATTAAAATATCACATTTGTGAAATTAACAATGAAGGGTGAAATTCGAACACTGGACCTCCCGACCAGCTGTTGCCGCGATAAACATGCACAAATAATCACAGGGAGCTGTTCAGAAATTATAACAGAGTTTATTTAACTTTGGTAACGTTTATGGTAATCAATGATACTTTAGTCAACAAGCATCTATTATTTCTACAACTATCACGACAAACGGCTACATGTACAAGCAACTAAGATCGAGGGTAACAGACACTGCACACGTGAGGGCACAAAAGGGAACGAGGAAGGGAAAAGGGAGAGCAAGATGGCTGACGCAGCCATGTGAGTGAGTACGTCACCCGGATAAGGAGCGGGATAAAGGAAGAGCAAGATGGCTGAAAGTGTGCGCACCCGGAGGAGGAGTGAGCGCGATGGAAGAGCAAGGCGGCGCCGCCACCGACCTGGAGGAGCGAGACAAAGGAGGAGCAAGATGGCTGACGCAGCCACGTGAGTGAGTACGTCATCCGGATAAGGAGCGGGACAAAGGAAGAGCAAGATGGCTGGCGCACGTGAGTGAGTCGTCACCGGAGGAGGATGGACAAAGGAAGAGCAAGATGAATGAGTACGTCACCCGGGACAAAGGAAGAGCAAGAGCGAGACAATGGAGCGGGACAAAGGAAAAGCAAGATGGCAGCGCAGCCCCGTGAGTGAGTACGTCACCCGGAGGAGGCGGGACAAAGGAAGAGCAAGATGGCAGCGCGCCACGTCACCCGGACAAAGGGAGCAAGATGGCGGAACAAACCGGAGGAACAGCAAGATGGCTGGCGCGAGCCATGAGTGAGTACGTGAGGAGGAGCGAGACAACGTCACCGGAGGAGTGGCGTCACAAAGAGAGGACAAAGGAAGAGCAAGATGGCCGACGCAGCCACGTGAGTGAGTACGTCACCCGGATAAGGAGCGGGACAAAGGAAGAGCAAGATGGCCGACGCAGCCACGTGAGTGAGTACGTCACCCGGAGGAGGAGCGGGACAAAGGAAGAGCAAGATGGCCGACGCAGCCACGTGAGTGGTAGTCACCCGGATAAGGACGGACAAAAAAAGAGGGAAGAGGAAACTGGAGAACAGGATGTCCGACGTAACCACGTGACTGGTTACGTCACTCGGAAACGATGACCGGGAAAGTCGAACGGGGAGGAGAGCGGAACAACGAAAGCCGTGGTTCAGCGTGCTTTAATGGCAGGATTCGTGAGATCACTAAGTTGCACTCCCATGCTCTCCGTAGCCCACACTCAGGTGTGTGTTGCGTGTGGGTGTACACGTGTGTTAGTTAGTCAGAGTGAGACGAAGGGTGATAAAACAAGGCGAGCAACAGCGAGGCACAGGCAAAGTAACGGGCTCTCGCAGAAACTGCGCTTTTTCATACAGGAGCGCGATGAGCAAACTGGGGCTTGTTTGCCGTGATCCTGATTCTTTCGCTGATAAAGTGCAGTTAGCTGGCTTTATCCGCTCGGCGGACCAGTCAATAAAAACAACAGCTAACAGAATAAGCACAAGCAGATGGCACAACTAGTAAAACACAGCAGACTCGGCGGTCTGCAGAATCAATGATAAGAACAGAAATACAAATTGGAACAAAGATGTAATAACACGCTAATGCTAATCTCTGCCCAGACAAAGCCTCTTACTTTCGAAGAAAAGTCTGTGCGCTGTTTGGCGGAGTTTCCTCGGGCTCCAATTTGATGATGGGCTGGCGGCCGGTATGTCCACTGCGAGGTGATCCACACGTGGGCCAGAGCAGAATGCAGTGAGTCAACGAGGCGTTATTCTCGTTCTTTTGAGGAAGGCCAGAATCTGAATCGCTTCACTGATCCGAAAGTAATAATAATAAAAAATTAAATCAGCGGAACAGTCTGTAGCTAGTCCAGCAAGTGGGGACTGCGGCCTAGGTTAAAAAGTAATACAGATGTTGGCGTGACCGACACCTCCTATAGCGACTCGCGTCACTGTGGAAAGGCGCAGTACGGAGGTGTGTTCTGAGTCTTATAATACCCGTGACGTCATGGCAGCGTCTTGGCGATCCCCTGGGGTGTCCACGGCTCTTGTCCAATGGGACACCGGAGTTTGAATTCAACCCAAACTTCGCACCTAGGTGCGAGGTGCAAAGCCTGATGGGGTTTTGGCGGAACTCCATTGTTAGGCTTTGGACTTTACAAGTAGGCCTTTCTTTGTTTGGCCATGTATTGAGGTCCCAACACTGTCTTCTACTCGCCTATCGCTTTTCTATTTGGGTCTCTGCCCCCCCCCCCCCCCCACATCTCTCCTCCCCTTTTTGTTTCATTGTCCATCACCATCTCTCCTCTCTCCCTCTCTCCGTCTGTTTTTTCCTTTCTCTCTCTCACTTCCATCTCTGCCTCCTCTTCCTTTCTGTGCCTTCTCTCACTCTCTTTCCTCTAAGTCTCTGTCCATAATTCCCTTCTTCCTTCTCTCTTCTCTGTTCTTCCCTCCCCCTCCATCTCTGTTCCCCTCCCTCTCCCTCCGTCCCTCCTGCTAATGTCCTTTCTCTGCATGATTCAACATCACCATTGTATTTCTGAGGAAAAACTGAAGCAGGTGTAACGGTACTGCAGATTGAACAATGGCAATACCTGGCTGTGTTCATGGAGTGATAATAATAGGCAGCACTAACTGTTTAAGCGGTATCACACAAGGCTGAGTGCAGTCACACTAAATATCATTAGGGCTGTGATTAGTGTGTTGGCTCGAGGCGAGGGCCTCAGATCATGATCACAGTCGTTACGGTATTTAGTAGGTGCGACCTTGAGTGTGATATCGCAATTATGGAACGCTTTGATTAAAAATACATTTATTTAAAAAAAATAAGTTACTGACATTTCAGGCACAATATGATTAATATTTTGTTTGTATTACTCTGCCAACGGAAATGGTTCTTGAGGAAGACAAGGTTGATAGTGTGTTAATATTGCACATATACACACATGCGCACACACACACACACACAAACTCAAACAGGCCAACAGTTAATATCGCCTCAGCGCCTGTTGGCTGGCTCTCATTGATTTGAAGCTACCCATTAAAGATGTATCTGGTGAAATATGAATCCAGTGGTAGAGACTAAATTTTTTAATTTATGTTCTTTTTATGTTTCATTTTGGATTTTCTTCAAATTTTTTGAAGTAAACTGATGTGATGTTTGCATACCCAGGAATTTCTGCTGTTGAAATTGGCCTCCCTTCCTTATTTCCCCTTCACCAGACAAGCTTTCATATTTCAGGTCAAAAGTTACATTCATGAAAAAAGTATTGTTTTCCATGTCCGCTTTGATGTTGTTAATGTAACTTTTTAACGGAGGCTTTCAATATTACTAGCTATGTTCCAGTTAATTTGAATCTTATATAGCGAACATGGACGAGCGGGGAGATGCATGAAGTAAAACATCTGTACTGAACATCAGCTCTTTTAGAAAGCCTCTTGTCCAATCAGAATGCTCGACTGGAGCATTAACCAGGCCTTTTCTTGAAAAATCTTTTGGTGCGCAAACATTTGCGCGCGTAAACTTAATTTTTCAGCCTTAGGTGCGCATTTTTTTAATGCAGCTCAAATGCTATTTTAGTCGCGCAAACCGCGCCCTGCATGAAAAGTTAAGGTGATATCAATGTTGTACATAATTAATCTAAACCAATAAAAACAATATATTATGGCTATCTTTAAAATATGTAAATCTACCATGTGCAAAACCACCTTTCTTTTCCTACATTATATCCTTCTGCAAGTGCGCGTTTCAATTATGTCCTAAGATCCGCCCTAACTACAGTTAAGATAAGCAATATAGGCATTAGTTGCTCACTTCGATGTAGTCTTGGAACATAATGTTAAAGAAAAAAACCAGGAGTTTGGCAGAATTTCCTGTAAGTGCATAGATTATTTAAAAAATGGAATTAATTTGCAAGCAACATTTAAACTTACCCAGCTCAACTCTGAACGGGGCTACCACTTGAGAAGCGGTAAATCAGCTTACTTAGTATTCTCTCCGCGCATAAACCTGTTAAATGTGCTTTATAGGTGAACATTAATATTAAGTTGTTCTATGTTATATGGTAATTTGAACCGCTAGTTAGTCAGGCTTCTTAAATTGAAACTGAATGAAGAGGTGCATCTCCACTGCATCGCGAGCAGTAGGCCTAATATTGCAACTTGCAGGTTTAACACAAACACAGCCTGCTAATATCTCCGAAAAAGAAAGCGCGATAACTGATGTCTCCGAAGCCAGTCTGACAAGCCGAAACCTATGAAAACGAACCCAATAAAACTTCTTTTTAGCTTATTTCGTTACTTAGCGGAATGTATTACACCATAACAAACTTCATTTCGCGGATCATTGACCAGCCATGTATGACAAAAAAAAAAAAAACATGGTTTTTACTGAACGCCGTTTTTCCGTTCACTCAGCATTACATTTTGCAACTTGCGATTTGAGTCATTATGTGAATTTGCTTTATCCAATTTAATTCTTCAGTAATTTCTTGGATTAGTCATTTAGTTATTAATAATACATACTAAGGACTGTTAGACTCAAAGTGAACTTCTACTGGTCAATTTACTATTGCGGTTTCAATGAATGCGGAAAAACAAGGTATCCCTTATGGTAGTCTGCTGGAATGGTCTGTAACGTAGCTGTTCTCCGCAAGCTTGAATTAAAAACCTAACAAATTAACTCGTAAACAATTAATAGCAGAAATTAAAACAAATAACTCTTATTCAGCCCAATTAGATTTATTTAATGTCATTTCCATTTTGTGTCCATTTGAGAGACATTGGAGTCCATGAGAATTTTCGACTTCATGATTGTTACTGCTAACAATAAAAACGAGACTGGGACTTAAATTCTCATTAGCAGAAATAAGATGAACCAGGTCTATTCAATAAAACAACCTGTTAAGTTTTATGGTGGGGTCAAATACAGGCATCAGTCTATTATGCAGTCATCCTTCAACTTCTCAAGTGCAACAGCAGAATCACAAAGGGTAGCGAAAATAGGGGGCTCCAAAAGGTTTTCTCATTTGAGCGATTGGGAAAAAAGGCCGACTATTGGTCAACCAAGATTTGTTTTAGTGGGGGACAGTCTTTGTAATTTATTAATTAAATCACGGCAAAAACTGCATTAGAGATGTGAATGAAGCTAATCTGGTTTGCGTTCCCGAAATCACTGATGCTAACTTCCATGGTTGGAATCATTGACTTTGAATGGACGAACTCGTTAGTTGCCAACGTTAGCAAATATGCTTCTGGGAAAGCGAACCAGGGCTCCATTTATTAGCAGGAATGACCGATTGATCACACCAAGTTTCACCGTCAAAACAACCAATATTCGGCAATGAAAACTTTCGAACGATAGATAAGAGTAAGCTTACTTCCATTACCCACTCCTGCCCGTCCTTTCTGACAGTTTTAACGGGTTTTATGCCCTTGGTTTCGACATCCCACGGAGTGGAAAGCTGGATGATATGTCCAACCCGCTTCGCAATGTTCGGTGTTTATATATTTTTTTATCTTAAGTGGTTGATGCAGCGTGCAGATCCATTGGCTGATGTCTCGCGTGTCCACAATCTGTTTCTCATGGGCCTTCGCGCATTATGCGAAAGAGTTCGGAAATGCTGTCTGAATGGCGCTGCAGTTCGGATAGCTAGGCGCGCAGAAACTGAACGTTTTTGATGGATAGGCGCGCATTTATTTGCGCACCTATAATGCAATTTTAGGCAAGCAAAGGCGCGTACGCGCAATCGCGCGCCTTTCATAAAAAGGCCTGATTAACTGCTGTATAAGTGAGGGTAATGTACAGTGAGCCAGTCATTATTGTGAAATAAACCCCGACAGGGTGATATTGGACTCCGAAGCGAAGGGGAATTTGTTACAAGTGTAGTGGCCCACAGGGTCGTGAGCGAGTGTTTCTGGTTTGGCCAATTTGTCTCAGAATTTGTTTATAGTGTGTAAGGGGCAGTTTGCCTCCTGTCAGCGACTATACTGATGCATCATGGGCCTGTGTCAGTGATTGCATCATGAAGTACACTTGCCTCCGGAGCCAAACAAAAATACCAGACCCTCCCTAAAGAGTCTTCTCTGATCTTGCCTCTAACAGTGTACTGGCCCAAAGATGCACTAACCTAATGCCACTCTGATGAACTGTAGAATTGGTTAATGGTGGTGTTTACTGAATGTTTTTGTGAGGTATAGGGCTTCTGTCAGAACATTACTGTATTATTAAGTGTCAACGCTCAGGTTCTCTGCCTCCTCTGGCGTTGATGTCACCTCTGGAAACGGATGATTTCAGTTTGTGGGATTTCGGAGGAAGTTGGGGGATAATTATGGGAGACGGTGGAATTCTGACCAGTCTGAGGCAGCTGTGTGTTTTACCTTTGGTAACTGTGAAGGGACTGGACAGTTCACTCCTGTACCGAACAATCTCTCTCTCTACACAATCCTCTCTGTTCCTCTGCACCTGTCTCCACATCTCTCTCTCTCTGCTACTTCTCTCTCTCCCTCTCTCTCTCACTCACTCTCTATCTCTCTCTCTCTCTCTCTCCGTCCCCCCCTCTCTCTCTCTCTCCGTCCCCCTCTCTCCCTGTCTCTCTCTCCAGGTCCGGACTGCTCCCTGTCGGTGCCATCGAGTGAGTCGTTCTGGGTTCTCCCGAGTGTGAAGCCCTTCAGTCCCTCAGTGAGTCGGGCTTCCCATAAGGCCGTGGTGCAGGGCAGCCTCATGTGGGTCGTCGGGGGCTACACCTTCAACTACAGCTCCTTCCAGATGGTGCTCAAGTGAGTTTGTGTTAGAGCTCAGAACCCCTCATTATGTGCGCTATTCAGATCCTCTTCTATTTAACCCCACACACCTGGCTCTCTATCAAAGCAGTGCATGTACCTCATAAAATATGACTCATTGGACTTTGGTGGGAGCCTCTTGAATATTAAGAACTTTGAGTCAATCAAGACTTTTCAAAATGAAACGTGTTGGTTGTGAAACGTGTGTAAGACATTTTTAATTCATCTACACTGCGCCCTCTTGTGGGTGAAAGAGGTTACGCCTTCTTGCTCAGGCGCATGTATTAGAGGTAGATGTTCAGGTTCGGCTCCTTGGGGTCTGAATGTCTGTGGTCTTGTGTGGAATGGCTGTATCTCACCTTGGGGTAGATTAATGTAAATTAAGATTTGCTTATGTTTTGGGAAGGGGTCAGTAGGTTCTACTGGGTGTTAGAACTACCCTATCAAGCTGCACCGTATAAAAAATAATAAACATTATATTGCAGTCATACAATGCCATATTTATTCTTTTCTTGTTGAAACAGTGGCATTTTGATATTAGATATTTTCTCTCATGCACGCACAAATTAGAAAAGTTATGTGCTTTGAGAAGATATTTGGCTCCTTCCTAATTTCATTGTTTACGGAGTTGTAATTATTTTAAATCATCGAGCCAAAATGTAAATGAAGAGAAAATGAACTTTTTAAAACGGTCGTTTCATATATTGGAGGAAAATATTATCCAACACAAACCGGCCCCGACATTTAATTGACATTGTCAGAGTAAGTGTACCCTGGTTTGATTGCTGCTCGCTCTGTTGAAGTCAGACTTTACTTAAATGGAGTCGGCAATTTGTAGAGGGCAGAAAGGTCTCAATAAACAGAGCACCGTTCATGATTAAAAGAAATTCTGGAGGGGATGAGGAAGTTTTTGAAATACATGTGGTAAGCGTTGGCGCAAAGCCATTTCTATGACTCTGGGACTCTGCAGTGACAGTCAATATTTACTAATGAGGATACTTGGAACATCGGTGAATCTTACGACTTAGGAACTCTAGATATTCCTTTGCTTTTCTCGGCTAAGATCAGAGTACATGATTCGAACATTCTAAAGAGGCTGCGGAAAAGTGATATCCGTGGGATGGCTGCTAGGCAAAACCACTGACTACTTAGAGGAACATTAAGGCTGGTCTCTCATTCGCCTCGATGAGCCTCAAGCCTTTGGGATAATGATCTGTGGTCTGATTAGTTGTCAGTGGACATTCCTGAAAGAAGTTGATCACTTTGCTTCTGTCGTTAACATCATGCCAACAGTCATGTACAGTGGTAGCACGATTTTGTGCTGATGCTTTGGTGCTTCAGGGTTGGGGTGACTTGCCATAATGGATGGAACCGTTGATGGACTACGTCCAGACATCAGTCCATAACCTGAGCCTCAGGAGGAATGGAGTTATGCTGCCTGATCGCAGTTCAGTTAGGGGTGCGCAATTAATCCCCCTCCTGGTCCTAAAGAAATAAACCATAGATTTTTGGGGAGGTCTAGTGTAAGTCCTGTCTTGAACCCCATCGAGATGTTGTGGCAGGACCCTAACTTTGCAGCTCATGCTCGGCAAATTCTCTGATGCGGCTGAATTTAATTTATTCTGTGAAGAGGAGAGGTCTGAAATTGCTTCACAGAGATGAGGAAGATGGATCTCCTCTTATTGGAGGCATTTGGTCACAGTTGTTGATGTTAAGGGTGGAACTACTAGTTATTATCCACACCACAAAGTGGAAGGGGTGATATACTGAGAGGCATTAAAAACGCATAATAAAATATGCTGTTTTAACCCTTTACTCCCTGATACGGCCAACAGTCGTGATAATTTAGGTCGCTTCTGCCGGCGAATCCCGACTACAGTCGTGGTATTTTAGTAGCCATATTGTCTTAGGGCACCAGGGGTCAGTGGCTGCTAGGGCAGCAGTCTAAGATAGCTACTAGGGAGTAAAGAGTTAAGTAGTGGGAAATGGTTTCTTTCGTAGTTGCAAAACATGGTCTCGGGAAACTGTGCTTTTGGTTGTGAGACGTGCCCTCACTGTTATCGTTACATTGGCAGTCAATTCAGCAGTTCTTATGCATTATCTGACATGGCAGAAGACGTTTTATGGAATGTGTTTTTGTGACGTCACTGATGACGCACTTTGTCGGGGAGGACAGCTGACACATCTGGTCATTCTGTGTCATCCCTGCAGTCTGGAAGCAGTCATTTAATGGACATTAATGCATCCAGAATCTTTTCTTTGAGACTGGCCATCACTCAACATTCAAAATGTTTGATTCTTCCGAGATTCATTTGTTTGTGGCATTTGAAGTGGGAACGATGTGACTTTGTTTATGTGTTTTTTTTATTTGGTCCTGATCTTCAACTTTTCATGTGCAAAATGATTTCTCCCAATGTGATTCACGACCAGGATCCAGGGAACTGTGCTGCATTTAGATAATCATAATGAGTTGTTAAACCGAGAAAGGATTCGAACCCGGACACTTGACATTTTGCAATGCTTAGCATGACATCGTCATCATGTCAATCAGCAAAAGGAAAAACTATCAGTTTTCAAATTAGACAATAAAAACCACTTTGCGTTTTTAATGCCTCTCAGTATACAACCATGAGTGTTGTCCTTCTGCGTGTTTGTCTGTCCGAACATCATGCTTCTTTTCGGGGGCAGGACAACTAAACCGCTCAACATTCTTCCACAAAATCTATTTTATAGAGGCATATTGTAGTGTAGATGTGCCTTTTCAGACTTTGGCCCCTCCTCCTGTCCGATTCACCATCCCTTCGTGGGGTTTTGTTTGCGGGCGTGAACACCAAAACCGTGGCGGGGGCTGGGGGTATTTCATGCTTGTCAAGTTTAAGGCCGATGGTTGCTTTTTCACGTGGGTATATTGGTGTTGGGGAACCTTTTTCCTTCAATAAATGAAGTGATAATTTAACACCGAAGTTCAGCGTTTCCTCAAGTTCTCCTTGTCTTATATTGGATTCTCTATAAATATCTGAAAAGAATCAGGTGGGTGCACTGTGTTTGTGTTTGTGTCTGAATATGTACATGACGGTATGCCCAGCTGGGTGATGAGACACAGTTATATGTAGACACGTTTTGATGCATGTAGCTACACGCAAAACTTCTAAACTTAGTTGGCATTTATGGAACTAGGAAGCAAATGAAAATTGGGAACTTGAAACCAAAAACGGGATTAAATACTTTCTTTCTATGGAAGTCTGCATACTGACTAGCCTTAAATGTGAAAACATTAGCGAGGGAGCAACCAGTCTTATGCTAGTAATTTTGCTGTTTTAACTGCTTTGAGTTAGCGAACCAATCACACAGCTACAGAATTATTGGGAGAGGAGAGAAGGAGGGGGTGAGAACGTGCCAAGAGAGTGAGAGTGAGTGTGTCTTGGGTCCTTTAAGTTAATCACCAGCCTGGTGGCGATGGCCATAAACAAGGCGGTATTGCACCCACCCGCGTACTCACCTGATCATCTTGATACTGAAAAAAATGTTACTCCATTCTTCTTGTAAGTGGGGGCATATATGGGATGAGTGGAGAGATGAGTTTCTTTGAGTGTTCCCATTCACCGAGCAGTTGATGTTTGCGTTCTCTGACAGATGGCAGCTCTCTCCTGAACTCTATACATGTTTGTGTTTCCTCCTTGTTCCTCAGCTATGATCTGGAGAACAGCATCTGGAATGTGGTTCCCATCAACAGTGGCCCTCTGCAGCGATACGGGCACTCCTTGGCTCGTTACCAGGTATTTAAAACATTTATAACATTCCCTGCGCCTCTGTCTGCTCTCACTCTGCGTAAATACCTGCTGGTCCCATTTCCGGTATTAACCCATTTAAACCGGGACAGCATGTGCGCATTTTAAGAACGCGTCGTTGCCGACACAGATATGCGCGTAATTTTGAAAGTACCGTAATTACTGTAAGTTTTGCGCAATAAAAAAAAATTCCAACTGTTCCTGAAAGCTGAGAAGCTGTACTTCAGCCCAAATACAGGTTACTATGGTAAACATGGCAGTATGATTCTCTGCTGGGATTTTTGCATTAGGCCTTAAAGGGTTAGCATTCTGTGAATACTAATGAGCCGCCCTTCAACTATGTTTTGCTGTGTAGTGCAAACTGGTCCTCTTTCAGGCATTTAGCGCGCAAGAGTCCTCCGTAGCCCAGCTTCAAACCTTTAGTTCTGTGTAATACTTGCTGGTCATCTTCTTCGTATACAGGAATCACAAAAAAATTCACGTATGAAAAAAGAATCTTGGGGGTAACACTGAAAGAAGTATATATATCCATTAACCCTATTTATGCATTTAGTTCTGCGTGACACCTGCTCAGTTTAAAAATGAAAAATTGTGCATTACTCTTGGGTCCTTTGTTGGCCTTAGTAGTTTGATGCATGCACTCTCTGGCTTGTGATGCACATCTTTAGTGTGTTAAATCGGTCATTGAAATGAACTGATGGATTCCCATTTGCTATTTTTAATTCTGGGATTTCTAGCTGAACTGATCTACTCTCAGTCTGTGTATTTGTTTGTTTGTTTGTCTGTCCCATCATTTGCTATTTTTAATTCTGCATTTTCTCTTGATTTTTTAATTCTGCATTTGCAGTATACGTTTTTTCATCCTGCCACACCCATTTTGCACTCTATTGACTTTTATGTATTCTGCATTTGCCTACTTAAAGCCTGCATTTGTTATGCTTTAATTCTGCATTTGCTATTTTTCATCCTGCATTTGCTATTTTTAATTCTATTTTTCATTTGCATTTGCCTACTTAAAGCCTGCATTTGCTATGCTTTAATCCTGTATTTGCTATTTTGGGGGACTTGGTCCAGGCATCTGTCCTTCGGCTACTTTACAAAGCGTTATTGTGGCAGCATAAAATTTGGCATATAAATGAAATTTGCAATGAGTAGATGTGAAATAATAAGTAAAATGACTTGTGCAACTGACCTCGGGTCAGTGGGAAACATGAGATGTTCAGCACTGAGGAGCTGCACTCCTGTGAATTGTGCTGATGATATGGTCACCCATTTTGGGCCATTATAAATGCATCCTCTGAGTAATTAGGAACAATCATGGTGATTTCAGTGATTTGTTCCAACTTGAAGCATATAATGATGGCATTCTTTTCTTTAAACTATTTGACAGACGAGCTGACGATTGCCTGACTTATTCCTCATACATAGACCTGAATCCGCCTTTCAGTCTGTGTTTTCAATTTAAGATTTATTTCTTATGCAGTTCTTTGAATACTTAGAAGTAATCTAAATGTTCTTTTATTAGTTTCGTACTTTATAAAGCATTGCTCGAAGTATGTAGATGCTCTTTGTGGTCTGGTCTGGTTTTCATGATTTTGGATGCGGTTCATGATTCCCATGAAGGAGATTCTTGGTATGACGGCATGCAGTGACATTCCAGATGAATTTATGGTGCTACTTTTAACAGAGACCTATAGGGACCTTATGTAACATTAATGAACACTGATTAAACACTGCTTATTTGAATGTATGGCTGTGTGAGCCAGCTTGTGAGTGTGAATGACTGTATGTCAGTTGAGAGGTCTGATCTACCCTGTTTACTTAAACTATGGGGCCTTACCTTTAGTCATACGCAGGACCAATATTGCTGCCAATTATTGGTCAGTTTAGATCCAGTCATTGGTTGTGGTACTGGTTTTATGTGTGGTTCAGGGTTCCAGTAAATGGTTTACCTACCCTGGCTAAATGCAGCTATGACCGTATTTCAGTGAGAATGTGGTGTTTGAGTGTGGCCCATCTGAGAGGTCAATGATTCATGAAATATAGTGTTGGTTAGTCTTATCTGTGTGTTCTGGGAGAGAATGTATTTGTATTGAACTGGTTATAATGGACCACAATGAGTTTCTCACTATTGATGTTGCGTAGTGGCAGACAGAGAGCAGTTGAGGGCTTTGCCCACTAGAGGGCAGCACCCAGCCCTCCAACAGGCAGGACCACAGCTGCGAGAAATTGCAGTCACTGCTGCTGTGGCCCATTTCCTCATCAATTAGCCCATGAAGGGCCGATTTCTCGTTAATGACCCTGAATGACCCCATTATTGGATTTTTTGGGTACGGAAGCCCTGAAGTGAGAATGTACCTGGACGCTCCTCATCAAGGTTATGTCCACCGCATACTATAATGTCAACATCTCAGCACGCAGTCGTTAAAATAAAGCTTACCTGGACAGCTCTCACGAACTGCATACACCCCTGTTTAGCGTAGTGTTTGGGTTCATGGTACAGTGATGTAATGTATGGGTTCTAATCGTACGGAAATGTTTAATTAAATTTCATAGAACAGTGCAATCGTCCCACCATTTTGGTTGGGAGAGGGAGAGGGAGGTGAACAATAATATCGACTAGGTTTTATGAGGTAACTTTTTTGTCAGTGACAAACATCTTATAGTTTTCTTGTCAATCCGATGCCAAATGATTGAGAGGTATCTCAGGTCTGAAGTGACACCTAGGTTTGGGCTTCTGGGCTACCGTACATATGATGTCACAAGCCCCAACAAGGTGTGCATGCACTCTCGCTCAGTGGCACATAAACCTGGTTTACCTCATGGCTTTTTGTGGACCGACGAGACCTCATTTAATCCATCCACGAGAAATTGCTTCATAGACCTGGTTTAATCTGCACATAATCTTGGTCTAAACCCTGTTTCACCACTCCTTTTTTTTATTTTTATATTTTTTTTTAATTTGGCATCTCCCATCCCACCCGAATCTGGAATGCCCAATTGGTGAACTATGTACAAGGCTTGCTCGTACGCGACCCCTTGCTGCCAACTCAGGAGAGTGAAGACAGTTCACGGCTCTCCTCCGAAGCACGCGCCTGTCAGCCACAGCTTCTTATACACTCATTGGTTGAATCTTCGCAAGTTCAGAACGAGGGCGGAGGATACCCGGACATGAACGGACTTAGAATCTTCCTGACGAGCGCCCATCTGGCCAACAGGAGGCGCTTGAGCAATGAACAAGGCAACTATTATTTTCCCTTCCCGGCAGTCCCTTCCCAATTTGCAACCTTGTTGCACAATAGCCAATTATGCGCTACTCTGAAAAAGCTGCCAACCACTGCCGGCTGGTACGAGGCGGGAATCGAACCCGCGACGTGATAGTCACTTCAGCTTCTCAACGCGATGCTTTACTGAGTGAGCTATCCGGCAGATCCTTCTTCTTTAGATGAGGTTTTATTGGACCACGACTAAGACCAGCGACGAGAAATCGGCCCGAAGAGTTCACTTTAGAAGGTATTCCTCCCCAGCCTGGGGGAAGATGAGAAGAGGAGCGATGAGGAAAGGCTTTTCTTAGAATTGCTGTGGTTCTGTTCTTACTTTATATGCGTTTGTCTTGGTGAGGGCTGGTGTTTTGGGTGGGTTGCCCTGTTGTTTAAGTTCCGCTTTTGAGGATGGTAATCAAGGCCATCCAATCGCCTTATGGGCACCATTTTGTGTTTTTCCATTTTCACCTCCTGGTGCTCTGGCCAGCTCTGGCCCAGTGCTGCAGTGTGTACCAGAATGTCTGCTCTGGGATTTATGTATTGAACCAGTATTGAATTCAGTGAGTTACTTCTTATTGACAATCTTTTCCTTTTTACAAAGGTAGGGAACTGATTCGGTTCTCAATCACACACCAAAATTTAAGCTGTTTGGAGCATTAACACCAAAAATAAATAAGTTCAGTACCCCAAAGTTTTGTTTTGAGCCACGGGAACCAAAGAGTAGTTGGTTTTTCTTGAGTATCATGACAACATCAGGCATTGCGAGACGCCCTTCGTTGATAAAGCATTGGTTCCACTTAAAACTGGTGGGAACGCGGGCCAGTTTGGTGGAGCAAACCACGGTTCAAAGAACTTTGCACGGAAGCGGTTCAAGAACCAGAACTGTTTGGGTCGGAAAACGGCGTGTGTTCATCTGAATGTCATGGTCGGTGTATATGTTTTTCTGTTGAGCTGGGAATAATCAAACACAATTATTTGCACACTCTTGTCAGCTCCTGCGCCAGAATGTTGTTGTTTGTTAGTGTTTGTATTCCTGTGCATCTGTATTGTTCACTGAGACCAGCATGTGGCTTGTTCCTGAGACCAACGGTACCAGGAAAAGTCACAGCATTGTAGCCAGGGTGGGTGGGGCTTCTGAGCATTTGGGAAAGATCTAGAATGTATTCCGCAGGAGCTTATCTCCTAAAGGCTAGGGCAGGGGTGGGCAATTCCAGTCCTAGAGGGCCGGTGTGTAGGTGTTTATTTCTGTCTGTTACCCTGACTAATTGAGCTGATTGGCTTTATGCACAAACATAGATAAGGGGATAGATTAATTCGAAGAAAATGTACTGAAAGACTTAAGTTCTGCATATTTACAGTGTGACTTTTGACCCAATAGTAGTTCAAGAACAAAATAAATTGATTTGACAAAAAGTTGGCTTAATTGCACATTCAGTAACAAGTGTTTGCTGAACAAGATCAATTATTCCATTATTATGAAAGTGCCGAAGTGCTCCATCGTTCAGTCAGAAATCACACCATAAATAATCTATGCTGAACTAAAGTCCCGCAGTATATTACAGTTATGTTGACGAGAGCAGTCTTTGGTGGTCATTCATGATAATTTAAACAAATGCAGCAGAAATGTCAGATTTCATAAATGGTTTGTTGTAAGATAATTAACTTATTAAAGGTCAGAATTTGGTATGAAAACCAGGGACAGATGTGGCCCTTGTTGCCCACCTCTGGGCTGGGGCTCAACTGGGACTCAGAGAGCAGGGCTACTCTGGCCCCAGTGTTGCTTCGGCAAGGATCAGCCCTGGTACCGGGCCCTTGTGTCAGGTACATAATTCCACATTGGCTCCTACTTCATCTAATCAACTGTAAGTTACCTTTGATAAAAGTGTCAGCTGAAAAACGGTGATTACTGGGATTTTGTGGGACAGTCTTGCACCTTGGGTTCATCTCACCTCTTATTTGATATTTCCTTGGTCGGCGCTTGAGTTCGAGGTTGTTACGGATCCGCTGTCGGATCTCTTTTGCTGCGCTGAGTGCGTAGCGAGAAGGGAGCTCTGAGGAGCCGTTAGTGCGGAAACGCCCGTGCAGCCTTCCTGCAACACTCACAGCTAATGGCCACAAGGCCAATCAGTAACGACACAGCCTGGCAGCAGATCCAGATGTGAGACGTCATCTGGAGTGGGTGTGGCTTCACATGACGCTGCGGAGGAAATGACATCTAATTTCTCTGAATACACACTTCCTTGTTTTTTAACTCCTCGCTTGGTTTCCTTGCGTCTCTCTAAGCATCCCTGGTTGTAGGGACTAAGACGGAGAGGAAAGACACAAGTGAGGGAAACGTGGATGCAGTTTAAGAGAATTTAGAGGTGCCCTCGCATTGTACACTAGCTCCTCCAAGTCAGAAACTCTTGTAATCCAACCTAGCATGTGGCAGAGGCTTAGAGTTGGTTTTGTTTATACCTCAAAGGCAGGGCTGAACTTGGCCGGGGTAGAGGCTTGGCCGGCTGCCAGTCTGTCAGCAAAAACCTAAGAACTGGCACCCTGCTGAGAACTCGTCGCCAGGGTTTACAGCCACGGTCTGTGACGTCTGCGGCTTTATATTTAAACTCGAGTGCGCTTGGAGAGGCCCTGACTGTCGGGGAGTTCCTGCGAACCGCCGGGGATTCTGCTCATAACTGCGGAAATTCAGTACTCTTGTTGTGCGCTACCTTCCTTTGAACACTAGATGGCAGTGTTGTTTTGAAAATGCTTATGAACCTGTTGGGTTTGTTCATTCGTGTATGCATGTGAGTCTCTCCTCAGTCTCGCGAGTGAGTGTACATGCATATATGGTGCATGTTTTGAGTATGTCTGTGCAGGAGGGGTCATTTGTAAATTTATGTTTGGGCACTCGCATGTACTCTCTCTCTCTCCCTCCTCATCTGTCTTTCTCCCCCTCCCTCTCTCTCCCCCTTTCGTAGGATGATGTTTATATGTTCGGCGGTAAGAAGGAGGGGGGCGTGGGGAACGTGACGGACGAGCTGTGGGTGTTTAACCTGCCCAGTCGCTCCTGGTCCCAGCGCTCGCCCACTGTGCTCACGCACGGCCAGATCTACGCCGTGGAGGGTCACTCCGCCCACATCGCTGAGCTGCCGAACGGAGACGTCATCATGGTCATCTTCTTTGGCTACTCGTCCATTTACAGCTACGTCAGCAACGTGCAGGAGTACAGCCTCCGTGAGTCTGTGCACCTTTACCCCCACAGAACCTATAGACCCATATATGGATCCGTCAGATACAGCTGGTGTATTCAAACCTGTGGAACTTCAGGCCTATTGTATAATCTAGCAGCGATTTCAAGGTTTATATTGTTCCCAAATATATGTCCTGCTGAATTGCAGGTAAATGTGTATAAAATGATGTACAAGATATAGACATATGATGTAATTGTGTGGCCATAAAAATATTGCTTCCTGGGTTTGAATATTTCTCTCAAGATGATTGTGATGTTGCTTGAGTGAAGAGCTGCAACCAGCAGATAGAGAATATGAACCTGTTTGTGACATTGTCCTGCAATATGAAAACAAAACCTGACTTTTAACCTACTTAAGGGAAAACTTGAGTGAAAAGCTGGCATTTAAGGGGTTAACTCAGGAGCCTGGGTTCGTCTGTCAGTTCGTAACTGTATCTGCTCTATGCTACAGTTTGCTTCTTACAAGAATTCCTCATTATCCACTTCCTCAGAGAGAAGTCCTCATTATCTGTGATGCATCGTTTGAGCTTAATTTATTGTGAGTTTGGAAAAAGTGTTTGAGAATTTGTTCTCATGCTAATGTCACGGTCAACGGTGGAATTTGAGAGAAATGGAGTTCGAGAACTGTAACTAAATAAGCAAATAATCATTCCAAGCAGACCTCCCCTTCAGTGGCTTCAAGTATTATTGATGCCTTAAGCAGTGCCACATTTTGTTTATGTGGCATCCACAGGGGCTGTAGTTCTCCGGGTGATCAGTAGATGGTGCTGTCGTACCGTTAAAACAGCTGTCTGGCTGGACGGTCACGAGACGGTCAGCGCTGCTTTAATTTGACAAGTAAAAGACAGGAACAGTAGATAAGCAGGGCCCAGGGAGGGGCTATTTTTTTAAAGATAGCCAATCAGAAGCAGTCCCAGCCGTGCCCTGTCTGTCCCTCTGTGCTGTTGTGGGATCCCTGCTGTGAAAAGGCCTGGGAGCTGTGCTCTGAGGCCATCATGCTGCTTTTACCACCATAAGGCCATATAAAAAAATTAGTTGGTGATCATCCCCTCCCGACTGACAAAAACTGTGCCGACCCTATTATTATTATTATTATTATTATTATTTATTTAATTTATTTTTTCAAAAAAAATTTTTTTTTCCCATAGGGAAAAAAAAAGTCTAAAATCGCGTGAAAACGTGAAAAAACGGCGCGTCAGTGATTCAAACTTTTGCGGTATTTCGATTCAACTGGGGTGACTGACCGGCCCTCTAGCGGGCGTTTGTTGAACCACGCCGCGCATGCGCAAATATCTAAACAGTCTTCAGTTAAAACGCATTTCCACCAGTTTGTCTGGAAAAACCAAAAGGATGATCACCCTTTTTTTTTTTTTTTATATGGCCTAATCTCGCTCCTCAATCGCTCACAGAGCTCTTCACCTGGGGGAGCTCAGCTCTTTACAGGTTCAGTGTACATTATGGGAACTATAGATCCTGTCACAATCCAGACCCGCAGAGAATGTGACTACAACTGTCGAGTAGCAGCTTTATCTCCATAGACGGGGTCAGGTAACTCTGTTCTGTGACCTTGCTCTACTGTCTGGAGAATATTCTTCATAATGTCTATAGATGAATCTCCCATCATTCTCCTCTGTTCCAATATGAATATGTTTAGTGGCCCCATTAATATTTACACTTGCTGATACTTACTTAGGCGAAATTGATGCAGGGAGGTGTTTACACTACATTTCCAAAAGATTCTAGGCCCTCCTTGGTCTGGAGCCGTTTCCATGGTGTGGGCTTGGTCTTAAAGGAGCAGTGTCACAAATACTGCACATGCTCATAATGTACATCTTAAAGAAGTGAATCTGCTTAACTGCAAGTCAAAATCTAATTCTATCCTTGCCTTCATGACGTCTTCGTTTTGCTTTGTATTTCTATATTTTAGTTACTTTGGCATTATTCTTGTTATATTTAGTGGCTTTCTATGGCAATATGTGGATTCATATGCTATTTTCCGCTGTAGCCAAGCGATACGCAGAATATAAGCTGACTTCCCACAGCCAATAATCATAGAAGAAGAAGAATACCCTCTAGATTTTGACTTGCAGTTGAACGGATTTACTCTGTTCAAAGTTGCGAGCATGGGCAGTAATTGTGACACAGCTCCTTAAAACTTAGAAAAATTATTGACTCAATGGCATCCAGCGTCATTCAAGATGATGATGGGTTTCCCAAAGTTTGGTTGAAGGCTCACTCCTCTCTGAGCGTGCTCAGTTCCTCCATGTGAGGAGTCACATCCAAATGTGCTGTGTTGGGTTGAGTACAGGAGAACTTGGTTGGTCCGCACAGAGTCCTGACCTGACCTTAGTGAACAGTGCCGGGACAGGAAAACTGACTGCATCAGGTCCAACATCACTGCCCGAACTCAACTACAGCCCTCCTGGCAGTAACATAAACAACCAACTACAGCGATGTTCTAACATCTAGTGCAGGCGTATGGAGCCCTGCTCCTGGAGACCGTAGCCCTGCATGGAAATGCTGTGCTTCTCCTTTAACACACCTGATTCTAATGATTGTCTTATCAAGTTCTTGATTAGCTGCAGTCATAGAATCAGATGTGTTAGAGCAGAGTGACATCTAAAGGTGTGTCTTCATAAGAGCGAAGTTTCAAATTAGCTGGCTATTTTGCGGTTTTGAAATTAGCCCGATGTCAAATTAGCTGGCTATTTTACGGTTTTGAAATTAGCCCGATGTCAAATTAGCTGGCTATTTTACGGTTTTGAAATTATGTCAAATTAGCTGGCTATTTTACGGTTTTGAAATTAGCCCGATGTCAAATTAGCGGGCTATTTTGTAGTGAAGATGCAAATAGCCCGCTAATTTGATAGGAAATTTTCCCGATAAATCTTGGTCTAGGTCGCGAATTAGCCCGCTATTTGTGTTGCGTCTTCATTTCTCGAGCGGAGGGCTTTATGGGCTAATGGAGAGGCAAATTCGCACTATCGGGCTAATTTCCCTAACCGCAAAAATAGCTGGCTAGTTTAACTTGTTTCTGATGAAGACACACCTTAAGACATGCTGGGTTATGGTTCTCCAGCAGCAGGGTTCCATTTCCCTGATCTAGTTTAAAGCCTTTCCAGAAAAGAGGAGGGTCTAATCACAGCAAAGGGCAGAGGACCTCAGTATTGATGCTCTGATGTTTGTAATAAGATGTTGAATGACCACATAGCTACATATTTTGTCCATGTCCATTTATCTCATTTTAACTTCATATTTTTATGAAATAATTTGAGGTCCTAAGCAATGGAACGGGTGGCATGTTTTTTAGTTTTTAGTTTGCCATTGGGTGTGCCAGAAGGTCAACAAGGTTGTGTTTGTGTTTTTTGTGTGTGTGTGTGTGTGTGTGTGTTCTCCTGTATGTCCCCCATAGGGACGAACACATGGCTGGTCCCTGAGACGAACGGCGCTAGTGCTCAGGGAGGTTACGGTCACAGCAGCGTGTACGACCGCATGACCGCATCCGTTTACGTGCACGGAGGATACAAGGCCCTGCCTGGGAGCAAGTATGGCCTGGTAGACGACCTGTACCGCTATGAGGTTCTCTCACGCACATGGTGAGTCCCGCTCGGCGCCTGCGTGGAGCCATGGGGTCATTGGGGGTCATGGGGCGGAGTCACATTTATCTATGGTTACAGATGCTGAGACCTTTATTACTGCTGCTGCCTGGTAAGAAATTTTACCAAATTTTATTTTAAAAAAAATCTCACCTCCTTGCTCTCCTTGCTTTATTTGTTTGTGTCTGAGAGTCTGAGAAAATGTTGATAATGGAGTTATCAACCTGCCAGAAGATAATGTTTTCACCGCTGTGTGTTTTTTACTTTGTTTGTTTGTTTGTCTGTGAACGGTATTTCTCAAAAAGTAATGGATGGATGTTAATGAAATTTGGAATGTTGATGGATACTTTGCTAAGGCAGAAGTGAATACATTTTGATGAAGACCTGACTGTTCTTGATCCGGGATCTGAAAGAGTTTATATGTGTGGAAAGACGGCACTGCCGAGTCTTCTTCCACACTTCAATAATAATGCCTCTGCTAATAAATTTCTAAAACGACACAGGAAACACGAGCTGTATGTGTGTGTTGTTAGTAGTGGTAACCAGCCCTGTACCTGGTAAACAACTTTCCTCGAGGCTGTCAAACTAACCATGCAATCTGCACCACTTCCAACAGCAAGAGCTCTTGTTAAGCCTCTGAGCTGTAGAATCTACTGAGTCAAATCAGTGTTGTACTGAAAACCTTCCGGAGGATGTATTTCTTTGGACTGATTTTGTTACCACTGGTCCTCAGTGTGTGTTCATACATCCCCGTGACAAATTAACTGAAGAACTGTCATAGGAGGTCTGAATAAGGTCTTGGGCCTTCACTAGCCACCGGACCTGCTGGAACTCTACCATTGGGACAGAACCGCATTTTCTCAAAACATATTCCCACCTTCAGTGGTTGGTTGTGTTTGAGTGCCGCCTGACGCACTGGTTTAAACTCTCCCATGGGTGCTCATTTAGGTTGAGATCTAGTGACTGCAGTGGCCATGAATCGATTCGTCATTCTGGTGCTCGTCAGTATATTTACTGAAGCTGTGTGGCTCACCAGTGTTGGGCACTGTCATCTCAGAAGAGATGACTTCCATTAGGATTAAAATGTTTCATGTTAGGAAAGAGGTGATTGCTCAGAATAACTTTGTATTCATTTTCCACAATCCTGCCCTCTGAGGGGGCCATTGCACACATTTCATGACCTCGATGCTTGTGCATTTGTGCGACATTTAGAAATGAATAGAGGAAAAATGTTTTCTCTGACTTTAAACCTGCTTAAGGGAGAAGTAAGATCTGTGTAAAGTAAGATTTTAAGGGGTTAAAAGCTGAATTGGAATATGCTGCTCGCCTGTGTGGAAGGCACTACAGTCGCTATTTCTCCTCTCTAACGGCGTGTGGGGATGTGTTTCCGTGTGACGCAGGACGATTCTGCGGGAGAGCGGTTCAGCCCGATACCTGCACTCCGCCGTCCTCATCAGCGGCGTGATGCTCGTCTTCGGAGGGAACACTCACAACGACACGTCACTCAGCAACGGGGCCAAGTGCTTCTCCTCAGACTTCCTGGCGTACGATATTGGTGCGTAAGGCTCATCGCGCGAACCCTCTCTCACGCTATAACGCACTGTTTCCTTCTCTCTGGCTCCTCGCGCGAGACAAACTTACGGACACACATCTGACGCTCTCACCGGACTCAAACCCATCTCACGCCAAATTACAATGACCGCCAACAAAGCTGCTCCCTTATTGTCCAAATTTTGTATCAGCTCTCAGAACAAAATGAAATTGAGTTTGGTAAACAGTGATTCAGTAATGTTTAACCAATTTGGAAGCACTGCTAACGTACACAGGTGAGTAACCTCTATTCAGCCAGTGCGCAAACATGAATGGCCTATCTAGAGCTAATGCGTCAAGATGTGCGACCTCGCTTATACTTGTGTGTAAAGATGAGTAACTCTTACTGAACTAGATTTCTAAAGAGAGTAAGCTCTCACAAACCGATGAGTGAAACTTCAGTAACTTCTCTTAAACTAATGTGTCAGGATGAGTAAGGCCTCTGACATTGATGAAAAATGGTTATTTGCCTACTGATTCTGGGACACCATCATATACTGTGATTGAAGGAGGGCGGTGCGCTAAATAAGCTCGTCAGTCGAATATCCTGAATGCTGTCATAATAAACGTGCGGTGGGGCACAGAATGAATCGCCGCAGAACACTGGTTCATCATAACCTGATTCTCCAGTGTTCAGTTTCCCTGTTGTATGTTATGCAGCCTGGGTGGGTTTTGTCGCTGTGTTAGTATTAAGAATTTAAAAAGTGCAATTGTGCCTATGGTGTCAATAGGAAAAGCAACTGATCTTATTTTTAATATTTAGCTGAAAACGTATGAGGAAAGGGTGACGCTCATGTGCGTAGTGTGCCGTTTAAGCTTTTATTTACCGTAATGAAATGCTAAAGCTTTGATTTCACCATTTTCTGAAAGAAAACTTGCTTCAGTACTGTCTCATTGGTGAACCAGCAGCATTATTTTCCTGTGCTAATGGATCAGGGGACATCTGTCTTATCCAGTGTGGGCAGTAACACTGGGCTGTGTGTAGGTGTTATTTAGCCAATAAGATATTTCCTGCTTCGTTAGCATTGGACACCGGTTATGTACGAGTTCTGGAAAGCACAGAGATTGCACGGTAGTTTTTTTTTTTCCCATTACATTTTAATGATTTGACCACAGCTTTATTTGTTCCCTGTAAATCTAATGCTCTGGCACTCATCTGGTACGCAGCCAATACGTAAAACCGCTTGCTAAACATCCTAGCGGCTACTGAAATAAACACAAAACCTTTGTTTTGGCTGGAGTGTTGCCCTACATCAGTTCACTTAGTTAGCGTCCTCTGTAGGCTGGGCTGAGCTCTCGTATGTAATGGCTCCTGGATGGAGTTTGAAGGCCGTCTCACTTTGTTCCCAAACCCTTAAAGTTTCGGCAAGATGATTTTCCTCTTTTTGACAGCAGTTTCAGGTTTTTGACAGCAGTTTTTCTGTGTACCTGGGAGCATTTTCACTCTAGAAACCTCATCGTTTTTATTGTGATTCCTCCCCAGCCTGTTTTTTTTTGGCCGATGTGCAGTTTTAGATGCGTCAGTTTGCCGCGAGAGGCTTTGTCTATCTGAGGTCCGCAGCCAAAGGGTGAGATGTATTGTGTTTGTTTTGGAGAGGAACACCAGCTCCGCACCCCTGTGTTTGCGCTTGTGTATTTACTCGCGGGGGTTCAATGATTAAAAAATGTCTGTATTTTTATTCAAAATTTAGATTTACATTTAAATGTAGGTGTTGCAGTCATTTCACCTCACATTTTGAATTATTCTTCCTGATCTAAATGGCTCGGATTAAAGCTGCTTTGGAGAACTATTTATTTTTCGTTCTTCGTAATCTTCAAAGAGCATTTGAGCCCTTCGATACGAACACCATCTGCAGGATGTGAATTAGTATTAAATCTTGCATGTAAAAAAGGTGAAATTATCTCCCCCTTCCCTGTTCCTCCTCCACAGTGCTCTCCATTCAACTCCTTGTTCTAATTCCCACTCCATCTGTAATTTGTGTTGTGTTATTTGGCTCAATAGCTAATCGCCTGATTGATCTGGGGTATGTTTTCCAAAAGCGTAGAAGCTAACTATGTTAACTAGTAACTGTATTAACTACTTACTCAGTTTGAAACAGAGCATTTGCGAAATGTACCCTTGGATATTTTTTTGAGAATGAGTTTCTTCACGGAAGGCTGACGTATTTCCGAGTGTTTTCAGCTGGAAGGTGTTGGGCTGTACTTCCTGCTGTAGTATTGTTATTCCGGGCGGAACTGGCAGGAACCTTAAGTGATGTGCTGCCACTCCGAGCGTTGAATTTAGCCACCAATAAGTCGTCAGCACAGAAGAAGCTCATATCCGGCTCCTTTCGTCCGGTCGCTCTTCATCACTGACACTGTTCTCATTACGTCTGACTGATGGCCGTCACATTTCATTCGCTGCACACAAAAGATGGCCGCCGCGCATGTTAAAATTAGCCACTCCGCCAACAAATGCAGCCTGCCAAACATTCAAATTAATTCGTTCGGTGAGCCAACAAATACACACTACCCCGCTGGGCAAGTACACAAAATCCGACCAGCAAATACACACAAGACTGACATTGGTTTAAAAAAAGGACAGAAAACAAAACTGCCCTTTTGGCAAATATTGATCTGCGAACAAATACAGGGTACTCTGCCAATAGATACAAACAGGACGAATATGTTGCAGATGGAACATCTTGCTGGCAAATGATACTCCACTGTTGCTGGCCACTGGGCATCCAGGCCGTCTAGGATGCCGGTCGGTATTGCCGTCCGTTTCTCTCTGTTATGTGTTTTGTGTGTTGGTGTTGTGTTGATTGTGGTTTGTGGTTGTATTCCAGCCTGCGATGAGTGGAGCGTTTTGCAGAAGCCCGACCTTCACCACGATGTGAATCGGTTTGGTCATTCGGCAGTCGTCAGTAACGGGTGAGAATGGCGGGACTGACGGGGACTGCAGCTGTACTAGTTGCCATGTTTAATTACGTTAGTTGACTAGCGTAATTAAACATGATTTGTTGCCATGACATCATCACTCAAATTATTTTATCTCTTGTTGCTTTGGGGCCACACTGATATTCACATTCTGACAACGTGTGCTTTAATGCATCATGACTGTGTTTGTTCTTTTTACCGTACAACTCCAAAAAAGTTGGGACCATATGTAATACGCAAATAAAAATAGAAAGCAATAATGGAAAAATATTTCGCACATGTTTACATAAAATTGGTAGCCATAAAGTTGGAAATTCCAAAAACATTAGGACATGGCAGCATAAGACTGGGAAGGTTGAGGAATGTGAGAACGCACCTGTTTGGGACATATCCCAGGTAACCAGGCTAACAGGTGATTCAGTCATGATTGACTATGAAATGTGCAACCATGAAAGGACTTGTGTTTTAAGAGCAAGGATGCAATTTGTTTAAAATTACGTGAGCAAAAATGCAAACATTTTCGGAACACTATTTCTCAAGGCCGAATTGTTATGACTTTAGGGATTTTCTCATCTACAGTCCATAGCAGTGGTCTTCATCATCGTTCCTGGGGACCCACTGTGTATGCTGGCTTTTGTTCCAACCAAAATTGTAATCGCAGGATTTTAACAAGCTTTTAATGTCTTAACTTGGTGTTTTTCATGTTTAGAGTATTTAATTACTCTCTTTAGCCAAATGTTACATAGAAACATCCATACATGCTATGAAGAATAAAATACCCCAGAAGACAGTGTGTTTATTTCTATACTGCAAGAAATTTCAAGTAATATAACATTTCAAACTGATCAAATTAGACACTTAGGAACTCCGTAAACCCCAAATTAGGCTGCTGGACACAACTGTTTCAAGTTCTTTCAAAAAACTTAAGGTGAACTTAATTAGATTAACATAAAGCTGGTTTGACTCTTTACCATTTGCTTGTCCAATAAATTTGTCATGATAAGCCAGTTAGTTTTCACCAATTAGGAGCCAACTACATCTTTAATTTGACTGTTTACATTGTTTTCTCTCATTTTATGCTGTTATTTTCAATATGTCACAATGTGGGTATGGTATTTTTTATTCTTAATGGCAAACAGATGTTTCTGTAAACTTGTGATTTAAGAGGGCAAATAGCTGCTCAAAACATTAAATACACTAAAGTCAAATCAACAGCCTCTTAAAATCCTGTAATTACAATTGTGGTTGGAACAAAAACCAGCATACACAGGGGTCCCCAGGAACGACGTTGAAGACCACTGGTCCATAGTATTATTCAAGGAATCCAAAGACATATATGCCGAAAGATCAAGTTCATAATCCACTATTGAATGCCCACAGACGGCTCTGCCTCAAAACACGTTTCTGTTACGAACCTGACCACGTGGGCTTGGGTACACTTTGGAAAATTGTCGTCCGTAAATACACTTCATTGCTGCATTTACAAATGGAAGAGTAAGAATGTACTGTGCTAAACTGAAGCCATATATCAAAAAACATCCAGGAATGCCACTAACTTCTTTGGGCTTGAGGGCATTTGAGATGAACTGACACAAAGTGGAAAAATGTGCTGTGGTTTGACAAGTCCATGTTTACTAGCTGCAAAAGCATTGCTGGAACTGTTTTCAGTTGGTCTGTGTGTGTCTCTGTGTGTTTCATCAGGGCAGACTTCTACAGGACTAGTCTGGAATCGCTATACAACTGTTGTTAAATATGTTTTCAGTACTTTTTTTAGATGTTTACATGTCTTCCTCTCTGTCTGTGGTTCTGTTAGTGGAAAATTATTGTGAACACAATAGCATCTTAACCATATACGATGCAGTCACAAAACTGTACAGGTGAGTTGTTGAGATGAGAAGGAAGGCTGAGTTGGAAGATGGCTGTGGGTTGATTGTGCACTCACTGATTGCATTAGAGGGAGAATTGCCATACTGAAAACAACATCCCCATAGCTGTAGTGGCTGGTGCGATCCCAGATGGTTGCTAATTTATTTACAAATTGTTTTTGTAAACGGTGAACATCCCGATCTCTCGGCTGTAGAGGAAAACCATTCTGATTGTTACCTTCGCACCATTCAAAAGCCAGTGTCTGTCATGGAACGGGGTTTGATTTGTGCCCTTCGCGTAGGTAACTAGCACATCTGTGAAGGCACCATTTGTACATACCGGTAAACACTTTGGAGCAAAATATGCTGCCATTTGGATGATGTCTTTTTCAGGGACATTCTTGCTTATTTCAGCCAGACAACGCCAAGTCACGTTCAGAAAGTGTAACCAGTGGAGTGTAGACTGTCCTGCCCGCAGTCCAGACCTGTCTCCCATTGAAAATGTGTGGCACATTAAGCGTTTGGTGCGACAGCAGAGACCCTAGACTGTTGGGCTATATCAAACAAGGGGGGGGGGGTGGGGAGAATTTTAAAAATTCCACCTTCAAAACTTCAAAGTTCTTGTCCGCTTTTCTCAAACAACGGTCAAGTACTGCTTAAAAGTAAAGATAATTTTGCAAAGTGGTACACATGTCCCTGTCCCAACTTTCTTGGAATGTGTTGCTGGGATCATTCAAAGAATGTGTCTATATTTTCAAAAAACAAGTTAGAAAGCATGATCTTGTCTTTACACTGTTTTCATTTTGGGATGCACCGATCGGCTTTTTTCACTTCCGATACCAATACCGATATCTGAGGCTTAGTATCGGCCGATACTGATCGATACGGAAAAACAGCGCTGAATTGCCTAACAAACGGTATGTCTCATTTTGTGGAAAAGACTGGGATAATGCTTTTGTGCAAAGCAACATCAGACTTGACTTAAACATTTCTTTCTTAATTTTTTTTTTAAACAAATAAACAGATATACATGTACTGAATTACTGATTTATTTAATAACTGTACCAGTACAGCAATCTTAAGTAAACCAATAGCTTCACAAGCTTGGTCAAACATATAAAAAATGTAACAAAACCTCTCCTGGTTCAGTCAGTGCAATTAGGAGTATAACACCCAATGTAAAATAAATAATTAAGAGCTGAAATTGAGAAAAAAAAACCGATAGTTTCACTAGCTTGGTTGGTAGACATTCAAAATAAACAGCAATCAGCTCTTTACAATGGTTTAGTGCAAATAGGAATTAAACATCCATTACAAAAGCAGCTGAATAAAACAAAAGCTTCACTAGCTTTAAAAAAAAAAAAAAAAAACCATATAAAATATACAATATGTGATAAAATATACTGTATATACTATAAAATATAACCCTCATAGTCTATTAAATTTTTAATTATTAATCTCTTTAAATATATCATCAAATTTTATGGCCTTCTGAAAAATGAAAAGTGACTAGATAGCCTATTATGCTAACGTAATATCAATTAACTTATTTACGCCAGTGAAACGTCTCGCCTACAAAGTCCCGTACACAAATAAAACTAATTTCTTTATACTCGAGACGAACCATGACCCTTCTAGTCAATTAAATATTTAATTATGTAACAATTAAAATATACACTTATGAAATATTATACACTATCACGCTGGTAGTTCTTGCAGATGATCGCTGAACACTTTCTTTTATTCCACTTAAATAGCTTCTCCGAGCTTTCTCTGTGGTTCTGCGCTGTTTTTCGGTCGGTGTTGCCCGATCTCACGAGAGAAACAAGCAACTGGGCCGAAAAAACAAGCCCAAAAGAAGGATCATGCAGTTTATATGATTGAATTTATTTTGTTTATTTTCTGTTTCATCCATTCCAAAAACACTGCAGCTTGCAACATTTCTCTTTTTACTTCTTACAAAGTTAAAAACCCACGGGCCAAAAAAAAAAATTAATAAAAATAATAATAATAATAATAATGTGGTAGGCCTACATAGTATGATAACACAGGTCATAAATGATTCTACTGTTGACGATAATAGTTTTCAGTAAGTTTTCATTTTTCTTATTTCGCTATCAGTGAAATTAGCTGTCTTCTTTGGGCAGACATTAAACCAATGCGTTATACACTGCAAGCATCATGAGACCAGGAGCCGGTACAACCGCGCTCTGCCAAGCGCACTTTGTATAAATTTAAATCACAAAGTCGAGCGAAGCAAGAGTTGAGACATTCATTTTATTCCTTGCTAGTGCACTTCACTCCCGTAGCTGTCTTTCACAAGCAGTTTCATCCACTAGCTACATATTAATAAGGAATTACGATGTTCTTTAAATCAGTCGAATTGACAACGAGAGATCTGCTGCTTCAGTATAATTTGTGTATTGGTATATCTGACCAAAGAAGCCTGAAATAGAATTTTTTTTTTTTTTATGGAACAAGCCGAAACCAAAAAGTAACCATTTACCGTCGTGAGATGGCAGCCAGAAACGATGGGGGAAAGGTGCAGGTGTCCGCTCGGGTGTTTATTTTAGCCCTATGCCTTGTCTGTGGGGTAAGGGGTGGGGGAAGCAATGCGCTTGAATGACACCAAACCAGCTGCTTGAATGTAACACACTCGAACTTGATTTCATGCCTTGGCAGAGGTGCCAAGTCTCACGCATTCGGCGGAAGTCTCGTGCATTTTTAAGGCTTATTCACCATAGTCCGCAATTATTCAATGAACGCTTATTAATGAGATTCTCACGCAGAAATAAAATCCTTGTGCATGGAAGTTTCAGTTTCTCTTGCGTAAAGGCGGACCTCACTTGCCACAAGTAACATGGAAAGCGATTATGACTCCGGACTTCTCGCGCTTCCCTTTACTCAGGGATTGGAAACAATGCATGTGTTTCATGATCGATTAAATTGTGTAAATGAAATAAGACCATTTGAAACGTCTTTATGCCATTCCATTGCTTTCAATCCCTCAGTAAAGACAAGCGTGAGAATTCCCGAGTCATAATTGATTTCTGTGTCGCTAGTGGGGAAATCCACCGTAATGCACGTGAAACTGGTTAACTTAATACACAATGACTTAAATTCCGCGAGTGAATTTCTTCAGTGCGCGTTGATAGAATAATTGTCGACGACGGCACAGGAACGTGAATGCCACTAAGAGGCGAGAGACTCACGCCGAATGCGTGAGACTTGGCATCTCTGCTTCAGCAACGAGCCCAAATGAGCGACTGCACTTTAGAAACAAGCCCAGAAAACCACAACCCAACAACCAATATTTATAAGCGACTTTACGAAAAGCTAAGCTCAAAGTCGCTTAAAACAAGCAGATTTGGCTACACTGGCCAGTGCGCGGCACCTGGCTTTTCTTTGGCCTGGCCTCCACACGGTGTGTTGCTAGCGCATGACATCACTCACAGCGCACAGCATAGAATTAGACTGAATACATCAGCCTCTATGGATCGGGCCCATTGTCACAGATACCCAATCTAGAATTTTCTTCAATATCGGGACCGATACCAATATCGGATAGGTGCATCCCTATTTTCATTTGAACACCAGGCGAAACAGATTTGCCAATTGTTAATTCGTTTTTTTTTTCCTTTTGCGTCTAGCATTCTGCCCCAACTTTTCTGCAGTTGTAAATTTGACTCTCCATTAATCATAATCTTTTTTTGGAATGAGAACTAGTAACAAGCAATTCCATTGTATTAGTTGGAATTGGCCAATGATTTTTGGGCTTGGCATCATTCCCCTGCATTTTGACCATTATTATTGTATTACTTTTGCACTGGTAGTAGTTTTAGCGGTTGATTTGTATTATTATTTCATGATTATTGTGATGGTGTGCTGTCATCTCCCCTGCAGGTCTATGTATTTATTTGGAGGCTTCTCCAGTGTCCTGCTCAGTGATGTGCTGGTGTACCGGCCTCCCAGCTGCCAGGCCTTCCGCTCTCAGGAGACCTGCTTGCGTCCGGGCCCCGGGGTCCGCTGCATCTGGGACAGGGGCCGCTGTGTCCCTTGGGACCCAGCCTACACCAATGGCAGCCTCCCCGTCACCTTCTGTCCCCCAAAAGTCTGTAAGTGTCCCAGTTCTGAGGCCACCTTTTGTATTTTGGAAGTAGAATAATACCAGTCATCACCGGGGTTACATTATGTCGCTCAGCAATGCAGCTGTAGTATTCGTGATGTTGCAGATTGCCATTACCATTTGAAAATACTTCCCATTGCTGTGATATACTGTATTGTGGACTGTAACTGGATCTATTCTGCACAGTTGGCCAGTTTCGCAAGTGGCTTGGTCTCTATTTCTCTGATTATAAGGCCTTCAACCATGAGTTTTTTTTTCCAATGGTGCAGATGCTGGTGTTTGACGGGTTCTATTCTGCGAATTTGTCTTCTGAGAACCCAAGAAGCATCAGTTCCTCAAACCAAAGACCTTTTCTTTTGCAGAATTGAGCATTTGTTTTGATTTCTGACACATGCAAAACAAAATACAAAGCTCATTTCTGGGGGTAGCCGATTCTGCCCAACTGTTGACTTCACTTCATCCCTCACATGACGGACTGCCTGATGACATCATACGGCTTTTCAACCCCACGGAGACCTGTCAGCCAATAAGAGAGCATTTGGACGTATTTTCCCGAAAAACCCCTCTCTGATTGGTCTTTATTGGCTCTGTTCATTGAAGATTAACCCTTTGAACCCTGTATTATATAAAGGGGTTGCGAGCCCCACTAATGCCAAACACAGCTTAATGTGATGGGGAAACCACATAATCATAAACAAGGTCACATGGCAACAAAAAGTCATGTAATCAGAGTCCCATGTTTGGAGGCCTGTCCTCCAGCATTTCAAGTTATCACATTTTCTCCATGCGGCCACCAAACAGGCCTTTAGGGTTCAAAGGGTTAAACAATACGAAGTGCTGTCCTGTTTTACAGACATTCAGTAACTTAGTTAAGTGCCCAAAGTGAAGAACTATTTTATTTATTTTATATATTTATGCATTCGTATAAACTATATGGGGCTAAAGAAAACATCTTTGGGGCTACAGCCTCGAATGCTCTGGGCAGACGAAGCCACTATTTGCCATTGAATTTTTATTAGTCACTAAACAAATACATTCGCCACTGTGACGACTGCTTGTAATTTTCTCCTCGTCACCGATGAATTATTTTCATCAATGACAAAAATGACGAGCGGCAGCGGGAACCCTGAATCATGATGTTAGCTGTAAGCATGCATAACCAATATTAATGGTACCTGTAAAAACGCAAATCTTCCAATAACGGTTCCTGTAAGCGTGCATAACCAATATTAATGGTACCTGTAAGAATGCGTAACTATGAGTAATGGTGTCAGTAAGTATGCCTCTAATGATGCATCTATATCACTCGAGGAGGAGATGCACAGTCGTATGCTGAAGGCTTCATTTACTGCAGTCTCCCTGTGGCTGTGCACGTTTCAGTCATAGTTAAAAGCATTTTCAGAAGTCTCCGCTGAAATGGTCGTGGGGCACATGGCTCTGTTTTCCCTGGCTGATTGGTTGTGCTTGGCGCACTCCCACAGCTGTGACTGCTGTGGTCTGTCAGCGAGAGAATGCGCTCTTACATGAGCATGCGTTTACTCAATCCTCTCTGCCTTTATGCTCGTGTATGCCTTTCCTTTGTGTTCTCTGAATTCGGTAAGTGGGGCGCTGTAGGTCCACAAGGCAATACAGCTTGTTTGATATTCTCTTTCATAATTTGATGATTCTACCTACAGCCCCCCTTCCCCCGTGGCGATGCTGGAGATGAAATGGTTTGTCTGTAGCGAACACCTATAAAACTCCACCTCCCTGCTCAGACCCTAACCAAAGACCCTGCTCAGCAACAAGATCTATAATATCCACATGCTCCGTTATCTCCTAGACTCTTTATCATAGAAACTTCTAAACCTTTCGTCATGGCCTTGATGCCAATAAGAGCTACCAGTGAAAGTGAAGAACTGGCTGTCCTGTAATTAACGTTCAGTGGTACAGTGCATTGTTGGTTTGCAGACCTTAGCTTTTGCTACACTTGGTTGACCCTATATTTAAGGAAGAAAAAATACAAAAGAATGCTGCAACAAGAGAGATTCAGTATAACACTCAAGGTGTTATTATTACCATCACTTTTAAGCAATATCAGTGGCGTACATCGCCTCTGGAATTTCTGCATACGCATTACCTCTGTGAAGCACTCTGTGCATTCGTGCTGTGAAGAGTGCTATACAAATAAAGTTTTGCTTTCTTACTTACTTATAGCGCAAATGCATTTTCCAACTCCATCATATACATCCTATAGATAACTTTTAGAGTTATATGGAATGGAATTAACAATAAATATAATGCTATCTACTGTACCCGCTATACTGGAAGCACTAAATTGTGAACAAAACAAAGCGTCAGATCAGTATCTTTTTTGAGGTTTAAATCAAAAAACAATCAACCATAATGTTTTGGTGCGACTTAGAGTAATTGCGCCATTAAAGCTGCAGTGTTGGTTTGTGATTAATCTGTGTTGAGAGAATTCAAAGGTGTGTCTAAACAGAATTAACTGTTGCAAGAAAACGTCAAGAGGCTGATTAGTTCAATTTCTCTAATCCATTACACTCTATCCTTATCTGTAGGAGACAGACAGACACTCAGGCAGCCAGACAAATAAACGCCGTCACCCAGACAAACAGACTGGGCCCGGTCTTGCTGTTTAAATCCTCTTGAATAAGGAACTAACCTCCCACGTTTGGCATTTTAACTGCAGTTTTCTTTGTATGATGGCTGACGGAGGCCACTTTGGCGTAATTATAACTCGAGTGAATGAGGGTGTTACTCTACCAACTGTTTGTCTATCTGGTGGCGTGACCCCATGAAACCTGACCTTTCAGAGCTGAATATTGGGGATTAGCTTCGCTTTAGTGCAGTGGACGGCAATCTCATTTCCTTGTCTGCTCTTTCTCACCGCCCATCCCCTCATTTCTCTGCCTTCCATCTTCATCCTTTCCTTTTTCCTGCCCCCCCCCCTCCTCTCCTTCCTCTCGTTAGCGGTGGACGAGAGGTGTTACAGGTACTCGGACTGCTCCACCTGCACCTCCAGCACTAACGGTTGCCAGTGGTGTGACGATAAGAAGTGCATCTCCCGTTCCAGCAACTGCACACTGGTGAGTCCACCAGCGGGACCATTAAGCTGGAGCACATGTCTCATACAGTGCTGAAGTAACTATGTCATGCGGGTGTTGGAAGTAAAAATTCCCATTTATTTCAACTATAGAAATTTTTTTCTAAAATTCACTTCTGAAGTACTACGTTAGTTTTGGGTCACGGTCAATTTTGCGATTTGTATTCTATCCCCAAGTAACTATTATTGTCGTTTTTCGTAACTTTCCGTGAATGTAGTCAACTGCATTTTAATTTTTTGCCAGTATGTTAACCCTTTTTAGTCTAAAAATGACATAACCCATGATCCACTTAGTTCCCGATGCAAAGGAGGCATGAGTTCAAATTTTTGGAAGGAAGGAGTACTAGGTATCATGGCTTTGCCATCAAAGAAGGACTAAAAAGTAAAGTAGCCTGGTGAGGTACCTAATAAGTTAGCCACTGTGCAGTATACTTAGCTTGCAAGCTGATCTAGCTGATTTACAAGTTATTGAGCAAGCACCATTTAAAATTAATTGCCAGGTACCCTTGGCTGGTAGCCAGCAAACTTGCCAGCTATAATCAACCTTGCCCATTCATTACTGGACTAACTAGCTTGCTACCTAGCTTTCTGATCACAACTTAGTATTCTCCTTGGCAAGTTTCGACATTTGTTATTCTCTTCACTAATCTGTTTTCATTTCGATGCCTGGCATGTTAGCTCGTCAGCTGTGAGATACGCGAGCTCAGTAGCAGGTTCAGCAGGTCTCTGGAGATGGCCAATGGAGTTCACCTCCTCATCTTGAGTGCCCTGAAAGTTTTTCTGTGGCACACCGTCAGTTATTGATGTCTCACACCTGTTCAAGATCCCCTGGTTAACAATCAAACAATTTTTTTTACTGAATAACCATAACCAATACATAAGCCTAAAATGATTATGAAATTATTTATTTAGAAAGGTAAGAGATCACCAATAAGCTGACTTTGTAAATGAAATACAAGTGATATTGTAAAGATGGCAAAAAACAAGTTATTAATTAATCCAAAGCTTATTCTGAATTCCATCTCCTGATTTAGCATATTTTTCGGTACTGTAATTTATTTTAACTTGTTCAAAATGTTTTCAATGTTAAAAAAGAATGCATATAAAATGGGACCTGTCCTTAAGCACATTGAATTATGAACATTTGAGCAAAAATGTTACTTATTAGCCTAGCTGACTTGCTGTTTTTGCGAGCTACAGGAAATAAGAATCTTTGAAAGACATTGACTTTTTTGTCATCATTAATGTGGATAGTAAAATGCCTGATAACTGTGTGATGCAATGAACTATAATGCTAGCGAAAAAAACAACTTGGACGGTCGTTCTACTGTTTACTCCTTGCAAATGCGTAAATTCATTTTTGTTTTGCTGATTAGATGTGAAGAGGGGCTGCTCACTCTCTGCCATGATGCAATAACTACCATTAATTTCTAAAATTACCAGTATTTTTCCAAGTCTTTTTCACAGCATTGAGGAATTATTCAATACTTTTAAGAACACTTGCATCAAAACCAGTGGTAATTTATGGCGCTTTTCCACGACATGGTACCGACTCTACTCTACTTGGCACCGGGTACTTTTTTGGGGTTGCTTTTCCATTAGAGGATTGTGCCGCCTCCGTGGTACCTGCTCGTCGTTGCGAAGCAGCATGTTTCTGCCGTGACGGCATCCTCAGTTATATAAAGTTTACTTTTATTCCGTCGATTTTGTTAAATATTTATGTGTTTAAATCAGGGGTCACGAACTACCGTCACCACGTTATGGCACTGAAGTCCGCGAGTGTTGAATTGTAATTTCTGTTTTACATTGTCCTGATACACAGGGTAGCAGCTGGTATTGTGTCCGATTCGGTTGCTCATTAAATAACGTAGGGACCACCTAAAAACGCAAAGCAATGATATACTTAAAAGGCATAGAGTATTCATATTCAGGCTTCATGAAACATTTCACTTTTAAATTGAAGGCAAAACATGTAGCAAATGCGCAAATCGCAGGAGATGGCAGCGTATTAGAATTTATCGCTTTACGATGGGTCATCTCATCTGATACCTTTCCTTAGAACAAAATGCTTCATCAGCATCTGTAAAGTTATTTTCCGTGCTATTTTCGTGATATAGGAGCAGCACAATAACTTTCTCAAGGGGAATTAGGGGAACAGAATTGGACACAATTTCGCTATGAACAGGGTTACAGACAAAGAAACGCATTTCATAAATCCAGCAGCTTCGGTGAACAAACGCAACCTTGTTTGAAAGGTAAGGCAACGCACAGTATATTTATCAAGCTGCTTAAAACAACACGTTTCAAAAACACAATTTGAGGACCTGTTTCAATGATGGCAAGTGAAGCCAGTTTCCTAGCGATAATGCTGAAGCAAATTGTCTTTTGCAGTGACGATCCTCTCTGACCAATCAGTGGGCTGCAAAGTTGCACGTCACATTTTAGTACCTACTAGTACCTGGTCGGCCGTTTTTTGGAACCCCAGGAGAGCAGGTACCAGAAAAAGTACCTACTAGTACCTGGTACCAGGTACTTTTTTCCTAATGGAAAAGCAAAAAAAGGAGAGGAGAGTAGAGTAGAGCCGGTACCGTGTAGTGGAAAAGGGCCATAAATGAATTATCGCATCTTGGCTACTTTCCCTCTTTCTCCGAATCAGGACAGCTCTTGGGAACCGGTGTGGTGTGAACATGCATTTTAAGGTTTACGTTTCAGAAGGGCTTTTATACCTCTGATGATGCAGCTCTGAAAATCCAGTGGGGAATAGGTAAACCTATTTGTCATGAATGAATCACGTGCTATATGCGCGATTGTGTTGGATATGTAGTTCGCAAAAATGGAATAAAAAATTGGACCAAAATTCCTGGTAGCTTTCTATTTTCAACAATATACTATGAATTTGTTTTGCACTCTTATGTACCCAATAGATCAGGGGTGGGCAATCCTGGTCCTCGAGGGCCGGTGTGTATGCAGGCTTTTATTTCTATCAATTACATTGACTAATTGAGCTAATTGGTTGCAAACGCAAATATAGATTTGTGCAAAGATTCGATCAAAGAAAAACGTTTTATGTAGGGAGACAAGAACAGTCTTTGGTCATTCATGATAATTTAAAGAAATTGTAAAATTGTAGGAATTTCTCCGAAAAAGGTGCAGTTTCTCAGTTTTTAGGTGCTACTTGTGTTTGGTGAACCTTGCGAATTCTGCTTCATTTATTATGTTTCACTGGAATGGTACTGTTTTAAACCCAGTTGAGATGCTGCCCTCGTTTCTTAGTGGATAGACTGCAGGTAATTTTGGTCGGGGTACTAAAAACAGGGGTGAAATATGATGTACTTGCTATTTGAATCCCCTCCAATGAAGAATGTGTTGTGCAGTTCCAGGTGTACTTCAGGGCCCCCTGACTGCTTCAGTGTCTTGATCCTGGGGCTCAGTGTTGATTGTGTCACAGTTTGTGGAGACCGCTGTAGTGCCATTAGTGAATTCTGATAGCTGTTCAACTGTAATTTTAGCCCACTGAGTTTGTTAACTGCGTTCTTGCTCTCTGCTCCTATCCCTCTCTTTCTCTTGCAGTCAGTGAAGAACTTCACCAAGTGTCACATTCGTAAGGAGCAGGTGTGCGTCCGGCTGGCTACCTGCCGGGCCTGTGCCCTCAATCTCAACTGCCAATGGGATCCTCAGCAGCAGGAGTGCCACGCCTTGCCTGGTGAGACAGGCCAGGCTATGTCCCTTTGTAATGTTTTACATTTTTAACTACGTTTCTGACGGAAATAGTCTGTTTCTGCCACCCCCCCTCTCTTGTTTGCGATGGGAGGCGCGAGTTGAGAGGTGGCGAGAGGATTGGGGTGAGGGAGGGAAAAGAGAGCCTGCACGAAAGCCAGGGGTTTTTGAATTCCGCCCCTAGCAAGCTGTCAACGTGGTGACAACTCGTTATGCCCCATGGGGCAAATAAACTACCAACAGGAATGAAGCAAAATGTAAACAGACATGACAGAAAATTGCACGTGCAGAGTACCTTCGCGTTAGTTTTGAAGAATCGCACGGTAACGTTGAAAAAAGTTGTAAATAGACCGAGCGAAGCGAGCGATCGTTGCCGTATTTGCAAGTGTTTTTTCATTGTCAAGTATTGGAACGGGAAACCTAGTGGAATGACCGCTGAAAATCTATGTAATGTTTCGAATAGGGAAGGCAGCCGTGGACAAGTGTTCAACTGTCAAATTTGAATTTCACAGCTGTCAAATTCGACCAATCCGAATGCTGCGTTCGTGGACGAAGGTGGGGAATTCAAAAACCCCTGGCTTTCATGCAGGCTCTCTTTTCCTTCCCGCTCCCCAATCCTCTTGCCGCCTCTCAACTCGCGCCTCCCATCGCAAACAAGAGAGCCTGCTCGCAGGCTATCTGTTGTGAAGCAGGTTATGTAACCTCTGAATTTTTCACATTATATGTAACAGTTGGTGCCCACGCAAACTATAAGTGCCGGAATATGCTTCACTTGCAGCTCTACTGGGGATCTGCATGAGCCCATTTCACCAGCGCAGGCCGCTTGTTTACGCCGAGACGTCCGTATTTCTGCGAACTGAAATCCTCTCTCATTGGATGATGTTTGTACTGAATATGTGTTGCTCACTCAGCAACCCTTTCAATTTTGAGGCTTTAAATGGTTGTTCACAAAATCTTCTCAGAAATATGGCATTATAATCGTTCTTTCGCGTGTTAGGCAGCGTCAGGGTTGTCCTCAACATTGCTTTTGTAAAACATTAATCTAACCAATAGATATGTGGATATAAATGCTCTGAACTGATAACTCAGCTGGTCGTTGACACGACAGGTTCGAACTCTTGGTGTGAGTGGTACCAGAGTGAATTTGGAGCAGGATTGAGCAGAAGATAAGGCGACGCTCCAACTTCTAAAAAAAAAAAAAAAAAAAAAAAACATCGTCTGTGCGTCATCCAAAATCCCTCTGCTCGCGCACCAAGCTCACGCTCTGTATCCGATACCAGATCGGTTCATTATTACCGATACCCTATTCAGCTATTTGAGTTCGTATTGGACCAACACTCGACGCCAGTATCTGTGCATCTTAAATGCATGTATGCGAGACATATTGAGTTTGTGTTTTGTGTTTGTGTTTTTTGTGTGATGTAATGGTCTTCATAGGTTATTTGTGTTTATTCTGCTTTCACATTCTCTTCTTTTTGTTTTTTTTTTTGGTTTTTTTTTCCTCAAATGCCAATTAGTATTCCAAGCCCAAAATTCAATTAAACCAATGATGCGAGCATTGGATTCATCATTCAGTGTTCTTGTTACTTTGCCCCAATGGAAATCTGTGGCATTTAGGAGTGGGTTTACAGCTAGTGTTGTGATGCATTTTTAATATTCATACATAAACACAAACAAGTTTTTTTTTTTTTTCTTTTTTGGAAATACGGTGATAAGTGGGTCAGTCGGGATTGTTTTGCTGCTGCTCAGAGTGTCTGGGCTGTGTCACTGACAGATGTAGGACCGAGAAGGTTGACAGATTCTTAATGAAGATAATGATGTTTATCAGGACTACTGGCCTTGTCTTGTTTGGGGGCATGATATAATCCAGAGTGCTTTCTGGACAGATTAGTTTCAAATTATCCTTATTAACACTTGTTAAGTGCTGCAGCTGCAGGTATATTTCTCCCTGTTGGGCTCATTTATTATTTGAGATGGACCATAGGGCAAAGGTCTGTATCTTGAGGACCGGCTCTATACGCACTGTAATGTCGTTATTACATTTGCATTTGGTAATTTGGTTGACGTGAATGGGGAGCAGCTTGAATATCTCGCCTACAGAAGAGTTGGAAGAGTCGACCTCCATGTTTCAGGGCTTCGCTTTGCTGTGGAATTGTTGAACGGTGTATAAACTCCACTCACGCAGCTAAAGTGAATCCCCCTCTGAATTCATGCTGCAGAATATTTTTATTTCAGAATTCCCGCACTCGAAAACAAATGAGTTCCCAAGAGGCTTTAAGTGTCATGAGGCTGCCTTAGGTGAACTACGTCTTTGAGACCCAGCGATCTTACTCATGAGTGGGCAGCCCAATATGAAGAGCCTGTCCTGATTCCTGAGGAAGCTAACCAAAGTCAGGGTCGCTGACCTGTGGTGCTTCAACTGTACCCTTATAATTAGTATGCTTGAAGGAGCCAATTTATTCCTTAAGTTTCATTGTCATGGTTGTGGCTGGTGTACCCCTTGGAACTCCAGGTGTTCTGTTATAAACCCCATTTGTCAAGTCAAACATAAAGGGCGTGCCTTGGATTCTCGCTGTTAGCCACGATTACACGCTAACATTTCTATTATTGTTATTATATCTGCGTTGAATAAGTAATGACTAATTGTATCCCCGGACGGAGTGTCTGGATTTGCGGTCGTCGCGCATTCGAGTCCGTAGAGACGCTCTACAGACTGCAGTTCTTCCCCGATCATTTTGATATTTCACATGCTCGTTGATAGTGGTTAGAGGATGAAGCCTATCGATTTTGGTTGAATTTCGTCATGCGGTGTCTGAAATATTCCAAAAAAAACCAACAAAATTTTTCCCATTGGAGAGAATGGGAGTAGGGTTCTCATTGCTAGAGTGCGTGATGTCACACCTAGAGTGGGAGCTGGGAGCAGAGAGGCTGAAAAAAATCTTTTCATATCGCTATAACTTCCACAAATTTGAATTCCTCTTCATGAAATTTCACAAAAACGTAGGAAAATTTGTTGTCACAGTACTATAGTTTTTGTAGCACAGAAGTACATAGTTTTGCCTCAGGGAACAGTCAAAGGACATGAAGCATGTCGAATTTCTCTATCTTTCCCATTCAAAAATCACCCAAAAATTTTTGGGAGAACAGCAAACACAGAGTTTTTAGATCGCTGTAATTCCAACATTATATCACTCAGAAAAAAAAAAAGACATCCACACACTCAGCAAAGTCTCATGCCTTGAATGATGTGGTTACATTGGTGACAAGATGAACGTTTTTTGCGTGAGAAGCAGGAGTTTGAGGTGTGAGCAAGCAAGGATTTCTTTGACTAATAGCGCTTTTCCACTGCATGGTACCGGCTCTACTCTACTCGCCTTAGTACCGGGTACTTTTTTGGGGTTGCTTTTCCATCAGAGGAGAGTACCGCCTCCGTGGTACCTGCTCGTCGTTGCGACGCAGCATGTTACTGCCGCTACGGCATCCTCGGTTATATCGAGTTTACTTTTATTCCGTCGATTTTGTCAAATATTTATGTGGTTAAATCAGGGGACGCGCACTACCGTCACCACGTTATGGCACTAAAGTCCGCGAGTGTTTAATTGTAATTTCTGTTTGACATTGTCCTGATGCATTGGATAGCAGCTGGTGTTGTGTCCGATTCGGTTGCATATTCAATAACGTACCACCTAAAAACGCAAAGCAATGATATCCGTAAAAGGCATAGAGTATACATAGAAAAAGGGAAATTATTCTCCAGGCATTTGTGGAGCATCACAGTATTCCATAATGTAACTACAACCCCTGGCAAAAATTATGGAATCACCACACACCAACCCCAGGCAAAAAACGAGGATGTTAATTTACCTTTTTCCCCTTCATAACAAAGAAGCAAATAACGCATGACAAAACGATTATTGTTCATTAGCTTGACATTCAGGCTTCATGAAACATTTCACTTTGAAATTGAAGGCAAAACACATAGCAAATGCGCTAATCGCAGGAGATGGCAGAGTATTTGTATAATAAAAAATAAAAAAGTATTTGTATTAATTGCTTTATGATACGTCATCTCATCTGTGATACCTTTCCTAAGACCGAAATGCTTCATCAGCACCCGTGAGGTTATTTTCCGCGCAATTTTCGTAAAATAGGGGCAGCTTAATAACTTTCTCAAGAGGAATTGGGGGAACAGAATTGGACACAACACCGTTGCTTCTAATTTCGCTACGAACAGGGTCACAGACAAAGAAACGCATTTTGTAAATGCAGCAGCTTCTGTGAACAAACGCTACCTTGTTTGACAGGTAAGGTAACGCACAGTATATTGATCAAGCTGCCTAATACAACACACGTTTCAAAAACACAATTTGAAGAACTGTTTCAATGATGGCAGGTGAAGCCAGTTTCCTAGCGATAATGCGGAAGCGAGTTGTCTTTTGCAGAGACGATTCTCTCTGACCAATCAGTGGGCTGCTGTGTTATCACGTCACACTTTAGTACCTGTTAGCTTTGCGGGTACTTTTTTTGGATCCACAAGAGAGCAGGGACCAGAAAATCTGGTACCAGGTACTTTTTCCGAATGGAAAAGCAAAAAAGGCCAGTAGAGTAGAGTAGAGCCGGTCCCGCGTACTGGAAAAGCGCCGTAAGTGACTCAGGGACTCTCTGTGCGTGGGGAACCAGTCCTGACATGGCCCTCTGTGATTTGATATCTAACAGCTCAGCTGAGTTTCCATGGAGATGATTTGGTTAGAATAGGGCCGTGTTCGAAATGTACACTCACCCACTATGTAGGGCATTATGTTGTGAATATTCTACATTGAAAACAATATAAAGACAGCGAGTGAGCGAGTGGACAAGTGTGCATTCCGTGTGTCATCATCAGAACGAAGTTGAACTAGCCAGCGATTTTGCGGTTATTGAAATTCAGCCAATGCTACGAATTCCCAGTCTTAAAAAGGTAACCTACCTCATTTTCCAGGCTGTTTATTTTTACTGCCGGGTGACGGGTGTAAGCTAATACGGCACTATTTTAAAACGTTGATCTCTGTTTCAAACAATCAAACACAAAGAAGCATTCGATAGAAATGTAACGTTAAAAAATGAAACATATGTTCATGAATGCGATATGCCACTGTTTGCAGTCTACCTTAAATGGAATTACTGCTTAGCAAAGCTAATGTTTGCCTAATGCAACGTTTATTAGCAAATGTTATGTCTTCACTAATTACAATACAGGCTCGCTAGGTCATCAGCATCTGTTTGCTAGCGTTACCATTAAGATAAGCTAAACCTCCAAGGAATATTTGCGCAAATAACTTTAAGGCTCTCTGTCCACTGACCGCCACTGCTAGCGACAGGAGCTCAATTCCCTATAGCTCTTTGATGATGATGATGATGAAATACTTCTTTAATCTCCAATGGGGAAACTGAATGTCACCGTTTGACATTGGACAGACAACAGGCAAGGAACATATACGTCTCAGACAGTACAAGGTAAGTGCAAAGCACAGCAGCACAATACAAGAGACGTCACTGTAATGTTATGTGGATAAATAAATACATACATACAGACATTAAAATTACCTATGCAATCCCTTCATCAACAGAAGTTTGATTATCAGCTTCCACCAACATGGTCATTAAAAAACCTAACTGCAGCAGCACAAAGGATTTCCTGAATCTTTCTGTGGAGCACCTCGGCAGAAGTCGTCTGTTACTAAATGAACTCCTCAGCTCATTAAAAATGAATGATGCGCTTTGCATAGCACATCAGCAAATGCGGATATGTATGTAGTCTGTTAATTTCGTGAAATAAATATTTGAAGTATTCTCAATCCTCGACAACTCTGTCTCATATTGTGTGTTTTGTTAACTGCGTTCTATTCTTAAAAAAAAAAAAAAAAAATTCATATAAACAAATCAAATAGTCTGTTGTGCCCTAAATAATTTGCGAAGAATAATGAGTGCATGAATAAATGAACTGAAGTAAGTTTATTTGCATCAAGAAAATTTACAAAGAACTAATGTGGAATCAAAATGAAATATAATTGAAATAAGATTTGTACTTTTTCGCCATTTTTGTGGTCACTGGTTTCATCGGTGGTTTTTATGGCTTGAGTTTGAATGTGCGATTGTTTATATATATATACACTACCGCTCAAAAGTTTGGGATCACTTGGAAATTTCTTGTTTTCCAGGGAAACACACTTGAAATTAGTATGAATAGGAAATATAGCAAATGAACAGAACATGCTGACATTGTCTGAGTTAGAAATAATGATTTTAATGGAAAATGATGAATATGTACTTCAAACTTTGCCTTAAAAAAAAAAAACCACCTTCACTGTTGATACTGAAACTGGTATTTGACGGGAACTATTTAGCGCAGCTGCTAGTTGACAACCTGTGAGGCATCTTTGTCTTAAACTACACACTCTCAGATATTTGTCTTCTTGCACAGTTGTGCATCAGGGCCTCCCACTCCTTTTTTCTGTCCTTGTTAGTGCCAGTTTGTGCTGCTCTCTGAAGGGAGTAGTTGACAGCATGGTAAGAGATTTTAAGTTTTCAATTTCTCGCATTGAATAGCCTTCTTTTCTAAGCACAACAATAGACTGATGGGTCTCTAAAGGAAGTTCTTTCTTTCTGGCCATTTTGAGCCTGTAAACAAACAAACAACTGCTGATGCTTCCAGTGCTAAACCAACCTCAAGAATGCCATGCTCCCTTTTGCGCTCCCTTATTAGTTCAACGGTTTTCAGCTGTGCAACACATTTGCAGAAGGGTTTTCTAATAATCAATTAGCCTTATAAAATGCTTAACTTGGATTAGCAGCCATACCAGGAGACTGATGCAGAGGACTGACAGTTGCTGATAATAGGCCTCTATGCAAAAATGTAGATCATTCATTGAAAATCATCTGATTAATTTTAATCGTTTGTGAAATGGATAAAAATGTTTGTGAAATGGAAAAAAATGTTTGTGAAATGCATGAAAATTTATTTTTCTTTGGAAAACAGAAATTTGCAAGTGATCCCAAACTTTTGAGTGGTAGTGTATATATACATGTTCCGGTCCGACCCATAACCCGTCAGTGCAGATGTTGATGCCAGCGGACATGGAGCTGCTCTACTTATGCACACAGTTACACTATTCTCTCACTAGATGACACACCCGGATCAGTTATTGAATATTCACCAGCAAGCCAACCTCGAACACAGTTTAGAATATTGGCGAATTCAGTCCCAACCCTGTTTTTCAAGAGTTGCATAAATTGAAGTCCTCAGCTAAGACTCATGTGCAAACTGCTCAATATACTTGCCCATACTATCTATCCAGCAATTCCAAAAATGCTCTCTTGTGACAGAAAAATTCGTTGTCCTCGGTAGCAACCACTTCATCTAGAGAGAGCCGGTGGTATTCAAATTATTAGTTAAGAAAAATCAGTTTTCTGAAGCAAAAATCTGACATGATATTGATACCGTTATTCTTCTATCACTATCATCAATCTTCTATCATTTCCCTCATGCAGAGGTAGTTCTGGGCCAAGATGCGGACGCACGACTACCGCAAATCCATAGGTCCCCCGGACACAATAATGTCTTTTTGTGAGAAAAAGTCACTATCTAGTTATTTCTTGGCAATTATGTCACTCTGCGTAAAAAAGGGGTGGAAAAAAAACCATATAGGATTGGCACTTTAGTAGCTCTTCATGACCTATTAATAAAGAAGACTAGGTTGTAAGTAATTAAAATTCTAAATGGATTAAGACTGTTGCTAAAATTTAGCTTCCTATTAGATTTGCTGATCGTGTGACTGCCTACAAAATTTAGTTGAAAAGCTGGTAAGTTTTTTTTTTTTTTTTTTTTTTTTTTTTAGTGGTGCATCAAACTAACTCGGTAGCATGATTTAAAATGAATTTCATTGGCTTTATCGTCATTGTCCTTAACAGTGTATCAACTTTCCTATTAAAACTAGTCTCGTGATGCCAGACGATTGGAGATCTCCGCCTCCCGATCATCTGGGGACATAATAATACAAAGGAGTTACTAGTGCGACGGCGAAAACGGCCGCTAACAAAGCAACACCCCTTTGAAAGCAATGCCTTATTTGAATAGGAATGCTTTCCTGGAAGTAGCGTGCTCCCTCTTTTCTCCTCCATAGGTAAACCAAAGAGGGTCTAATATAGCGACTTTGTATCTCGGAGGGAAAACAATGGATTCCCTGTGTCCGCCCGCGGACATGGAGCTGCTAATTTATGCACTCAGTTACAATATTCTATCACTAGATGGCACACCCGGATCAGTTATTGAATATGCTCAAGCAAGCCGAGCTCGAACACGGTTTAGAATATGGACGAGTTCACTCCAAAATCCTTTTTTTTCAGGAGTTGCCTGAATTTAACTTCTCAGCTAAGCCTGATGTGCAAACTGCTCAATATACTTGCCCATTGTATCTATCCAGTATTTCAAAAAAATGATCTCTTGCTACAGAAAAAAATTGTCATCTGTAGCAACCACTTCAGCTACAGTGAGCCAATGGTATCCCAATTAGTAGTAAAGAAAAATCAGTTTTCTGAAGCAAAAATTTGACATGGTATTGATACTATGTCATTGTGCTATCAATTATAGTCATCACACATGTAAAGCCCGTAGTTCCCTACCATGGATTTACACGCAGACTCCTCCATCGACAAATTCAGCACTCCCTTATATCCTTGTAAGTATCTCAAAAACTCTCTGATAACCTTTGTTCTAATTTGGTGTGAGCCTTCTTTATGATATTCTGAATACTCACTGTGAAAATTAGAGAATTCTACATCCTGGTTTTTGAGAAATTCAGCATTTTGGACTTAGAAAATCAGTGTTTGTGCTCATTTTTAGCTTACCGGCCCTATGGGCCGATATGCTATTGTCGTGGTGTGGCGTCCGTCGTGCGTCGTCCGGAACATTTTTTCTTTTTTTCGGCCTGGTGAATTTTTGTAAATTTGACATAACATATTACTAGGCCATATCTCCGGAGGTTTTTTTGTCGGATTTTTGATTTAATCATTTTGTCCGTTTTATGGGCCCTTGAAATTTTGGCCCCAATGTTAGAGAGAGGACTGAGAAATTTTAAAAAATTATTTCTCAAAAACTGCGTGATAAATTTTTTTCTAATTCAGGCAATCAACTTGCCTTGGTACCATCAATGTACAGTGCGAGCGCCATTTTGATTGAATCGACTGAAGTGGGTCTAGTGGGGGCGCTGTACTTTATGAATAAGCAAGATGGCCTGTGGAGGCCAAATGGTTGCAGATAGAGATGAAGTTTGTATTATCGGCATATAGGAAGTCATATATGACCTATGCAATGGCTATGTTAAAGTTGAACTCAGATGACTTTGAAAGGTCAAACTTGAGGTCAAAGAAAGTACAATCAATGTTAAAAGATAGGACTTGAAATTTCAAAAAATTATTTCTCAAAAACCGCGTGATAAATTTTTTATAAATCAGGCAATCAACTTCCCTTGGTACCGTCAATCTACAGTGCAAGCGCCATTTTGATTTAATAGACGGAAGTGGGTCAAGTGGGGGTGCTGTACTTTATGAATAAGCAAGATGGCCTGTGGAGGCCAAATGGTTGCAGATAGAGGTTAAGTTTGTATTATCGGCATATAGGAAGTCACATATGACCTATACAATGGCTATGTTAAAGTTTACCTCAGATGACCTTGAAAGGTCAAACTTGAGGTCAAAGCAAAATGTTACAATTTTCAAAGGCTTCTAGGCTTGAAAATATTGAAGATTGGGAACATATGTGTATTAAACACTTATAGGGGCATATATGAAATTTCTTATAGTGGCCTTGAACTTGACCTTGGGTGACCTTTGAAGGTCAAACTTCACATAGCAAAATTATAATGACTTCTATCACCGTAACTATTATAGATGGAGCTTTGTATTGTGGGCAAATAGGAAGTCATGTATGAAGTTTCATTTGGTGACCTTGAACTTGACCTTCAGTGACCTTCAACGGCCAAACTTTACAGTGAAATTTCAATGACTTATATCATCAAAATCGTTGCCGATTGTGTAGGTTTGTATTGGAGACATATAGGAAGTCAAATATGAACTTTCATTTGGTGACCTTCATATTGACCTTTTGAAGGTCAGACTTGACCGAGTGAAAATTCCATGACTTCTATCACTAAAAAGGTCACCGATAGAGCCTAAGCTTCTATCACAGACTTAAAGGAAGTCACACATGAACTTTCATTTGGTGACATTCACCTTGACTTGGTGACCTTTGAAGGTCAAACCTGACATAATACAATTACAATAACTTGTATTTCCAAAACGGTCACAGATGGAGCCTAGGTTTGTATTAGAGATGTATAGGAAGTCATATGAGCTTTCATTTGGTGACAGTCATATTGACCTTCGAAGGTCAAATGTGACCTAGGGAAGATTCAGTGACCTGTATCACTAAAATGGTCACAGATGGAGCCTAGGTTTGTGTTACTGACATCTAGGAAGTCACATATGAACTTTCATTTGGTGACATTCAACTTGACTGTCAGTGACCTTAGATGTTCAAACTCGACAGTGAAATTACAATGACTTGTATCACCAAAATGGTCTCACATTGAGCCAAGGTTTGTGTAGAGACATTTAGAAAGTCGTATATGAAGTCCATTTACTGACCTTTACTTTACCTTCTGTGACCTTTGAAGTTCACAATTGACATATTTAATTTTCAATGACTTGTATCACCAAAGCTGATTCGGAGCTTAGGATTATATTTAGGTCTTATAAATGTTGTGAACTTTTATTTGGTGTCCTTGGCATTGACTTTTAATGATTCGAATGTGAAACTTCACATGAAATTGTCGTAACTTGTATCGGCACTATAAGATTACTTGCCGGTAAGCTACAGGACCCTTGGTCCTATTTTTTCGTTCTTTCATTAATATCTCAAAAACTGATAACTTTTTGTCTAATTTGTTGTGAGCCTTCCTTATGATGTTCTGATGATCCCCTGTGAAAATTAGAAAATTCCACGTTCTGATTTTTGAGAAATTCAGCATTTTGGACTTAAATCAGCGTTTGTGCTAATTTTTTCAGTCTTTCATTAATATCTCAAAAACTGTCTGATAACTTTTTTGCTCCGCTGTGACCACAGTCAGCAGTCAGCGGAGCTTTTCTAATGCCAAGTCGTCCGGCGTCTGTCTGTCTGTCCGTCCAGCGTCAACTTTTCAGTTCAAATTTGAGTATCTCAAAAACTGTTAACTTTTGTTCTAATTTGGTGTGAGCCTTCTTTATGATATTCTGAATATTCACTGTGAAAATGAGAAAATTCTACGTCCCGGTTTGAGAAATTTAGCATTTTGGACTTAGAAAATCAGTGTTTGTGCTCATTTTTTCAGTCTTTCATTAATATCTCAAAAACCGTCTGATAAACTTTTGTCTACTTTGTTGTGAGCCTTCCTTATGATGTTCTGATGTTCCCCTGTGAAAATGAGAAAATTTTACATCCTGGGTTTTGAGAAATCTAGCATTTTGAACTTAGAAAATCAATGTTTATGCTCATTTTTTCAGTCTTTCATGAATGTGTCATATGTGTTAATATTGCGATAGTTTTCAAATTAAGTTATGACATGGACATTTCAGTCATCCTCAGCGGAGCTCTCTAGGCCACAGGCCTCTTGTTTGTTTTTATTTTGGTCTACTTTTTGGGTGTTTTGGGCCAAAATGTGACCTTTGGGGTCACCAGGGGTCATCTGGCACCATTTTGGGCTGACTTCAATCCAGTTCAACATTCACAGTTTTTTTATTTGAGGTAACTTTTGGGGTGTTTTGTGCCAAAATACGAACATTTTGGATCACCAGGGGTCATGTGGGAGCATTTCCGGCCAACTTTGAATCGGGTCCACTTTCACAAGTTTTCAATTTTGATCAACATTTTGGGTGTTTTGGGTCAAATTACAACCCATTTGCATCACCAGGGCTCATTTCGGGCCAACTTCGATCCAGTCCCACTTTCACGATTTTTTTTATTTTCAAAAAAAATTTAGATATTTGTGGCCAAAATACAATCCTTTTCAGTCACCAGGGGTTATTTGGGACCTGTGACCATTTCGTGCCAACTTTGATCTGCCTTCAGTTTCAGAAATCTTCAATGCCTGTAAACATTTTGGCCATTTTCTGCCAAAGACCCTTTTGGATCACTAGGAGTAATATTTTTACCAGTATATTTCACATTTGCGTACCAAAGAGTTTGAACATTTTGAATATTCTTTGCAGTCTGAATAGCCATGTATGCTATGAAGTCTGTAGACTTTTATTTTTAAGTTGATTAAAATTGAAAGCACTTTTTTTTTTTTGATGGCAACTTGCACTTGTTCATTTTAAGATTTGCCCTCAAAATCCCTACTATGTTGCATTATATGCACCATTTATATAACTTCTATGTTGTTATATTTTTATCAATTCATTATTTACTCACACATTCTTAAATACAATATACGATCTGCTCAGTGCGTTTGGATTTAGCGTTTACAGATGTTGGGTGCGTTCTTGGAGGAAGAAAGTCATTCATTCAGGTTTACATGCTCTGCAGTAAGAATACTATTATAACACAAAGATCTGAATCGATTACATTTTAAAGGTCGAGCTCTGTTTCGGCAGGGTCCGTACCTCGTCATCTCATGCGTTGACATGTATCCCCATTTTTCAGTCATCGTACATTAACAAAGAAAAACTTTCTTTTTTCTGGTTTTTAGCCCGCTTGGCCAACAGGCCCAAGGGGCTTATGCTGTACTTAGGGTCATTAGTGGTAGTCTGTTGTGTGTCCGTGCGTGTGTGCGTGCGTGCGTGCGCGTGCGTGCGTGCGTGCGTGCGTGCGTGCGTTACGTAGTTTCAGCGCGATACAGCTTTCAGTTTTCCACGGATCCTTTTCATATTTTATATGCATGTATATGGGCCTAAGATCTAGCCCGAGTTCGATTTTGGTTGTGCTGCGATTCTTGGTTTGGCCACCAGGCGGCTTTTTCTGCAAAACTTCAGACAGCTTTAGCTCCCTTATTCTATGAGCTAAGATGCTCAAATTTTTTACTGCAGGTTGTTCTGCCGAGGGTTCATCATATATGTAATGGGCTTTTGATTTGACCTAAAATTAAAGGTTATGTTGGTCAAAGGTCGTACAATGCACATATTTTGTTTCACTGCAGTAGTGCTCTCACTTTTCAAAGGATCCTTTTCATATTTCATGTGCATGTATATGGGCCCAAGATCTAGCCCCAGTTCGATTTTGGGTATGCTGCGATTCTCAGTTTGGCCACCAGGGGGCCTTTTCTGCAAAACTTCAGACAGCTCTAGCTCCCTTATTCTACGAGCTAAGATGCTCCAGTTTTTTGCCCGCTTGGCCAAAAGGCCCAATGGGCTTATGCTATGCTTGGGGTCTTTAGTGGTGGCATGTCATGCGTCTGTGCGTGCGCGCGCGAACTTTTCGCTTGTCTGCGCTCTAGCGTCTTCAGTTTTTCACCGATCCTTTTCATATTTCATATGTGTATATAGCGTCTTAAGGTCCTGACCAACTTCGATTTTCAGCCCAATCGGACCGATACTATAGCCAATAGAGGGCGTTCCATTTTGGCCATGTTTGGCCAAGCGGGCACAGTGGCTTTGCCAATATTTAATATTTACTATGGATATTGTACTCATTTACTGGTAAGTTAGATGAAGGCATAGTGCTGTCATTCTGAATTTGGATGGACACAGTCCCGTCCCCCCCCTCCCTGTTTGGCTTTGTGCTGTAGCTCATTAAAACAGAAGGCATTGAATTTGACATTAAGCCCTTTTTGCAGAAACCAAATCTGGCAATTAATGTGTTCCCCTATTTAAGGCTTCATAATTCAAGATTTAAGCATTGCAGAGAGAGTCGGAAAATGGCTTGAATGAAACGAGATACTCGTTGCTGTCTAGAATGCGGTCTTATTTCAGTTTATTTTCATAATTTTAGTACATATTAAGGGGCACAAACACCAAAAAAAACCCACATGAAAATTCAACATTGAAGTTGAATGACAAAAATACAGAGAATTTGGAAATGGCTTGTAGGTAAAACCATACATTTGCGGTATCATGAACTCCTTGACCACAAGTGTTACACCTGAGTGTGTTATTCAGAATTACCTGTGTTAATGGGCATTGCCCCTGTTTGATATGTAATATGTAGTTGCTGTTTAACCTGCTGTGGTCCTGTGCTCACAGCTCACCTGTGTGGGGACGGCTGGAGCCGTGTTGGGGAGGCGTGTCTGCGCATTAACTCCAGCAGGGAGAGTTATGATAATGCCCAGCACTACTGCAAGAACCTGGACGGCAGCATCGCCTCCCTCACCAGCGCCAAGCAGGTGGACTTCGTCCTGGAGGAGCTGCGCAAGCACCAGCTGCAGGAGAAGGTGTGTGTGTGTGTGTATGTATGTTTCTGAGCATCTTTTAGTTTGTGTGAGTGTATATGTTTGTGTGTGTGTGTTTGTGTGTGTGAGAGTGTGCTTTCGTGTGTGAGTGTATTTGTGGGTGTGTGTGTGTGTTTGTGTGTGTGAGAATGTGCTTTTGTGTGTGAGTGTATTTGTGGTTGTGTGTGCGTGCATGCGCATGTGTGTGCAGGTATGTTTTTGTGAATGCGCGTGTGTGTGTGTGTTTGTGCAAGTGTGTGCATATGCGTATATGTGTGTGTGTGTGTGTGTTTGTGTGTCTGAGCGTCTATGTATTTGTGTGAGTGCATGTTTGTGTGTGTATGCGTGTGTTTGTGCGTGTGAGAGTGTGCATCTGTGTGTGAGTGTATTTGCGTGGGTGGGTGTGTGTGCGCGCGCACCCGCCTGTGTGTGCATGTATGTTTGCGTGAATGTGCGCGCGTGTGTGTGTATGTGTTTGTGTGCGTGCCTGCCTGCCTGTTTGCCACGACAGCAAAAGTCACCACCTGCAGCGCTCACCCCATCCCCTGTCCAAATGTGAGACAAAATCAGTATTTATTATCCAAGAGATCGATCTGCTCATACTTCCAGGGCTTATACATAAACATTGCAACAGATGGCTGGCCTTGTAGCTAATTCTTTTCTTATCATTTCAAATTTATTATGCTGATCTGTATTTCTAATTACACTATTAGACTGAGTCCAACTGGGCTGTAAAAGCACAGGCATTGGTTTTTGTTGTGTACCGTACCTTTTTTAGAGAAATGGGTCATTTGTTGGGATGAAGTTTTGTGGAAAAGTTCTCTTCGATCGTAGAGATTGTAGCTGGACTGGACTCCTGGAGAGTAGTTCTGTTCTGTCTGAATGGAGTCACGAAGGAACAGTCAGCCAGTGTCCCCTGGCTGTTTATCCTGTTAGGAAGTAACTCCCGCCAACAAAATCTGCCTGTTTTCGCTCCTCCGGTGCTCTGGCGTCTTTACAGGGCGGAGGTCAGGTTGCAGCTCGTATTTGAAATCTGTCTTTAATATTGGTCATTTTCACCGCTGCAGTTTTTTTTTCAGGGCATCTATTTATTCATCATTGATGCAGTCCGAGCTGAGCGAGGGGCGCACAATAAAATTTGTGTATAAAAAAAAAAATTGGAAGCACAAAGTTCTCCTTCGTGAGGAGGGTATATTATTCTTCTGGAATTCAGGATTTGTAGTTGTGTCTTTCGCTGCACCAGTGCTGCCATTCTGGAGCTCAGTACCTGTAGCATTTCCTGGTCAATGAGGCTGGAGTCTAAATTTCCTGCTGACCTTCATCATGAAGGACAGCTGTAGTTAATGGGGCCGGTCTGTAGGTCAAATTATGTCCTCTCTTCTCTGGGTTTCAGATACTGTGGTAGAACATACCAAAAGGTGGCCTAAATTAACATTCAGTAAATGGTCATTAGCATGACTTAATGATGTGCACAAACATAATTAAGCGTGTAATTAACTTTACATTAGCCAGTGGTAAGTAAGTATATGAACTAATGTTGAAGTTGCTTCATCATTTAAACTTCAGCAAAACTTGAAAAATGAAAAGTTGGTCAGGAGCATGAACAATTATGCTGTATTAGTTTTTAGGTTCAAATGGAAATGGCGAAAGATGTTGTTGACATAAATGAATGATGTGCAAACACCTTTACAAAGCCTTGCAGATGAACTTTAGGAAAGTTAATATTCTGGTTTTTTTTTTTTGTGTCCCGGACAGAAGCTCTCTCCGTGGGTGGGGCTGAGGAAGATTAACGTGTCGTACTGGGGCTGGGAAGACTCCTCCCCCTTCACGAACACATCCCTGCAGTGGCTCCCGGGTGAGCCCAGCGACTCAGGCTTCTGCGCCTATCTGGCCCAGGCTGAGGTGTCGGGACTGAAGGCCAATCCGTGCACAGCTACCACCGAGGGCCTCATATGTGAGAAGCCAGTCGGTGAGACGGCCCTGAAATGTGCACGCTAACACATGTTCACCTCCCACAGTCCTGCAACCCTCGAGACACACACTTCTCAAACCTCCAGTCACGATAAAACGCAAACTACACCCTTCTCAAACCTCCAGTCACGATAAAACACAAACCATACCCTTCTCAAACCCCCAGTTACGATAAAACACAAACCACACCCTTCTCAAACCTCCAGTCACGATAGAACGCAAACCGAACCCTTCTCAAACCTCCAGTCACAATAAAACGCAAACCAAACCCTTCTCAAACCTCCAGTCACAATAAAACACAAACCATACCCTTCTCAAACCTCCAGTCACGATAAAACGCAAACCGAACCCTTCTCAAACCTCCAGTCACAATAAAACGCAAACCATACCCTTCTCAAACCTCCAGTCACAATAAAACGCAAACCATACCCTTCTCAAACCTCCAGTCACGATAAAACACAAACCACACCCTTCTCAAACCTCCAGTCACGATAGAACGCAAACCGAACCCTTCTCAAACCTCCAGTCACAATAAAACGCAAACCATACCCTTCTCAAACCTCCAGTCACGATAAAACACAAACCACACCCTTCTCAAACCTCCAGTCACGATAGAACGCAAACCGAACCCTTCTCAAACCTCCAGTCACAATAAAACGCAAACCATACCCTTCTCAAACCCTCAGTCACGATAAAACCGAACCACACCCTTCTCAAACCTCCAGTCACAATAAAACGCAAACCACACCCTTCTCAAACCTCCAGTCGTGATAAAACGCAAACCACACCCTTCTCAAACCCCCAGTCACGATAAAACACAAACAAAACCCTTCTCAAACCCCTCCAGTCAGAATAAAACACAAACCACACCCTTCTCAAACCCCCAGTCACGATAAAACACAAACAAAACCCTTCTCAAACCCCTAGTCAGAATAAAACACAAAGCACACCCTTCTCAAACCTCCAGTCACGATAAAACGCAAACAAAACCCTTCTCAAACCCCTAGTCAGAATAAAACACAAAGCACACCCTCCTCAAACCCCCAGTCACAATAAAACACAAACCACTCCCTTCTCAAACCCCCAGTCACGATAAAACACAAACCACTCCCTTCTCAAACCCCCAGTCACGATAAAACGCAAACCACACCCTTCTCAAACCTCCAGTCGTGATAAAACGCAAACCACACCCTTCTCAAACCCCCAGTCACGATAAAACACAAACAAAACCCTTCTCAAACCCCCCTAGTCAGAATAAAACGCAAAGCACACCCTTCTCAAACCTCCAGTCACGATAAAACGCAAACCACACCCTTCTCAAACCCCCAGTCACGATAAAACACAAACAAAACCCTTCTCAAACCCCTAGTCAGAATAAAACGCAAAGCACACCCTTCTCAAACCTCCAGTCACGATAAAACGCAAACAAAACCCTTCTCAAACCCCTAGTCAGAATAAAACACAAAGCACACCCTTCTCAAACCTCCAGTCACGATAAAACGCAAAACAAACCCTACTCAAACCCCCAGTCACGATAAAACACAAACCACTCCCTTCTCAAACCCCCAGTCACAATAAAACACAAATGACACCCTTTTCAAACCCCCAGTCAAAATCAATCACAAACCACACCCTTCTCAAACCTCCAGTCACAATAAAATGCAAACCAAACCCTTCTCTAAACCCCAGTCACGATAAAACGCAAACCACACCCTTCTCAAACCCCCAGTCACGATAAAACGCAAACCACACCCTTCTCAAACCCCCAGTCACGATAAAACATAGACCACACCCTTTTTACCTCCTTTCCGACAAAAGTCGTGGAGGGGTATTGTCATGGCCAGCGGTGTCCGTCTGTCTGTCCGTTAACTTCTCGTTTCCGGACGATAGCTGAATAACGCCTTGGCCAAATGCTCTCATTTTCTGGTGGTATGTTGGGGGTGGAAGAGGAAGCTCCCTATCAATTTCTGTCCCCCTGCGATAATCAATATGGCTGCCACGGCAGGGCAAGGGCAAGGCTGAGGGGTCCCGCTCGCGACAGTGCGCTATTTTTAAACCCCCAGTCAGGATAAAACACAAACCACACCCTTCTCAAACCTCCAGTGATGATAAAACACAAACCACACCCTTCTCAAACCCCCAGCCACGTTAAAACGCAACCCATGCCCTTCTCAAACCCCCAGTCACGATAAAATGCAAACCACACCCTTCTGGAACCCCCAGTCACAATAAAACACAAGCTTTGTATCGACCAGAGAATGTCTCAAAACTATACCTTTTAACATTCCAGCATCTTCTTGTAACCCAACGCGGCAGACTTCTGTGAAACACTGACATATTCTGCATTTACACCTCAGAACTCCCTCTAACACCCTCCCTACCCACCCACATTATAGCACCACTCAATTAGACATGCTTTCCTAAAACACGTTAACGCTGTCTGCCTCTCTATCCTAAATACAGGCAGTGGTGACAGCGGTAATAGGATGACATGCGCGGGACAGGTTGGGTGTTAATGAAGTCGTAAAGTAAATACTGAAACTTGTTGGAGAGAAATGTATTTGAAAACTTCTACAAACAGAATTTTGCTTCAGCTATTAAACACTGATGGGCCTATTTGTGGTTGTACTCGTTGCCTTATTCGACCTCTTAGCAAACTGCAGTGTGACCTGAGGTGGCCTGTAAAGTGTAACTGTATCACCGAGTCTGTATCGGGTTAGGGCTGCAGGTAAAGATCTCCTCAATTAAGAGGCTGTCTGTGGCAATTTTCCCCCTGGAATTTTGTTCAGACGTGAAATTAAATGCATCCACTCTGAACTCTGCGTTAGCAGTGGCTATGGTTTTATCATGAGCACAGAAAGCATATGGAACATTATGTGCTGAGTATTGGTTTTGGTTTAAAAGGTGACTCTCTGGGCCTTTCAAAAAGTCTGGCAATGTCTTCATGTTGAGGTGAAATGTCTTGTGTTCAACAGTGTTATATCTGTGCAAATGTGAAATGGCACTTAAATGACCTTGGCTACTAATGGTGCTTCTTGTAATAAATTTTTAAAGCACCATGATGTTTCAAAATCCATTTAAATGCATTTGACATGAAGTTCAGGAACTGCAGTAATACTCTGTTGATTTTAAACCAGACAGTGGACAATAGCATTTTTATGAGGTGATTGTGCTGTATGACTGGTCTGTGTTATATGCAAAATTGTCAGGAGGTGGTAAGATTAATAATGACTTGCACATTTAATATTTTGACTCAGTGCTACTTTGTGGAATAGCTCACCAGGTCAGGGTGTGTGGACAATCTCTGGGGTTATTGAGTATCAGGCTCAATGCACTGCAAGATACTGTACTGCCCATTCTTCAGTCAGCTGATTATAAGATATACTAATTTATTCTATGTTATTTCTTTTTACCTGTTTGCCTCATTTCTATTCTTCTTTTAAAAAATTGATTCATCTTTTTATTATTTTTTAAAGCGGTTGATGGTGAATAAGTTGAGGGTCTTTTGAGAAAAGTAATCATTAGGTGCATTCACATTGCAAGTGAAACTTTGCGAAGTTAGAAAATTCGCGAAGGTAGGGTGAAAGTTGCCAAGCAACGGTGCCAAAAGCTGTCTGAAACTTCGCAAGAAAAATCGCAAGCCAGAGTGCAAAGTTTCGCGCTCCATGCGAAACTTCGCAGGAAGTTTTGTAATGAGAACGCACACATCTGAAACTTCGCGAAGTTACTCACGTGACTTGTGTTACTCAGCGTGCTGGGATGCTTGAATGGTGTACGCGGGGCATGCGCACTACTTCCTGAAACTTAGCGATTTTTTCCAACAGAGCTAACCTCGCGAGTTATCGTGCCAGTGAGGACAGCAGGGTGAAATTCCGCGATTTTTAACTTAGCGATTTTTTGCAATGTGAATGCACCTGTTGTGTAAAATGATTATCGTTTTGATCAACGTCATGAAGTTATTTTACAACATCTAGGCTTCCCAAATCTGGCCCTCAAATGCAAATCAAGCCCTGTTTTTTTTTTTTTTTTTTTTTGCCTTCTACACAATCAAGTGAACAGTCATTGCCACTGATTGGCCAGACTGTTATCACACCTGACTCCCAGGTAAAGGGAGGGTGAATAACCAGCAGCTCTCAGCCCTCAGGGACTGTGATTTGGGGCAGCCCTGCATATACATTAGTGAAGTCCTGTTCTGCACTGCACGAGATATATCCTGAATAAAATTTTGTAAACATCTTTTTCAGTGTTATGATTCCCATCATTTCACGCCTCTGATATCGCAATGTCATCTGAACCCCCTCTTCCCCCAGTGAGCCCCAATCAGAATGCTCGGCCATGCAAGACGCCCTGTTCCCTCCGCACCTCCTGCGCCAACTGCACCAGCCAGGCTATGGAGTGCATGTGGTGCGGCAGCACCAAGCGCTGCGTCGACTCCAATGCCTACGTCATCTCCTTCCCCTACGGGCAGTGCCTGGAGTGGCAGACCGGAGACTGTGTTGGTGAGTGTATGCCCTGCTCATGGTGTCTGTCGGAGGTTTGAGAGCCCTTCCTCCATTTTATTTCTCTCTGACTATTTACCTTCGTTGTGTGTGAGGAGACACTGGGGGTGTAACCATGTCAAATCCCAGTATTTTTTTTTTTTTTTTTTTTTTAAGAGTGTAGTAAGACCAGCTGCTGTCTTGGGCCTTGTAGGCAATCATGCGCAGTTTCTTGAAATGTACCCTCATAGCTGACACAGTCTAAAACAGGCAGCAACCAAATGTCAGAGACCAAGTTCCGGGAAGGAGGACTCAGTCAAAACCTAGTATATGTCTTGACCGTACTGGATGCTATACAGATAAACTCATTGGTCCCAACGAAAAATTGCTGATTTCCTAAATTAACTGGCTCATTAACCCATTAATGCCCAATTTTTAATTAATTTTTTAATTTAATTAATAAACCCCTTTTTTTTTTCAAAGTAAAAGTTACATTTTATCATCGGATACAATGTAGAATGAATGTGTAACATTTACATTCTGGTGAAAAATAATTATTTTGTCATCAAGGACCTCAAATATGTATGTCCCATTACAAATGTACACAGATCACTGAAAGCATGAAACATCATCATTCTGGGAAAAACATATTTAGATAATGCTATGATCACCAATTTTTGTCCTTAGTGTCATATAAAAATGTGTCTTAGAAAAAATGGCACTCACACATTTCAGAGCGTTGCTTTGTACTGTTGCAGGTTCAAGAAATTCATGCAAATTGTGGCCCCCACCTCTGATGTAAAGGGAAACTACTCTCATAAGCACTTATCCTGGATAACCCAGTTCCTTCCCTCGATTAACCTACAGCAGCTTAGTCACAGTAAGGCATTCATTTGGGTTACAGAGGTTAAAATGTGCTGTGTCCCAAAAATGGGACAGTGGTCAATAATGGGTTAAGTTACGTAGCTCGCGAATGTGAAAGTAATCCCACCCATTTAGTAAGCCAGATAGAAAACTGACGTGAGGCGCCCCGGTGGCTCATCGGTCTGCCACAAGCACTCATAAGTTTTGACCGGGTTCGACTGCTCAGGTCATTTGCTGCATGTCTTCCCCATTCTTTCTCCCCAACCTTCCTGTCTCTACACTGTATAACTGTCAAATAAAGGAAAAATTCCCAAAAAAATAATCTTAAAAAAAAAAAAAAAAAAAAAACTGAGGTTAAGTTGTGAATGCATTAGTCGGCTAACGTTGACAAGCTTACATTAGCCACCTCTTTTATTGAATTGGATGGGCAGCTTGATAACGTTAATAATTTTTGAGGCAATATATTAGCATTACGCTCATGTTAACCCATTTGACATGTCTGCTAGTTTTTTACCTCTCAGCCCAGACTAAGGGGAGAGGGGTATTGTCATCGCGCACGGCGTCTGTTTGCCCATCCGTCCATCCGTCCGTCTGTCCATCCTCATTTGATTCCCTTCGATAACTGAAAAACGCCATCGCCGATCATCACGATTTTTAGTGTGGACATCGGGGTATAGTTACTACACTAGCCTATTGATTTCAGCAGCGATCTGAAATCAAATATGGCTGCCGCAGCCGCCATCTTGAATTTCCATTTCGTGCGATAACTGAAAAACGCCATCACCGATCATCAGGATTTTCAGTGAGGACATCAGGTACAGTTACTACACAAGCCCATCGATTTCGGCCGCGATCCAAAATCAAATATGGCTGCCACAGCTGCCATCTTTAATTTCCATTCCGTGCAATAACTGAAAAATGCCATCACCGATCATCACCATTTTTGGTGAGGACATCAGGGTACAGTTACTACACAAGCCTGTTGATATTGGCCGCGATCCGAAATCAAATATGGCTGCCACAGCCACCATCTTGAATTTCTATTCCGTGCGATAACTGAAAAACGCCATCACCGATCATCACGATTTTTGGTGAGGACATCAGGGTACAGTTACTACACAAGCCTATTGATTTCGGTCTCAATCCAAAATCAAATATGGCTGCCACAGCCACCATCTTGAATTTCCATTCCGCACGATAACTCAAAAACGCCTCCATCAATCAAAGCCATTTCCACTGTGTTGCTTGGTCTTGTGTACCTACAGAACCCTATTGATTTTCACGGCGCTCGGATGTTTAGTATGGCCCCCACAGCTGCCATCTTGAATTTTGTATTCCGCACAATAACTTCAAAATGCCCTCGTCAATCTACAACATTTTTGTTCTTTTGCTTCGTCTTGTTTACTTACAGAAGCCTATCGAATTTGACGGCACTCGGATATCCACTATGGCCGCCACAGCCGCCACTTTGTATTTTGTACTCTGTAGGACAACTTGCAAAGGTCTTCGTCAGTTTATTTTCATTTGAAATAATCCAGCGGCTGAGGGGTAACGCCCGCTTTGCGGGGCTATTTTTTTTTTCTCATGGATGGTGAAGGCATGACCAGCCTTACTCTGCCTCTGATTGGCTTACCTTCATTTTTACCCTTACTAATCAGTGGCAGAATAGGACGGATCGTGCCTTCACCATGAGGAAAAGAAGAACTTGCAAACAGTGATTTACATCCCAGAGTGACTGCTGGAGGCTTCACATACAGTGCCTGACAAAAGTCTCGTCACTTATCCAAGTTGTAGGAACAACAAATAATAACCTGACTTGTAGTTGATCAATTAGAATCAAAAATGGCTTATATGAAAGGCAAAGCCCTCTAGATTATGCGAAATATAACAAAATGGAGTTTTGTGTCATTCATTGAGTTTTATTATTTAATTTGTACAGAAAGGTCAGATTTTGCTTGGACAAAAGTCTTGTCGCATTGAAAAAGAATGTTGAAATTATACATACACTTTATTTTGAATACACAAATATGCCACTATAATATCAGAACATAAAGCCATGGTGCCTTGGAAAAAGAATTAATATTGCGTATGATATGAGCTTGGAGGACTGCATCCATACGTCTTGGCAATGACTGAGATAACTTGATGATGAAATCATCTGAATGGCATAGAAAGCAGTCTTGCAGGACTCCCAGAGTTCATCAAGATTCTATGGTTTCATCTTCCAAGCCTCCTCCTTCATCTTACCCCTGAAATGCTCGATAATGTTCATGTCAGGTGACTGGGTCAGCCAATCCTGGAGTACCTTCACCTTCTTGATTTTCAGGAACTGTGACATGGAGGCAGAAGAATGAGAAGGAGCAGCATTATAAGTAGGGCAGCAAGAACTTTTGATATTTCAGGCTGTTGATGTTGCCATCCACTCTGCAGATCTTTCTCACACCCCCATGCTGGATGTAACAACAAACCATGATTTTTCCTCCACCAAACATGATTGTTTTCTGGGAGAATCTTGGGTCCATGAGGGTTCCAACAGGTCTTGTACGGCGACTGGCATGCAGTTCAATGGATGATTCACCAGAAAAATAAACTTTCAGCCACTTTTCCAGTATCAGTCCTTTATGCGAGCTGTGGGCCTTGGCAAATGCAATGCAGGTTTTTTGTCTTCTGTTTAATGCAGACTTCTGTGTCCTAATTTGGCTGCGAAAACCACTTTGAGAGAGAATTTGACAGACTCTTCTTGTAGATACCAGGATTTTTGGTGACCTTTCCTCATGTTGCTTGGCTGTAGTTGAAGAAGGGCTAGCCTTGTACAGTTGAAGCAACAAACGGTCCTTTCAAACAGTTGTCATACCGGGGTCTGTCTGACCTGCGCTTGCCATGAACGTCACCAGTTTCTTCAAATCTTTTACTCATCCCCTCCACTTGACATTTGGATGCATTAAAGATGTCTGCCACCTCAGCAGCAGACTCAGTCTTCAGGCTCTTGATGATCAGCACTTTGGTCTGTGGTTGAATCTTTGGTATGTTTTCAGAGGTCTAGGCGCACCTCATATGAAAGTCTGGTGTGCTGGGGTTATTTCTATACACATCTGGGAATGTGTTAATTACAGTATTTGTCATAGGTTAAACTCTAATCTCTGATTTGTTGCATCATCTGAAGAGACGACAAGACTTTTTGTCCCAGCAAAAACAGATGTTATGGGCTTAGCCAAGCTGTGAACATCAGAACCTTTTTGACGGTTTCATTTTGCACCAAATTATTAATGTGAAAGCCCTTGACATTAAAATGGACCATTTATTGTAACAATTGATTGGTTTGAAATAAAGTTATATGCTATTTTTAGTTACTATGTCCTTATGGACAAGGCTTTTGTCAGGGACTCTATATCATTCACTATCAGAGCCAAGTTCTGCTGATACCGATAGTTTGAAAATAGTTTGACCTATCAGTCTCGCATTAGTCTCCTTGAACACTGCTGGGATGACAGATAATCAGCAATTATTTTCTTTAAATTTGCATATCAATGAACAAGACAGTGACTGATGGTACCAGTTGACCTGTATCTCTGAATTGCGTAGTACGCAAAGGAATGTCTGTGCTCGGTGTTGTATGCTTGTGGAATAATGATCAGAAGATGGTTACTGCGGCTGAACCCATCAAACATCTTTATATCAAAGGTTGTAGACATACAGGGCTGCCTGCTGAAAAGGATTTCATTCAAATCTGATGAGGGCGCATTGAGGTTTATGACCCCAAAAACACTGAATTTTATACTTTGACCGATTTTAGCGCCACCTATGCTCATGCACCTGCATTATCCCACATTAATTTTAAGTGGCATAGCACTGGGCTTGCTAATGGAATCATATCTTGCATAAACTAGCTTGGGATGTTGAGGATGCAGTACTGGAATGCCTCAAATATCTGTCTCTTCGGCAGAAAGTAGCGTTTTGCATCACCCAATGTAGGCGGTGCCCCCAACTGCCCGCCGAAATTCTGCACTTTTCCAGAACTCCTTCCTTTGCAGGTTTACATCGATCAAGAGCTGTGCAGTCATGCCTGCATTGAGATATTTCCATCTGAAAAGCAATTTTTTTTAGAAGTCAAATCTCAGAGCTCTGGAAATTGACTCTTATTCAGGCATCTGAGAACAAAAATAATTTGGTTCAGGGACCTAGAAATTGAGAATTTCCATCTTACCCAGAAGCCTTCAACAAAAAAAAATTGAGGCAAGTCTGAGGGGTCATATCGCCCACCAATGGAAATCCACCTGAATCCTACAAAACAAGAATAATTCAAAACCTAGTATTTTGTAGGGCAGGACTATTCAACATTATCCTGGAAGGGCCGGTGTGGGTGCAGGCTTTCATTCCAATCAAGCACTTACTCACCTGATACTACTAATCAAGCAGAGACTCTTGGGAGTTGATTAGTGGTGTCAGGTGTGTAAGTGCTGGGTTGGAATGAAAGCCTGCGCCTACACTGTCTCTTTCTGGACATGGTTGAATAGCCCTGGTGTAGGGTTATGCGCAAAATTGTGGGCAGTTTTTGCTGGGATAGTCAGTGGTGTGGTCTTTATTGTTATTTCCTGGATTTTAAATGTTCATTGAAATTTCTGTATTGGTCCTCATAATCATTGGTCCTCTTAATCATTGTTTTAAAGTAGGGGAGTACACTCAGCTGGCTGACCAATGGTGTCACATCATCCACTCACTCTCACCCACCCACTCACTCGGCCATGGACATCTGAGGGTCAAGAGCTGGACCATACTGGACTGGCCAAAAAGAACAAAAGGCTTCTTCAGACAGTCCGAAACTAAGGCTATGCTAATCATTTTGCTCGGAAATGGATTGTCATCACTGAATGAGTCATGGAATGTAGGAACTGTCTGATGACGAAGATGGCATTGAACCTGCCTTCTTTCATCTGTTTTTCTTCTGCAGTAATTTAAATGGGCTGTTCTATTCTTAAGAGACAAATATTCAGTGTGCCAACTGCCAACAGTTTTTTTTTTTTTTTAACAGTCAAGAAGGGTGTCATTCAAAACAGGCCAACTTTTTAAAGGCCTTCCCAGGTTCATTTGTTTTACCTTGTTCCAGCTCAGACATGGGTATAATAACACTACAGTTTATTATACTATTCAACATTTAAAAGTACCATGAAATGCAGATCATGAGGTCAGGAAGGAAACAAATGACATAAAAATTTGTTTTATTCGAAACCCTGTGTTGTAAAGGACAGATTCTCCAGAATAAGAATTAGAGCACAAACACAGGGTCACACAGCAAATTTCATTGTGAAACAGAGTCAGTAGCGGGTAAAACCCCTCGGTTGGCTAGACAAGCTCGAAGCCATGGCATACTTTTTATTGACGTTATTCCATTCCTGTTGCAATGCTGCAGCAAGTTCTTGGAATTGGCAGGACGTTGGCGTAACCGCTGTCCAAGCAAAATGCTCGATGGGGAAAGGTCCGGACTGAGTGCTGGCCATGGTAATGTGGTGATATTCTTGCTGGAGGTAATCTGTTTGATCCTGGCCCTATGACATCTGGCATTGTCATCTTGGAAGGGGGCGGCCATAAAACAAAAGCCACAACGTGGGGTTTATGAGTACTGCCCCAACAACATGCAATGAGCAGTGATGCCTCTCCACACCATTACAGATCCACCCCATACGGATCATGTTAATGCGTTAACGTCATGGAAAAATCGGCTTAAAGTCTGTCAAGGAAGTCCACAGTGAACCTCGACTCATCTGAGAACATTACGTTGTTCCATCGGCGATTGTCCCAGCGTTGATGATGGCGACACCATTGAGTCTGGCCCTAATACGATCCCTCAAACAGGGAATGACGAGGGCGTCGGGCGTGCAAGTGAAATCTGTGCAGGCAGATGGTCTGGCCAACTACCAAGCCAGTATCCCAGACCTTATCTGATTTGTTGTTTTTTCTCAAGACTGTCAGAGCCTGAGGGTAGTGCGACCCGGATCGTGGTCTATCCTGAAAGACCCTGTAGCACGATGTCTGGACCATAATCTGCTGATGACAGACTGGAACCCCTTGCCACAACGACCTGTCTTTGTGCCAAAATGCCAAGGCACGTAACCTCCTCCTCCTGTGTTGCATTCTCTGTTTAATTCGACTTCAACCACTGATAATCTGATGCTTTCTCTTCAAAATCTTCCTTTACAGTGGCTCTAACCTTCCAATTCAGAGTCATGCAAATTTGTGGCACAACCCCTTGATCATCAATAGCATCCCGTGCAGATCATTGATGTGTTTGGGTGATGAATTTCTTTGGAAATGCTTCCTCAGTAAGGAACTATACAACAATCCCTTTGTATATGTGAAAATTTTGATCTCAAAATAAAATATCCCCTACTTTTTTTGAATAGTATAGTTCAACACAAAAATGTACCATTCCATTGGTTTTTATTTACACTGTTACCATGGAATTGACGTTAATAAGCAAAATCATGGTCCGTATTGTGGCAAGCCTTACTCCCTAACCGCCTGACCAAATCACTTAAAGTAGTAATCCATAAGATTTCCGTCTCATAACTGTCTGTTAAGTCAGTGTCTATCAGAGAGGGGAACAGTGATTGGGCCTATGACCCACTAATGAAAGAACTTGTATTTCATTCTTTGCCAAAAGCTATCAGTGTGTCTGTGGCGACATTCTATATTCAAGTACAGGCACACATCTAGTGACGCTTTTTTACATCAGTAAGCAGTGTTTGGTCTGTCCAGAAGGTAGGAGGAGCCGCAAGCTAGCTTGAAGGAAGTAAGGAACCCGGGAGAAGCAATGGCAAGGTAGACGTCAGAAGGGATCCAGTAGCGGTACTTTCCTAACCTGAACCTTGGCTCTATCCCCAACCCTAAATCTAACTTGTCCCTTACACTATGTCAGTTTTACAGATGGAATTAAGGGAGGACTGTTAAAAATGCAGCCTGTCCATGAAGCGGAAAGTACCGTTACTGGATCCCTTCTGACGTCTACCCAATGGCAAATACCATACTGTGTAGCTATACTGTGCACAGTAGAAACTAACGTTAGCTGAGTCTCTGTCGAGGCTACTACTGAAACTAAAATTATGAAGTAATTTCAGGAAGCAAACGGGGAAAAAAGCTCCCCTAACCACCTCGACAAATTATTTTTATTTAAAAAAAAAAAAGTTATAACGTTACCTGTTAACCAACTACTGTTTTCATTATTTACATAGGGCTCTCAACTTTCACATATAAATGACATATTCACGTTCCCGTGCTGTAGTCAGAAATTATTCTGTCAGACTGTTTGTAGAGATTCTCAGGTGGAATTGAAGTCCTTGTGCATTGAAGTTTATCAGTTTCACATGTGTTGCGGTGAATTTCGCCACTAGTAAAATGAGAACAATTATGATTCCGAATTCTCACGCATTTTCTTCACTCAGGGTTTGAAGCAGTGGAATTGCATAAAAATGTTTCAAATGGTCTTATTTCATTTAAACAATTTGAACGATCATGAAACACGCGCATGTCGTTGATTGAATAATTACTGACTACAGCACGGGAACGTGAATGAAGCACAAATTCTCATCATGGTAATGCGTGAGAGTTGGCAGCCCTTTAAGTTAATCGATTTATCATAATAGCCTAACATGTTACTGGAATGAGATGATGCTAATGGATGACTAACGTCACATAATTTTTACTTTTATTGAGTTCATTTGCCGTGTCAAAGAGCATCTTTCCCTTCTGCATGAGAATTGAGGAGGCGTGGAACTGGTAAGAGCCGTCAATTTACCGACGTCGTACAGGCGACACTGTTGGGTCTCGACAAGAGTTATGGGAAATGAGGTCCAGAAGCGCACCTGCAATTACAGCTTACTGCCAAAGATGTCAATATAAATAAGCCAATTCAAATCTTATGGATTACGCTTTAATTTCTTTTTTCCCTGTTAGATATCTGTCATATCTATGCAATCACATGAGTATTTTTCTATATATTGTGTATTAATTTTTTGGTTGAAAAATAAAAAAAGTTATCAGTGCCACAAGTGTTGAAAGTCACCAGATTTTAACTGACTTATACAATTATTTGAGGTGAGAGAGCTTCAGAAAAAAATGATTTTTTAACAAAATTGATGAAATGAATGACAAAATTTTGATTTTCTTTAAGTTACACATCTTAGTGAACCTTAAATGGAAAAAGGAGAAAATTTTTAAAAAATGAAAAAAAAAAATCATTTTGAACCTGGGAAGGACCTTAATGGAGGTAGTTTTTGTTCCAAGAAACATAGTGTTTTCGATGGTCATTCTACCAATATCATCAGTGGCTCTGTGATTCTTCTTTTTTGGTATTATCTGTGCCCCAGTATTTGTTGAACACATGAAAATGAATCCCATTAACCCTTTGACAACCAACTTGTATAAAACCAAACATGACTGCTCGGCCCAAGTTCAGACCACTCCTATCCAATTCAGATTCACTCAATTTTTTTCAATTTCTGGGGTAACCATAGCATTTTATGATATGAAATGGTAAAAAAAAATAAATGCTGCTCATACATTTCAGTACAAGTTGAATGCATTTATTTACAGCAAAATGTAGCAGATTGTACTTATTGAGAGCAAATATTCAGAGATACATAATCAGTTGAATTTGAATCTTTGCTGAAGTGCTTGATGTAAAACCCTGCTTGGTTGGAATGAAAGCCTGCATCTGCACCAACCCTTTCTGGATAACACTGAGGACCTCGAGGCAATCAGAAAACACAAACAAGAAATGTGTATTCGGGCAGAGAGGTCAATTAGCATAATGTGGTGATTTTCTTATCAGGCCGCCGGGCGTGAAAGGTTTATTACGGAAGTCTTGTTTCATGTTAATGATACTGTCTGTGTTGGTCAACACCAGAAATGAAAATGTTTCAGTCATGATTTTTCTTTATTTTTTCACTAATTAAAGAAAAAATGTGCCCAAGATGGCTGAGATGTGTCACAGATGTGAACCAGTGCAACAGATATAGCAAACATTTTACACAAATTATTGCTTACTCTAATGCCTAATACTTCCTTTAGCCTGAGATTGTGTATTACTTTGTGTAGGAATAATGAAACTTTTTAAAGCATAGTCGTCCCTTTTCAGGGCACTGTATTACTTGGCTCTAATAATTTTGCAGGTGTTTGTATTTTACAAGGTGCATTAAATACCTCCTTTAGTGCTGATATTAAAAACTTTTGTTATCTAGTTTTGATGCTTTTGATTGCCCTTGGAACTGTGGTTCGTTGTCAAGGACTAGAGTTCCGCCAAAAAAGTTAAGGTAGCCATTTTATGCTGGATTATCATGACCTCGTGCTAATGGCAGTCACTCCTGAGTAGACAACTGACAGTTAATTTGAATTGCAGAGATACTATATGTGAAATCAGCAAGCTTGTTTTTGTAGTCAGTTAAAGATGTGTAGTTTATCACGATGGTTCAACCTATCTGACGTTTCTATTGTGCTAATTTTATATTCACTGTTACTTTGCTGGCGTCTTTGATAATCAGATCTACCCAGCAGTGTCATCTGACCGCAGGCTGGACTAAATGCTGGTTTGGGTAAACTCCAGTGGCCATTTTCTTTAGTCTTTAGCCCAACTGCAGATGGATAAATGAAAAATCCGAACCCTGCTCCTCTCATTATCGTAACTGTGGTAGAAATTGTGATATTTATTCCTGTAAGAAAACACTCAGAGACAGAGATAGTAAATAGGATCCAGTCTTAACTATATGCATATAGGGCCCAGGTAACGTGCAGGAACAAGGACAAAGGGATTCCCCTTTGCTTGGATATTTGTATGAGCACAATGTCATGAATGTATGCCCCTGCGACAAAACTCCTCCTTGGTGTTAACATTTCTTAATCCACGCACATCACCTAAAACCAAGCACACATGCACATCACCTAAAACTTCTGTTGCAATCTTATCCCAAGGTCTCAGAGGAACACACTGTTCAGTAAACACACTTCATGACACTTCTACATACGTACAAGCTAAGCTACGAAGGTTAGCAATCAGGTCAGACCTAGGTCACGACCTGGGATCAATCAAGGATAAGCAATTTATAAATAAATAAGCAATTTGCAACTAAATTTATCTCACAGTAACCCGGCACCCCCACACACGACAAGAGTTAGCTGCTTACCCTCACCACTGCGTGCTCTGCGCTATCGTTTGGACATGATGCAGGGGTTCCTACCCGTAAATTATTGTAATAAACATTGTGATTCCTTCTCTAAGGCTAAAAATGAAGAAGAAACTCTGGGTTCATATTGCTTTAAATAAGTGTGAGAAACATGGCTAAACCGAAGAACTGTCGAGCGCTTGGAACATGATTAAGCAGAATGAGTGCCCATGAGCTCAGTAACAGCGCAGACCTATGTAATGACGCGAGTCTGATCAGAAACACTGTTACCTGGGTAAGAGTGGACGAGGCAGTGTGTGCTGTGTGCAGTCGAGATTGCAGACTGAATCACAGAGGCTAAGAGCCCCCAATTTACTGCACAAATATTATTTTCAGGGTATGGGTCACTCAGAAGCACCTCAAAGATCCTGCAGACTTCTGGGAAGAATATGTCTGAGCAACCAGCAATTTCAAATTGTCGAGCACAGAGCCAACTCATGGAATGAAAATGTCCATCTCCCATGTCCATCTTATGAAGCCTGCTGCATGTGTGCTGCCTGGCCAAAAAAAATTGCACACTCGGTATGTGCACATAATTTTGTTAGACTGCCTTTAGCTTTGATTTGAGTGTGCATTTGTCAAGGCGTTCTTTCGACAGCCTTACGCAACACCACAACATTTATTTCTGTCCGAAATTGCGCTTATTTTTGGCAGAGATCTTGCATTGATGACGGAGAGTCAAACTGCTCTGTAAAGCCGTCTCCAGCACATCACGAAGACTTTCAGCAGGGTTGATCAAGCAGTGGACAGTTCTTAACTCTATTCCACTGATTTCATAAATCTCCTTAATTGGCTTCTTTGCTTGATGCAGGCAGTAATTTTTCCCTCGTGAAAAACAGTTACATCTTTTCCATGACCAGGGGATGGGTGTTCTTTCACGGTGTTTAAGAAATTATATTTAAGTTTTCTGAGTGTGCATTTGTTAGCTTTTTATATCCATGAAGGGGGAATGGTGCAAACACATTTGCATTTACTACAGACTTTTACTTTGTGGAGGAAATTCTTATCCTTTCAAACTTTGTATTTATAAATGTTTGTATTTTGGCTTGGGTCACACTTTTTTTTCATGCTGAATTTTGGTATTGGAAATTCTAGCACTGAATTTTATTTTGTTTATTTATAGCACTATGATGTCAATTCAGTCTTATTTCCTTTTTTAAAGTTACGTCAGATTTCTGCAATGAAGGGCTATAATTGGAATGCAGGGGAATGGAAGTTTCTGAAGAAATGAAGTGACTTCTGTGTTATTCTACCATTCATTCCAGCGAATTCTGCATTTTGATTGGTTAACACCAGGTATCTATTCACCGGTAAACTACCTCGCACTGAGTCAAGACCTCGCGCTGCGTGAAGAGCTCTCGCTTGATTGTCCAGCAGCTTCAATAGAAAACGTAGGCTATTAATTTCCGTGTCCAAAAAACGGCGACCGCTATGGCGTCTGACATTCCCACTTCAAACTTCGACTTTGGAACTTTAGAGTGTTGACAAGAGTCATGGTAGAATGGAGATAAACCTACTTTTTTTTTCCAAACACTCGGTATTTATCGTAGGCTAGATACCTGGAAATTTATGAAAATTTCTGAAATGAAATTTCTAGGTATCTATCCTATGATAAATACCTGGTGTTCGAAAAAAACTGCAGGTTTATCTCCTAATTGAACCCCCTCAGTATTCAGTGGCTCCTCTGCTGACAAAGAAATGCTCCTCTGCTGTCCTGTGCCCATTGCAATCCCCAGATGGAGAGAGTCCTGACAACTCAAGAATAGGAGCCATTTTGTTTCCGTTGTGAAAACTGAGCAGTTTCACTCAATGGAATTCATTGTTTTTTTTTTTTTTTTTTTTTTGCATTCTTTTCTTGCAAGGGAGATGTGTTAATTTCGGGGGGGAAAAACAATGAACCGCTTGCAGTGGTTTTCGGGAGCTTAAAAGCGGAAAATGTTCTGACTTGAGAATAGAAAATGGGAAAAAAAAAACTTTCTTTGAGATAGAATGTGACGGAAACAAAATGGCTCTATGTCCAGATTTTTCCGGAACCCTCAATTCGCTGCTCTGTCCGTTACGGAACTGTAGTGTTAATGTTTTAATGGTGGCAGAACAGTTGGGTAAAGTCGCTGAGCCTCCTACATTAGGTGGGCATCGCCTCCATCTTGGGACAGATGCACTCAGTCTCTATGCACAGCGCTCAGGGCTCTTTATGAGGACCTGTCCTTGCCTTTACCTCCCTCTCTCTCCTTCTCCTCCCCCATCTCTCTCTCCCTCTGTTCTCCGCAGCTCAGAACTGCTCTGGTCTGCGCACGTGCGCTCAGTGCCTGGAGCAGCCGGATTGTGGCTGGTGCAGTGACCCCAGTAACACGGGGAGGGGTCTGTGCCTGGAGGGGTCCTACCGGGGCCCGATGAAGGCCGTGGCGTCCAAACAGAGTCGAGACATGGCGCTGGAGCCGGGACTGTGCGCCCGGGACCGGGGCTACGACTGGGCCTTCATCACCTGTCCTGGTGAGACGCTCGTGTTCTGTGACGGGGTTCCCGTTACGCCGGAGTCCTGCACTAGGTCAGGCGCCAGCGGGTAGATCTGTAGTGATGGGGACCGTCTGCGGCAGGCGGTTGTGTGTGCTTGTGCTTGGGATGAGGGGCTCTCAATAACATGCCAAAAGTTTGCTGAAAAAAAGCCATTTAAACTGATTAGTTTTGACCTGTTTTCATTCGTCTTCCTTTATTGACTAGTTTTCCAATTAGATTAATTCATTGGCAGGTGAACAAACAGCTTTCGTCTGAGGGAAGTGTATGGGTGATTCAAAAATAAATACTTTTCAGAAAAGTAGCCATTTTTTTCACTCACCTGGTCCAAAGGATGTCCAAGTGAGATGTCCATACGTCCAGAATTAATGTGCTCCCTACAGCCAGTCAGAATCGAGTATTTGCCCAGACCATGGTGTAACATGGCAAAATATTGTGCTTTGGACATGAAGGGTTGAGCCTTGGCCATGTCAGTACTATTACCTGCAGTATTTCTCTGCTTGGTTGTTACCGTCCGCATTTGTGCAATTTTGTGATTATTTTTTAGAATTTAGTCATTTCATCAGCATTATTATGATTAATGCCACTTTAATTAATACTATAAATAAAAGTTTGCTCTGTGTTCTGTAGTGGGAGCCAATCACTGTTCTCTGAACATGTTTGAGTAAAAAAGAGACTGATGTGATTGGATGCCCTGTTTTCCCAGCCTGTCAGTGTAATGGCCACAGCACCTGTGTGAACGGCAGTGTGTGTGACCTGTGCCGAAACCTCACCACCGGTCAGCAGTGCCAAACCTGCATGCCCGGTTACCATGGAGACCCCACCAACGGAGGGAAGTGTCAGGGTGAGTCTCTTTGCCCCAGCTGAGAGCACAGTGATCATCACGAGCACGCCGTTAACCTCCCCCGCATGTCATTTTTCCTGGGTATGTCTTTTTACGTCGCAGTCCTCTGACAAACGACCTACCTCTACTCCACTACAACGTTTTAGTATTATTTTTAAGCCTTACTGAGGGCTGTCGATGGGATTAATGACTTGAAACTGCCTGCGCATTCACGCATTCACAACCTATCATTTTGTGTGACCCTACATCCTTTCCCATAGCTCCTCCAACAGGTCAAAGTTCACATTTCCAAATGCAATAGCTCACTTTTTAGCTTTCCGGCCCTATGGGCCGATGTTAAAAATAGGACTGAGAAATTTTTAAAAATTATTTCTCAAAAATTTCGTGATAAATTTTTTTCTAAATCAGGCAATCAACTTCCCTTGGTACCGTCAATGTACAGTGCGAGCACCATTTTGATTGAATCGGCGGAAGTGGGTCTATTGGGGGTGCTGTACTTTATGAATATGCAAGATGGCCTGTGGAGGCCAAATGGTTGCAGATAGAGATTACATTTGTATTATTGACATATAGAAAGTCATATATAACAGATACTTTGGCTATGTTAAAGTTGACCTCAGAAGACTCTGAAAGGTCAAACTCGAGGTCAAGGAAAGTATTAACAATGTTAAAAGATAGGACTTGAAATTTCAAAAAATTGTTTCTCAATACTGTCTGAAAACTTTTTTTCTAAATCTGGCAATCAAGTCACCTTGATACACTTCATATACAGTGTGAGTGCCATTTTGATTGAATCGACGGAAGTTGGTCTAGTGGGGGCGCTATACTTTAACATTGGGTCTTATGGAGAATGGGAAGAATCGCCTGTGGAATGTTAATGGTCGCAGATAGATATCAAGTTTGTATTATCAACATATAGGAAGTCATATATGACCTATATTTTGGTTGTGTTAAAGTTTACCTCAGATGACCTTGAAAGGTCAAACTTGAGGTCAAGCAGAATGTTAAAATTTTCAAAGTATTCAAGGCTTGAAAATATTGAAGATTGGGAACATATGTTTATTGAACACTGAGAGGAAGCCAAATATGAACTTTCATTTGGGAGCCTTGAACTTCACTTAGTGAAATTTCAATTACTTTTATCACCATAACTATGATAGATAGAGCTTAGGTTTGTATTGTTAGCATATAGGCAGTCATGTATGAAGTTTCATTTGGTGACCTTGAACTGGACCTTCCGTAACCTTCAGAGGCCAGACTTTACAGTGAAATTTCAATGACTTATATTAGCAAAATTGTTACAGATATAGTGTAGGTTTGTATTGGAGACGTATAGGAAGTCATATATGAACTTTAATTTGGTGACCTTCATATTGACCTTCGAAGGTCAAACTTGACCTAGTGAACATTCAATGACTTGTATCACTAAAAAGGTCACAGATGGAGCCTAAGTTTCTGTCACAGACTTAAAGGAAGTCATGGATGAACTTTCATTTGGTGAGATTCAACTTGACTGCTGGTGACCTTTAAAGGTCAAACTTGACATAATACAATTACAATGACTTGTATTGCCAAAACGGCCACAGATGGAGCCTAGGTTTGTATTAGAGACATATAGTTAGTCACATATGAACTGTTATTTGATGACCTTCATATTGACATTCGAAGGTCAAATGTGACCTAGTGAAAGTTAATTGATTTGTATCACTAAAACGGTCACAGATGGAGCCTAGGTTTGTGTTACTGACATCTAGGAAGTCACATATGAACTTTCATTTGGTGACATTCACCTTGACTGTCAGTGACCTTTGAGGGTCAAACTCCACAGTGAAATTACAATGACTTGTATCACCAAAGTCATCACAGATTGAGCCATGGTTTGTATGAAGACATTTAGAAAGTCATTTATATAGTCCATTTGTTGACCTCAACTTGATCTCCTGTGACCTTTAAAGGAGCAAAGTGTAGAATTTAGATTGATATTTTGGCAGAAATGGAATATAACATTCATAACTACTTTTTTAGTAGTGTATAAACACGTGAAAACAATAATCTTTGAGCTACATTTCGCTTAGAATAAGCACTTAAAAACCTACATGGGAGCGGGTCCACCTCTGTGGAGGCCGCTATGTTGCGCCGCCGTTTTTTCTACAGTAGCCCAGAACGGGAAAAAAGTAAATGAATAAAGCACTGACACAAGAGGGCGCCTTTCACACTTTCGCAAGTTTTGCGGCCACCGTAGGTTCTCTGAGAAAAGGTATGGTCAGTTGGTTGCAATCTTTAATCTGACCAATAGATGGCTCTAAATCTTACACCCTGATCCTTTAAAGTTCACAGTTGACATATTGAATTTTCAATGACTTGTATCACCAAAACTGCCTCTGAGCTTAGGATTGCATTAGATGTACAACCCCAATTCCGAAATAGTTGGGACAAAGTGTAAATTGTGAATGAAATCAAAACGCAATGAGTTTCAAATCACACCAGCCAGTATTTTATTCACAATAGATCAGAGATAACATAGCAAATGTTGAAACTGAGAAATTTTATAATTTTATCCACAAAATGTGCTCATTTCAAATTTAATATTTTTTCTTTAGGCTCTCTCATCCAAAGAGCACTGCTGCTGCCTACAGGGGTCAGTCCATCATTACACTAGTTTACAAGCCTGATGTTGATGGACAAGCTCTGCCAAACTGTCCCCCAGCCCGCCCCACTGAAAGACATAATTAACGTCCATAGACGTCATTGGCAGTCAACAGTTGAAATCGAATTGACGTCTATAGACGTCAATGGCAGCCAGTGAGTTAATTCAGGCTTCCAGCTGCTGGAGAGTTTTGGGTCTCCTTTGACGGACTTTTTGTTTAATTATGCGCCAAATGTTCTCAATCGGTGAAAGATCAGGACTGCAGGCAGGCCAGTTCAGCACACGGACTCTTCTACTACGAAGCCACGCTGTTGTAATAGCTGCAGTATGTGGTTTTGCATTGTCCTGCTGAAATACACAAGGCCTACCCTGGAATAGATGTCGTCTGGAGGGGAACATATGTTGCTCTAAAACCTTTATATACCTTTCAGCATTCATGGTGCTTTTTAAAACATGCAAGTGTCCCACACCATATGCACTAATGCATCCCCATACCATCAGAGATGCTGGCTTTTGAACTGAACACTGATAACAGGAGGGGTGGTCTCTCTCCTCTTTAGCCCGGAGGACACGACGCCCATGATTTCCAACAAGAGTGTCAAATTTGGACTTGTCTGACCACAGGATACTTTGCCACTTCGCTACAGTCCATTTTAAACGAGCCTTGGCCCACAGAACACGGTGGCGCTTCTGGATCATGCTCAACAATGGCTTCCTTTTTGCATGATAGAGATTTAGGTGGCATCTGTGGATGGCTTGGCGGACTGTGTTTACAGACAGTGGTTTCTTGAAGTATTCCTGGGCCCATTTAGTAATGTCAATGACAGAATCATGCCGGTGAGTGATGCAGTGGTGTCTGAGGGCCCGAAGATCACGGGCATCCAGTAAAAGTCTTCGGGCTTGTTCTTTACGCACAGAGATTTTTCCTGTTTCTCTGAATCTTTTGATGATGTTATGCACTTTCGATGACGAGACCTTCAAAGCCTTTGCAATCTGACGTTGAGGAACATTGTTTTCAAAGTATTCCACAATTTTTTTACGCAAGCCTTCACAGGTTGGAGAGCCTTTGGCCATCTTTACTTCTGAGAGACTTAGCCTCTCTAAGACATCCCTTTTATAGCCAATCATGTTACACACCTGATGCCAGTTAACTTAATTACTTGCTAAATGTTCTTTCAGCTGATTGTCTTATATATTAATTACTTTTTCGGCCCTTTTTTTTGCCTGTGTCCCAACTTTTTTGAGACCTGTTGCAGCCAGAAAATTTGAAATGAGCTCATTTTGTGGATTAAAATGTAAAATGTCTCAGTTTCAACATTTGAAATGTTATCTATGTTCTATTGTAAATAACATATTGGCTCATGTGATCTGAAAGTCATTGCATTTTGATTCCATTCACAATTTACACTTAGTCCCAACTATTTCGGAATTGGGGTTGTATGTTAACTTTTATTTAGTGACCTTGACATTGACCTTCAATGATTTGAAGGTCAAACTTCATGAAATTTTCATAACTTGTATCATCACTATAAGATTGCTTGCCGGTGAGCTACAGGACCTTTGGTCCTATATTTTTAACTTGGCATCTTTAATCCCTCTGTAATCTGGAATGTCCAATCAGTATACTTAGTACTAGCATGCTCATACGCTACTCATGGTAGCATCTCCAGAGGGTGCAGACTACAGTGCCTGACAAAAGTCTTGTCGCATAAGGACATAGTAACTAAAAATAGCATATAACTTTATTTCTAACCAATCAATTGTTACAATAAATGGTCCATTTTAATGTCAAGGGCTTTCACATTAATAATTTGGTGCAAAATGAAACCGTCAAAAAGTGTTCTGATGTTCACAGCTTGGCTAAGCCCATAACATCTGTTTTTGCTGGGATAAAAGTCTTATCGTCTCTACAGATGATGCAACAAATCGCAGATTAGAGTTTAACCTATGACAAATACTGTAATTAACACATTCCCAGATGTGTATAGAAATAACCCCAGCACACCAGACTTTCATATGAGGTGCGACTAGACCTCTGACAACATACCAAAGATTCAACCACTGACCAAAGTGCTGATCATCAAGAGCCTGAAGACTGAGTCTGCTGCTGAGGTGGCAGACATCTTTAATGTATCCAAATGTCAAGTGGAGGGGATGAGAAAAAAGATTTGAAGAAACTGGTGACGTTCATGGCAAGCGCAGGTCAGACAGACCCCGGTATGACAACTGTTTGAAAGGACCGTTTGTTGCTTCAACTGTACAAGGCTAGCCCTTCTTCAACTACAGCCAAGCTACATGAGGAAATGTCACCAAAAATCCCGGTATCTACAAGAAGAGTTTGTCAAATTCTCTCTCAAAGTGGTTTTCATAGCCAAATTAGTACACAGAAGTCTGCATTAAACAGAAAACAAAAAACCTGCATTGCATTTGCCAAGGCCCACAGCTCGCAAAAAGGACTGATACTGGAAAAGTGGCTGAAAGTTTATTTTTCTGGTGAATCATCCATTGAACTGCATGCCAGTCGCCGTACAAGACCTGTTGGAACCCTCATGGACCCAAGATTCTTCCAGAAAACAATCATGTTTGGTGGAGGAAAAATCATGGTTTGTTGTTACATCCAGCATGGGGGTGTGAGAAAGATCTGCAGAGTGGATGGCAACATCAACAGCCTGAAATATCAAGAAGTTCTTGCTGCCCTACTTATACTGCTGCTCCTTCTCATTCTTCTGCCTCCATGTCACAGTTCCTGAAAGCAAAGAAGGTGAAGGTACTCCAGGATTGGCCAACCCAGTCATCTGACATGAACAATTATTGAGCATTTCAGGGGTAAGATGAAGGAGGAGGCTTGGGAGATGAAACCATAGAATCTTGATGAACTCTGGGAGTCCTGCAAGACTGCTTTCTATGCCATTCCAGATGATTTCATCATCAAGTTATCTCAGTCATTGCCAAGACGTATGGATGCAGTCCTCCAAGCTCATGGGAGTCATACGCAATATTAATTCTTTTTCCCAAGGCACCATGGCTTTATGTTCTGATATTATAGTGGCATATTTGTGTATTCAAAATAAAGTGTATGTATAATTTCCACATTTTTTTTCAATGCGACAAGGCTTTTGTCCAAGCATAATCTGACCTTTCTGTACAAATTAAATTATAAAACTCAATCAATGACATAAAACTCTATTTTGGTATATTTCGCATTATCTAGAGGGCTTTGCCTTTCATACAAGCCATTTTTGATTCCAATTGATCAACTACAAGTCAGGTTATTATTTGTTGTTCCTACAACTTGGATAAGTGACAAGACTTTTGTCAGGCACTGTATTTACAGTTCTCCAAAACACGTGCCCATCAGCCACCACTTATTTCTTTACACTGGCAGCTTCAGACCTCGCTAACTCAGAACGATGGCGGAGGAAACCAAACCCGCTTAGAATGAGTGCTCAAATGACCAGCAAGAGACACTTGAGCAACGGACAAGGCTAACCCCAACCAACTGTATCCTTCCCATATCCCTGAGCAGCGCAAAGCCAATGATGCGCTGCTCTTGAAACGCTGCTTGCCACTGTTCGATCTAATTCCGTGGTGACACCCCCCCCCCCCGACTCATGGGTTAGATACTGTAGTATTGGGGGTGTGTTGTGCTGTTCCCCTCTGATAGCATTTATCCAGGAAAAAGATCACATTGATTATAGCAGTGGTCTTCAACGTCGTTCCTGGGGACCCACTGTGTATGCTGGTGTTTGTTCCAACCACAATTGTAATCACCGGATTTTAACGAGCTGTTAATGTCTTAACTTTGTGTTTTTCACGTTTAGAGTTGTTAATTACTCTCTTTGCCAAATGTTACATAGAATTATCCATACACGCTATTAAGAATAAAATGCCCCAGAAGATAGTGTGTTTATTTCTGTACTGCAAGAAATTGCAAGTAATATAGCATTCCAAACAGATCAAATTAGACACTTAGGAAATCTGTAAACCCCAAATTCGGCTGCTGGACACAACTGTTTCAAGTTTTCAGAAAACCTTGGGTAAACTTAATTAGATTAACAAAAATCAAAACTGGTTTGACTCTTTACCATTTGCTTGTCGAATAAATTTGTCATGATGTGAAAATTAGTTTTCACCAATTAGGAGCCAAGTACATCTTTAATTTGATTGGTTCCATGGTTATCTCTCATTTTATGCTGTTATTTCCAATACATTGCAATGTGGGGATGGTGTTTTTTTATTCTTGATGGGAAACAGATAATTCTGTTATCCTGTGATTTAAGAGGGCAAATAACTGCTCTAAACATTAAATGCACTTAAGACAAATTAACAGCTTGTTAAAATCCTGCTATTGCAATTCTGGTTGGAACAAAAACCAGCATACACAGTGGGTCCCCAGGAACGACGTTGAAGACCACAGGATTATAGTATAAATTATATTTTGTTTTTGTCAAAATCTTGCTCTTTGTGATGCATTTAGGCATTTTGAAACATTTCATTTTTTAAAGCATTTTCTCTGATTGGATTTTTTTGACCATTGCAGAAATGACAGGTGTTCTATATATGCCTTTATATCTTTTGCCATGTTACTTCTGTGTAACAATTAAACGGCGCTGTGAAACAGTGTTTGTCTCCTTGAGTCTTTCAGCAATGAGTCTTTCACATAACTTGAGGAATTTGACCTCACGCTCCGTTGCAGAATTGTTTTAATTCAGCCACATTAGAGGGTTTTTGAGCATTATCGGCCTGTTAAGATCATTAAGGTCATGCCGCAGCCTCTCAATCGAATATAAGTTATGACTTTGACTGGGCCACTCCAAAATCTTAATTTTGTTTCTTTTGAGCCATTCATAGGTGGACTTGCTTGATGGAGGAACATTCTCCGGAAATTTCAGGCACAGAGCGGATCTAATGGCTCCCTCTGTGGTTCCACCACTGTGTGTGACTGTAGGTGTGATGTTCCCATTGTGGAATGCTGCGTTACTTTCCACTACATGTAACAGGACCCATGTCCTCCAAGCAGTTCCACTTCTGACTTGTCAGTCCACAGAATATTATCCCTAAATCTAGGGGGTCGGCAAAATGTTTTTTGCCAAATTTGAGAAGGGCATTTGTGCTCTTTTTGGCCAGCAGTGGTTTTCGCCTTGACGCTCTTTCATGGATGTCATTTTTGCTCAGTCATTTTCTTATCGTGGAATCATGAACACTGACCTTGACTGAGGCCTGCAGTTCTTTAGATGTTAGTATGGGCTCATTTGTGACCTTCTGGATGAGCTATTGAAGCACTCTTGGAGGAAATTTGGCGGGCTGGCCACTCCTGGGAAGGTTACTGATTCAAGTTTTCTCCTTTTGTAGATTATGGCAATCTCTGTGGTTTGCTGGAGTCCCAGAGCCTTAGAAACTGTTTTGTAACCCTTTACAAAATGATAGAAGTCAACAATTTTGTTCTCATCTGTTCTTAAATCTGTTTGTTCACTGCATCATGTGCTGCTTTTTGCCGATTTAACATTGCCAGACAGGTTGTATTTAAGTGATGTTTAGATTCATCTGGGCTGGCAGTTATCATGCCTGGATATGTCTCGTGAAATTGAGCACAATTATTAATTAGATTTGTTTAATTGGTTGATTTGGTAACTAAAAGGCCAATTACATTTTCACATGGGTCAGGTAGGGTTGCATAGCTAATTGCCTTCAATAAATGAAATCATCATTGAAAAACTGAATTGTGTTTACTCAGGTTTTTGCTTATTTTGATCTGAAGTTATTTTGATCTGAAACATATAAGTGTGATTAACATGCTAAAATAGAAGAAATTGAGAGCAAGTCATATTTTACAGCACTGCTTCAATATGAGAAACCTGCAACTGAAGAATACTGTTTTAACAATGAGTTCATAGTAAGGCTAACAACACTGAAGGCTTTAATACTCATTTCATTGGGAGGGAGACTAATGTTGAGATGTTCATTGGCTGTTTGTGACTCATAGCCTGCGTCTGTCTATTTAGATGTCCTCACGCAATACAGCTGCCCACAGCCGGACAGAATTAGATAGCCATTGTCTCGGCTAAATGGTACCTTGTTTTGTTCAAAATAAACCTCTTTTTAAAAAATATCCTGTAAGAGGTTTATTATTGCTGAAATTAAATGTAATTTAAAGTTGCAATTCAACAGAAGTCGGCAGAGCATTTTACTGCCTGTACTTGACCTACTTATGAAATAAAAAGAAGATATATGCGGGGCAGGGATGTGTTTAGTCCGAGGCACATCATACATTCTGTGTCACAACATGACTACATTGACGTTTTGTCTCTGATCAGTGTGCTAACCTCAGAGAATTGGATGTCAGTAGCATTCTTTGTGGGCCTGCAACCCAGAGGTGCTTATTGGTCAAACATGTTTATCTCCCTGCTAGTTAGAAGTTGTACTGAGCCCTTTTAATGAGTGTGGCTGTACAGCTCAGTACCCAGTTAAAAGCAAAACATTCAGACAATGTTGCTGCAATATAGTGGCTGTTTTCTAAGCTTGAGAGAGAAGATTCCAGTATGTTTTGAGCACATTTTGTGTTCGCTCGGTGCAGAGAAAGTACGCATAAATGTCGGTATCATCTCTACTCCGCAGTTCAAACCCCTTACCCGGAGAGATATGTCAGTGCAGTTAATAGCTGTCCATCTGTCTATGTAACGACCGGTTAGGGGATTGTGGGGTAGCGTTTGAACACTGAGAGTGTAGTTGGAGTTTATCTCTTTATGGTGCTGTTGAAAGCTCATTATGGTGTTTATTGTCGGGGCGTGTAATGAGTGGAGATGTGTGTTAGTGGGTAATGTGCATCGCAGTGTAAGAGCGTATTAGAGCTGAAATCTCAGCTGCCCCCTGCTGAGGTGGTTATTTGATCTACCGAGAGGCCTTTCATATGCTGCTCTTCACTATTCATGTGTCGGTATTGCAGCAGAGTTTGTGTAGCCCTGTACTGATGCCTGCCCAGGGCACTGGATAATACTAAAGAGAGGACCTCGGGATAAAATGGTTTTTATACAATCACTGACCCCCTCTCTCACTCACACAAACACATACTCGCTCATGTACATACACTCAAACGTTCTGTTACACGTACATATGCGCTCACCTTGTCCAAAATATACAGGACCATATAGCACAGCTCATGGTGCCAAACACGAGAGGGTGAGGGGGAAAGCGTTAATCATTTCACAAACTCTTCAGTACAGAGCCGCAAGCCTTTAGCGCTCAAAGATACAATCTCTTGACATTCTGCTGCCCCATAACATTTGAATCTCCCATGCTCTTAAGGTAAAGGTTGTTAGTCCAATAAACTGCTTTGACGTGCACTTTGCAAACAGCCGTGAAAAACGGGACTCAATAATTAGTTTTGCAGCCGAATAAATGGCAAATTCATTGGTTTGATGTGATGGTAGGTGGAGCTCTACCAGAGTGGCCTCAGATTTTAAATAAACCAGGCAACTGTTTCCACAGTAAAAGAGACCATTTGCATGCTAATACACGTGTTAGGGCAATAATGAGCCGGGGAAAATGGTGATCAGTCACTCCTAGTTCAGTGTTACTGAAGAGCCGCTGGGCGAACAGATTTCGCGAAACAGCTGCACAGACTGCCAATATCTCACCGTTTTTCCTATGTTTTTACATTTGCACAACAATGTCGTCTTTGCAATGGAAGGAATTTAATTTGAAAGTGTCCCAACACTGGAGTGTTATGCAGAGTGATGTGCATTGTGTGGAATGCAGTCTCGGATTGCTAGCCTGAAGACAGCCGATGCCCTGCTCTGAACATTCTGCAAAGGAGATATACGCAAAAAGCAATATTGCAATAAATCATAGCATAATTGCCTTAGTCATATTTCTGCCAAATTGAGATCGTGGCTGCCTGTTCTTTTGTGTTGGCAAAAAACTGCATTTTATCCTTTTTTTCCCCCTCAAAACCTAAAAAAATTGAAAAGAAAAATAAAATCCATTCTGTTAAGTAAGAAAAAATAAAAATAATAAAAAAAAAATAAAAAAGTAGACATGGTCAGCAACATCCCCCGCCAAAATGTCTTCTTTAAAGATACTATGACCAAACCATCAAAAGGCACCAGTTCACCACTAGACTGATATGCATGTGAAGTTTCATGAAGAAATCTTTAACGGTTTTCGAGTTGTGGTCCGGAAACGAAGCGTGACGGACGGACGGACGGACGGACGGACAGCACCCATTCCTATATCCCCCTTCCACGTCGTGGCGGGGGATAATTAAGAAAAACACTTAAAAAGAGATAAGCAATGACACTATGAGGCTAACAAAATGCTCTCTACCCATCCGTAGACTGTATAAAAAGATGGACGAAGCAACCGTGACGTCACCCACTGGTTTCAGCATACCATTTAGGAAGCCTCGATTTTGGCAATTCGAGCAGCGACATTTTGCCATTTTGAAACTTGTTGTGATTCCTATTGGATGAGAGCGTAAATTGAAGATGCAGGGAGGAGCGAGGGGTGGATCTACGGGTGGATCTGACCGTATCTGACGAGGACCAGAGGATAGCCACGCCCTTAAAGCATATTCTGGCTTTATCCTTTATTCTAGACTATTTCGGACCATAATTTACAAACATGAACATCATGATATATCGAAGGAGACTTGAAACATGCGATAGATACCATAAAATAATGTTGAAAATCATTATTGAAATAATAAATAAGGTAGGAAAGTAGGGTCATTTTCTCATCGACTTCTATAGCATTGAACTTCTTTCTGCAACCATCGACGTCGCCATCTGCTGGCCATTAAATAGAATGCCATTTTTTGAGATATCCACATTGGCCTCACTTTTCAGACCCGGGTGCTGCGTCCATCTTTTTATACAGTCTGTGCACCCATCCTCCAACCCCTCAGCATCCAAAAATAGTAATAATAAAAAATCGCCCTGCACGTAGTGTCTTCAACTTAATAAATTAAATTCCCACGGGGGATTTTTACTCCAATCCATGTTACAGGTTTGGCAGGGTTCCGGAATATTCTCCACACTGTTATCCAGCTGACTCACTGGGCTCTGCTGTGAAATTGGCTCTGAGCGTGCAGATGAAGTTGAATGTAATGCCTAGCTGTAGTGATTCTGTAGCTTGCGGTGTTGCTAACCCCAGCCCGCACCGGTTGTGAATGTCCTCTATCGAGGACCTGGAGCCGAATTTGTTTTTCATTTACTGCATTTATTCATACTTGGCTGAATGTAATATAGTTAGTTTATTTGAGGCCGGGTGTTTTGGTCGTGTGTCAGACCCCTGGGAGTTTTCAGCTTCACTCATTGTTTTAAACCTCTGCACACATAATGGAAGAATCTGGATCTTACTGATTTTTATGCCTTTTTTTTTTTTTTTGAGAAATCACTGGGGGGATGGAGGTTTGCCCTTGTCTATAATGTGATATACCTGCTGTGTAGCCTTTCCAGTGTGCTATGATTCACAGAGTGAGTGCGGCTTAACCGGGAATCGATGCTACCTTCTGACGGCTGAGGATTTGAAGCAAAGGTGGAAAGCCTTAAAACCTTTACCTGTGCGAAAAACCTATCATCCAACCAGTGGTTTGGGCAACTGGTCATGCAGCCATTTTTGGGTTGCCCTTGTTTTTAACAGTTTTACACATGCTGAAGGTCTTTGGTAATCAAGCCTTAAATGAGAACTGAGCAGCTCTGATGGTGAAGCACCGGTGTGCACTAGTTTCTGTTTTCATGGATTTCCTTGGTTAAATTGGCTAATTGGAAGTGTAAACTGACACATGTTCACTTGCGGATTAGATCGGTGTTGAACATTTCACAGTGGGCACAGAAACATACTTATCATTCATGCTGTAAGAAAAAATTAAGTAGCCAAGGTTTCACATGTTGAGATAAATTCAGTAGTTGAGGACAATTATGGCATTAAAATCCGTAATCGATATGGTCCTCACGCCTCACCTGTGTCCTAAACCACCTCACTCCCCTCAATCACTCCCTGAGTCTGTGTGTGCGTGTGTGTGTTTGTGTGTGTGCGTGTGTGTGAGTGTGTGTGTGTGTGTGTGTTTGTGTGTGTGTGTGTTGTGTGTGTGTGTGTGTGTTCGCGCAGTTGCCCTCGATTCGTCCCTCTGCTCCAGTTTAAGATCTGCCCATTAATTTTGTTCTCATTAGACAGCCTTTCCCTGTGGACACTCAGTGGTATTACAGCTGTTGTATTTTCCTGTCACACTGTGTGTTATCAGAGCAGGATGGCTCTTTCCTTTAGTGCAGCGAACGCCTGTGCACAGATGGGGGATCTCCTGTAACGTAAATCCTCATCCATCCTCACTCAACAGGAGTGCTGATGTCAGGCTGGAATTTAGCTCGTCGTCACGGCAACCTTCTTAGTGATTGGGCAGGGTCTGTGGACAAAAAAAAAAAACCCTCCAATGTCAACTGGAGGTGTCAAGCAGAGAAGAGTGCGTCAGAATTTAAGAGCCTTGTGCTAAAAGTACTTAAGTCACTTTTTCCCCACATCTTGCAGTTAGAATGGGAAAACTTCTGTTGCAGTTACCCCAGTTCACTGCCTTGATTCTCTCAGAATAGTCATTTTGTGACTTGGATAGTTTTAGCACCAGAGTCATCAATCGCTCCAGAGTGTTATCCTGTTATTGATACAGTCTAAGAGCTAGCTGAGATTTATTTGACTTGGAGCCGACAAAAGCTTTCACTGTTTGGTGGGGTAGGGGTACCCGACCTGACAACAGTAATCTTTGTCTTAAGTGCGGCTACTGGTGGGCGTGGCCAGGAGGACGGAGTGTAGGATGGAGCGCTTCAGGAGATCCTTTATTCCTGCTGCTATTCGTTTCTGTAATGATCACTATTGATTTGATTTAATTCGTGTGGGGGGTTTAACTCTTGGGCTTTTAGAGTATTTTTATTTTTATTTTTATTTTTTATTTATATTTATTGTCTTCCTATATGTACATGCTACTGAAGGACAACTGAATTTCCCCATGTGGGGATTAATAAAGTATCTATCTATCTATCTATCTATCTATCTATCTATCTGTCTAGGAGGGCTTTTAATTACAGCCCCTAATTAACTTTTATTTCATGTAGCACTACAAGGCTGGGTACCACATTGTTTCATGAGGAATGTGTCACGTATTACAAATCTGCAACTTAAGACCACTTTTTTTGGCGGGAAGGTCACTTAAGACAGACACTAATTAGTGCTAATTAAGGCTTTTATTTGACATAGAAGCTACATCACTGTAATCACCTGGAAAATGATAAGCAAGGTCTTTATCTATGATGACTTAAGACAAGATTTTCCGGTGGGAAGGTCATTTAAGACAAGGTCAAGGTCCTCACTAGATGGTTATTACTAATTAGGGCTTTTATTTGACATATGAGCTACAACACTGCAAAGATTACTGTTGTCAGGTAGTGTACCCCTACGCCACCAAACAGTCAAAGCTTATGAAGAGTCCACGTCAAATAAATCTCAGCTAGCTCTTAGACCATAACTTTAAGTCGCAGCTGTTGTAGCATAGGGCAGCAAAGCCAGGTCACATGGGTCATGTAGGAGTTGGATGACTATTGTTTTTCCTTCAATTAACTGTCTAATCTTTTAAAAACGGATGGAAAAAGAATTAAAAATACCATCCTGCATCAGGCTGGTTATCGTGCGTCAATTCTTTTGGGTTCAGTCTCCACCGAAATGCCTGTTGTCTGTTAATTGTTTTTATTTTGACCTTGCATAATCCCTTTCTCAAATTTTTTATTTTTTGTGAATTTTTGTTGGAGAAGAACAGAATAATATCTATTGTGAGCAGAAATTGTCTCATTACTGGAGTGTCTGTCAGGTCTAGTGTCATTGAAAGACCACGTGTGGACCTTGCCAATGACTTTGTAAATATGAAAGGGAGACTGTGCTTTCTGGCACCATCTTTGAAATGCCCTCGGGTGGCAATATCACTGTCAACAAAACCTGGCTCACCATCTCGCTGAATGAGGAGGTGCCCGTATGTAGCATTCTGGTGTGTATATTACCATTTTATTTCCATATTTGTGGACACAGTCAAACCATTCTGAAGGACATTAGTTCCAAAGGCCGTAACCATGCGCCATCCGCAGCTTCAAGCAATCAGAAGATCTCCGCATTCTGCTTCCAGGCTGCCCTCTTCACTGCTGTAATGACTACAAACGGTCTGGTCAGCCGCATTGAGGGTTGACTGTGAAAGGAAACAAGCTAGGTTGGTAAGATGGAAGCAGTCGGATGGTGTCTCCTTCAAGAGAGTCCCATCTCTCCACAGGGGCACTGAGGTCTTATTTGACCAAAGAAAGGGAGGAGTCTCCCAGATATTGGCCCGCCTCCACCTCTGCTACCTGCAACTGTATTCCTCGGTGATGATCTCCCATCCTGAGTTCTCACCAGCCCTGCTTAGCTTCAACTGTGAGTTGAGGGCAGGTCGAACAGTGGTCAGCCTGTTGGCATATAAAGAAGTCCATTTGAATAGATTTTTTTAAAGAACTGTTGATTATAATCTGAATTTTTTACTATTTAACCGATGGATCCCAGTTCTGAGATGATCTTCAATTGACCTTATCTGAAGCATTAAAAAGAAGATTTTGACTTAAAATGCCCTGCTGTGATGATTCTCGAGTGTTTTTTGCTTTATGCATTGTGAAGTCTTGAACTGGGAATGATTTTCGTGTGACCTTTTGAATGTGATTTTTTTTTTTTAACTGTTCTAGAGTATGATAATTTGGTTGTTGGTGGGAGTGGGCATTGTAATGTGTGTTGTAGGTTTTTACGGTGGGTTTAGTTGCTCTGCTTATGAGGTAGTGTTTTTTTTTTTTTTTTTTTTTTTTGGATCAGTACTTTTGAGTTCCGTCGAATGGAGTGCACTGATTTTTCTCGTGGCGTTGTGAGGTATTTTATTTTTATTTCAGAATGTTTATAAATGACAGTCAAAAGCTCCTCACTCTCTCTCTCTCTCTCTCCCTCCACTCTCTTTGCTGTCTTCTCTGTATCCCTCCTGCAGCTTGTAAATGTAACGGACATGCAAACGTGTGCCAGGTTACGACGGGGAAATGCTACTGTACCACCAAGGGCATTAAAGGAGACCAGTGCCAGCTGTAAGTCCCTGTGCTGTGCTACGTTCACTGCTATGCAATTCTACCATTCTTTTATTGCACTACATGAAGTTAGCATTAGCAGACATCCTAATCCAAAATTAAAATAGACAGCAGATTGGCAGCAGGGATGTACTGTATGTGCAGTCTTTACATAGTTATGCCCAAAAGTTAAAACCACTCATAGATGAAGTAGAAAACACTCATTATCTTGTAACATTGGTGCATATCAACCTTTGCAGATAGACCTTAGAAGGTAAGTGAGCAGTTGGTTCTTGTCGTCGATATGTTGATGTGGGGGTAATGGGACTTGTGATGAAGGCCAAATCGTATGACCAGAGGGAATGAGTCTGGGTCTCTCCGAAGCAGCAAGGTTTTTGGGGTGCCCCTGATAAGGAGTGGTCCAAGAAGGGACAAACCATATAGAATGTGTCACAGCGCACAGTGCAGAGCACCCTACTGCATATTGTGCTTCGTAGCTGCAGACTAATGGGTGTACCCATTCCAGCTCCAGTCTACCACTGAAAACGCCCGCAACGGGCAGTTCTGCATTGGAATCGGAGCAGATATGGCACCAGGATGCATTGTGGGTAGAACACTAGCTGGTTGTGAATACTGTAGGAAATATTCCGCTTAGAAATCCTGGTACTTGGAATTTAAATCGATGTTAGATTGACGGGGCTGTTTTGGCGGCTCCGGGGATACGTGCACTGTGTTAGGCAGGTGGTTTTAATGTTATGGCTGATGTGTACATACGTGTATGAACAGATAAGCCACAACATACATCTGTATCTATGGCAACATCAGTGAAGTGCTCGTGAGCGCAGTGTGCAGTTCAACACCACAGCCGCTGCACTGGAGATCAACACTCGCTGAAGTGCTGTTTAACCCCATTTCAGTCGTCGAGTCAGACCAATGAGGTCACTGTACATGCGTGTACTTGAACACGCTTGTGTCTGTGTGTGCCTGTGTGTGAGTATGCACACAGTGCTGTGAAGAAGCACTGCGCCTTCTCCTTCCTGATTTCCTCTATATTTTTCACTCTCAACACTTTGTCCGACAGTGTATTTGTTTGTTGCCAGAATTTTTGATAATGTTCACTGATATTTTGATGCCTATTTTTGTCACAAGATCTTTAACCCCCACTATATTACAGTGAAAGTTTTGATTAGCTGGGTTATCTTGTCAATGGTGGGAGAAGCATTCTATCATAACTAACAGAAAACCCTCACAATGGCTGGGAATGGGTTAATTGTTCCAGATGTTCAAGCAAAATTTTATTTTATGGCAAAGACAACCAACAATATACTTTTTAAACGATTATTTCTCCTGTCGAAGGAAACTTACGGGGCACCGACTGGCCCTATGTGGAAAAATAATTTCTCTCTCGATCAGATCATTTGCCGCATGTAATAGATAGATTTATTTAATTGGACTGGACTCTCTCATGCTTGCTCCCTGCCAGCCTTGTTGAATCTAAACATCACATAAAAGGAACCTCTCCCGCCTTATGAAGTAGGCTTAAATTGCCTCAACAAGCAGTAAATTCTGTCACAATGAAAATAAATTCCTGCCAAGAGAGTTTTTGTTTTACAACGTATATCATTTTGGACAGGGTTGCGAAACCATTTCTGAGGCATTTGGACTCCAGCAAACCACAGTGAGAGCCATATGGGGAACATTTATAGTGAATCTGTCCAGCTATCCCTGATCTACCCAAATTCCTCCACGAGTGCATCGATGACTCATCCAGGAAGTTGTGGACTTGCCAAAATGGACAAAACCATGAATCTGTGATTTTCTGTACTGGAAAATGCTGGAGGAGAATTTCTGGTCATCAGTCCATGATCTGAAGCTTAGGCACAATGGCGTTACGCAGCAAAACACTGATCCAAAGCAGCAGTGCAAGTGTACCTCTGAACGGCTCTGAATAAACGACTTAATAAATGAAATGATGCTTTTGGAGTGGCCTTGTCAAGTCCTTACTTGAACCCTGTTCAGATGCAGAACTTAAGCACAACGGTGGGGGGGGAGTAAAGTACACTTGCCTCTCAATATGACCAGCTGCATCTTTAAGAAGGTGACTTTTAATGATTTTATGAAATTTAGAGTGCACTTATTATGTGACTTTTCACTGATCATTCTTGTATTCTTGAACTCCGCGAAAAAAGGTTTAAATGGGTCATCGTTAAAATGTCATGCTTGCCAATTCTGCAGTATCTGTCTGTGAAACGCTCCATTGAAAGTCCTGCCCCCGCCCTCCTGAAAACCCCAGTGTGCTGCCATTGGTCAACTTGATCACTCACTTGTGATTGGTCCCCTGTTCGCGCCCCTTGTCATGCCCCTTTCCATCAATGGATTTCCCCGTTAGAAACAAATACCGGTTGAGCCTCGTGGGCGAAACCAACTTGATTCAAGGGCGTGCCAAACTATCTGCTTGGTGCGAAAATTCAAATGGTGACATCACCAACTGATTAAAAAAATGACCGGAAGCGATTAGGGTGTTTCAATCAGCTCTGGAGCATTGAGTTTTGCGGCAGACAAGACCAGAGCTTCTTCTGGAGGTGGCTTCGAGTTGTTCTCTGACACAGACCTTTCAAATGCACATAAAAACGATATGATTTACGCTACGACATTAAAATAGTGGAAAACCATAGTAGGTGTTCTTTAAGGGTACTGTAGAAATCTTCATTCCTACAGGCCGTTGACAGTACCACCCATTTTGGAGGGTGCGGCAGCTTCTCCCAGGGCTGATTGGTGCTCTGACTGATGTTTGTCCTCAGTAAAATCCTGAAATTAAAATGGTGCTTTGTTGTGTCATTGATGAGTTGGGCAGTTCATAGGTCAACCACCTGTGTTTCCCGTTTAACTGAAAGCTACCTTTGCCATATTGTCAGCCTGTTGTCTACAGAGAGTGGTGTACCCTCAGTAATGATTCTCACTGTTGACACCCACTGTAATGAGTTTAACTCTGATAGTGCTATACCACTGCACTGAGTGTGTGTGCACAGTAACGAGTTTCGCTTAGAGACTGTTTTCCTCTTGTAATGAACTTGAGTTTTACAGCTCTGTGCTAATGTTCCAGGCACCCTATATTTTTTAAAATTTAAATTTGGTCTTAGATGTTTATTGTTTTGTCTTCCTCATTGATGTTTCTGTAGATAAAAGGATATTTGAGACACCAAATCTTAATTTAAAAAAACCTCTCAAAAAATGTTTGTATTCCAATAAAAACAATTGAGACAGGTAATATAGCCTTGACTGAGCCCTGATGGCAACATCATGATTTGTCCTGTCTGGAATTGCCTGGAGAGAGACAAACAAAATTATGAGTCTGCTGAAGAACTATAGCAAGTTCTCCAGTAAACAGCCAATTATCTCATAAAACTACCGAACGGCTGGACAGTGTTCCTCATTTTTAAGCAAAGGGTAGTCGTGCTAAATATTGATATGATTAAATTTTTAACAGTTCACTCATCTTAATAGTGTATTTTCAAAATATAGAAACCTTTCTTCTCATGATTTTTGGAAACTTCCTTGCCTTACGGAATTGTTCTAAATGCCCAGAAAGCACATGCAAGATGATGTGCGCCGAAAGAAATAACTTAAGCTCTGATAGTGTTATGCTATAATAATAATTTGGTCAACACTTTAGATGAAGTGTTGCTCATAAAGGCTTTATACAGCATGTATAATGCCTTCATAAATGAGACATAATGTCTTCATAAATCATACTTAAGCAAATGTCATGCCTTGTAAAGGGTAAAATAACACATCCTTATTCAGTATGTGATACCAGATGTGACAATGACAATGTCACTTAGCTGACAATGTCACCCTGTATACCATTTAGCCACTAGCTGAGTGACATTGTCAGTTTTATCACATCTGGCATCACATGCTGAATAAGGATGTGTCATTTCACCCTTTACAAAGCTTGAAATTTGCTTGTGTATGATTTATGAAGACATTATGTCTCATTTATGAAGGCATTATACATGCTGTATAAAGCCTTTATGAGCAACACTTCATCTAAAGTGTGACCAATAATTTATTAGATTTATTCAGAGTTATACCGCAGTAGTGAGTTCAAGTGTGAGAGTGTTTAACTCGGAGACCATTTTCCCACTGTAGTGAGTTTAATGCTTGAGTGTTATACGCACAATAAAGAGTCACAATCTTTTCAGCCTTACAAGTTCAGTAATGAAGTTACCTTTAAGAGTGTTATACGCTCGATAATTAGTTTATTTCTGGGGCTGTTTTCCTGCACTATTCAGTTTGACGCTTGAGTGTTACAACTATAGTATTGAATTTACCTGCGATACTCTTGTATCACAATAATGAGTTTGACACTGATAGTTTTATACCCATAGTAATGGCTTGACTCTTCCCACTGTAATCAGATTAACTCTTCAGTGTGTTACTCGTGCAGTCATGAGTTCTATTATATATCCCTATTCGCACGGGACTAGTATTACCTGGGGACCTCATGAAATTAGTAATAATTGCGGAGGTCGTCCGTGATCTTCTCCTGTGCGAATTGGCCATGTCCGTAATTTGCAAAGTAAAAATTTCAGTGCAAATTACCCACCATATTTTGGCAAACACAGAGGTCCTCTGATAATATTTATACCCTGCGAATCAGCATCTCCGTAATTTGGGGTCAAGTTTCTTCTATTGCGATGAGTTTGTTACCTCAGTGCCTTTTTCCTGCCTTTCTCCGAGAATTATGGAGGCTGCGGTGAAAATTAAAAACAGAAGTTTTGACTGTATTTTGGTGCAAACTCAGGATCCTGTTATCACCACACAGCATGGGGACCCAATTCACAGAAAGTGTGAACTCTAGTCCTGCACCTGAGTGAAATCTGGAAAGACTGTGCTATGGGTGATATGCGTGGCAATATGGGGAAGGAAACATTTTTCTTTCAACAAGCTCAGTATAAACGCGTACAGGACAGAGATGTTACTTGAAGTCTCGACATTTTCATCCATATCCGAAGGTGTAATGCCTGTAAATTCTAGTAAAACACACTTTGCTTATCCTGTGCGAATGCGGCTCGCAAAACACAGACATGAGGGGGTCATTTCTAAATCATTTGACGTGTTCAGGTTATACTAGTCCCGTGCAAATAGGGCTTTTGAGAGTTTTGAGTTGAACTCCGAAGTGTGTTTTGCCCACTGTAATGTTTCAGTTTTATAAAGGAGGTATTTTCCTCCTACAGCTTTTTTCCTGCATTTCGGCTTATTCATTGCACTCATGATTTCAGATTTTTTGGCAAAATATAACAGTACAAAAAAACTTCAATGATTTGGGATCTGAGCATGCAAGGCCCTGTTGGTAACTCCAGCGTGCTTTTGTTTCTCTCAAATATTTTTCTCATTAGCATGGTGTTTGCTTGTAACAAATATACAGACTGCAGTTCTCTGCTGTTGCACCTCACCAGAGGCAGAGTTTATGTCCCAAGATCTACATTCGGACATGACCTTTAAACCCAGGATGAGTGTTAATGGTTTTTTATTCCTGTGGGTTATTGTAGGTTTGTGTACAGGTGAAACTCCTGAACCGTTACTGCGTGTGAAAGCCCTGGCTTGTATATGTGTGTTTGCTTTATATGTGTGTGTGTGTGTGTGTGTGTGTGTGTGTGTGTGTGTGTGCGCACACATCATTGTGTCAGTGTCTGTGCATATTATGTGGATACATGCGCATCACCTTGTGGCCTGGCAGAAGCAGTCTACAGGGAAAAAAAACTAGCATTAGTATCAGCAAAGATGAGGTAAGCATAGATTTTTGGCAGTGAAAAGTATTAAAGTGCCCCTGTTAAGTTACTTTTATTGTATCTCTCTGACGATGATAGTCAGGAGATGCTATGGTTTAGTTCCGGGGCGAAATGTTCTTTTCCGGGCTCTGGAAGCCACAATTATTACAGGAATTTCTTCTAATTTTACACCGGCGAAGATATTTATTTGAAATGCTCAAGACTGATTTTTGCGAATTTTGGACGTCCAATATGGCTGCCGGCGGCCATTTTGTCCAAAATTTGGGGATCGGGGAGATTCACGACTCAGTCTCTGTGGTGACCGAGTTATCTAGTTATTTTTTTATTTAACTCTTATTTAAGCAGGGAAGTCCCGTTGAGATTGAAATCTCTTTTTCAAGGGAGCCCTGGGGGTAGAGGTGGGGAGGGAGAGGACAAATTGCATGGGCAATTAGATCAGGGAAAGATTAGGCGGCAGATCAAAAGAGCCAGGTTGGGACTTTAGCCATGACACCGGGGAACCCCCTACTCTTATCGATGAGTGTCTTTAATGACCACAGTGAGTCAGGACCTCGGTTTAACGTCTCATCTGAAAGACGGCGTCTCCTTCAGCACAGTGTCCCCGTCACTGCACTGGGGCACTGGGGATTATTCCACCAGAGGGAAGATCGCAACCTACTGGCCACCAACACCTCTTCCAGCAGCATCTTGGTTTTCCCAGGTGGTCTCCCATCCACGTACTGACCAAGCCCACACCTGCTTAGCTTCAGCTACGCGGCTGGAGCAGATTGAGCAGTGGTATGGCTGCTGGCCACCTCAATTGGTCATTCTTGTATTTTTGAAGTCTACTAAAAAAGGTTTAAATGCGTGATTGTTAAAAAAAACACTTGAGTTTTCTCATGCTGGCCATTTCTGCAGTACCTGTCTGTGAAACGCTCTGTTGAGGTCCTGCCCCCGCCCTCCCAGACTGGTCAACTCGACCACTCACTTGTGACTGTTCCACCATTCGCGCATGTCGGGAAATGTCACGCCCCTTACAATAAATGGATTACCTCTCCAGAGTGTAAATAAGCTTTCGAAACAAATACCGGTGTAGCCTTGTGGTCGTAACCCACTTGATTCAAGGGCGTGCCAAACTTTCTGCTTGGCGCGAAAATTCAAATGGTGACATCACCAATTGATGAAAAAAATGGCCAGAATCTGTCGGGGTATTTCAGTCAGATCTGGAGCAGTGTGTTTTGCAGCAGAAAGTGCTTCTTCTGGAGGTGACTTCCTGTTGTTTTCTGGCACAAACCTTTTAAATGCGCATAGAAACAATATAATTCACACTACGACATTAAAATGATGAAAAACCGTCATAGTTACTTTGAAATATTATGGATTAAGGACATAAATAAATGGTTTGCCATGCTTTATAACCATGTGGATTATTTTTTGTGAGTTACGTTGATTGGATTAGATCTATGCCCTTCCAGCCAATGGATCAATCCATACTGATGTATTTTTATACACCACTTCTTCTTGCTGCTGATGTTTCATTTGTATCAAAGTGTCATGGAGAACTCTGATCCAATGTCAGATTTTGGATACTTTGGTGCAAGAAGGCTGTGGGTATAAATCTGGCCTAGAGCGTTTAAGTGTGGACTTTGCATGTTCTCCCTGTACAGGTGTGGGTTACCTGGGGTTACACCTGTTTCATCCCACAGTCCAGGAACATGCAGGTCAGGCTAACTGATGTCCCTAAATGTGTCCCTAGAAATAACAGAAGTATGGTTAATAGTACATGATTTGTTTCCATTTCTTTTTTAAAAGATTATGACTAATGACATATTGCTATAAAAGTGCTGGAAGTGTTGTTGAAAGATGATAAACACTAAATAAATGGACACTTTAGAATGGCTTTTGCCTCTTTAGTGTCCCCAGTGGCCAAACCCAGTACAACCATCTCTCACCTCTCCCTCTGCAACCACACATTACCAACTCAACTGAGTTTGAGTTTTGGGGTTCACACTACAACCATTTCAGACAAATCTTGTTGTTTAGAAGCTTATTTAGCTGTTGGTAACATTAATATATGGTACATCTTTAAGATATTGTGTATCTGTTGTAAATATTGGGCTTTGTCACTCAGGGCTGTAAAGTTCAACTCTGTCTCTGGTTTGCATTCTGGCTGAATGGACTGAAACTTCTCTCATGGTGAACTCTCAGGTAGAATGTGAGTTTGTTGCTGGACATTTGTAGAATAGTCTGGGAATATGTTCATTAAATTGTAATGATAAATTTACACATTCGCTATTCCCATGTGAAATGACACTACTGGTTGAGACTGTAGTTAGTGTAGCATATTTCAGTTTGAATTATTTTATGATGCGTCATTATTGAGCTTTCTCTCATGAAGTTGGACACTACATGTGAAGGGTCCGGGCACAAATTCCTCCTGCAGTCCAGAAACGGCTTAGAAACCCTAACTGCACCTGGCTCAGTTTGTGTGAGAGTGAATGATATAAGTGGCCTGTAATGGATTGGTAACTGGTCAGTGGTGTATTCTTGAATGGATGAATGGAAACCGAGGATGAGGTAAATTGGAACTGAAGAAGGTTTAATATGTGTGCCATTGTGTATTAAGTCATTTAATGAGTTTCCTTATTAAGTAATTGTGGTAATACTAATCTCTTCACTATTGCAGGTATTCTCTGGATGTTTTTTATTTCAGGAGAACACATGAACCCAGACACATGCAGGAATCTCATTAATTTTCAGACTTTATTGGCAAAATTACTGTGGAATATTGCTTTTCTTGCTTGAGATGGTACTGTATAGATAAGCCTCTTACCTTAAAATGTGCGATTATGAACAGTCTGGGCAGGAAATGACTCATGAGCTTCCATTTTGTGGGAAAGATATTTGAATATTTAAATGCCTTATTGTATTTTTTTCCTTGTTGGACTTATGTGAATATTTAAGCAATTGTGAATGGATGACATTCTCAAAGAAAACATTGCGAGCAGATTTATTGTTTTGGTTCAGCCTGCTGTTAAGCTGTTGTGTATGTGTGTAGAATTAGGGACTGTGTACAGCTGAGTACACATGAAAGTGTCGGAGTGTGTGTTTCCCGCTAGCAACATGCTGTCAAAATGTGACTTCAGTGCATTGTCAATGTTATAATATTTCTACTGTGATATTCTTTGTGTGTGTGTGTGTGTGTGTGTGTGTGCATATGCGTACTTGGACTGGCATGCAGGATTGTGTGGGGTGTGTGTGTGTGTGTGTGTGTGTGTGACTTGCATGCAGGATTATGTGGGAGTATGTGTGTGTGTGTGGTGTGTGTACGTGTATGTGGGCTTGCATGCAGGATCGTGTGGGAGTGTGCACACTTACGCTCGGGGGTATGCGTGTCAGTGTGTATTTCTGTGATTGAGTGAGTGAATGCGTGAGTGAGTGCGCTCGTGTGAAGGACAGGCACTTGAAGGACAGGCAGGAGCCCTAAGCCTGTGAAAGCCAGTTTGCTGTGTGTAAATAAAGTGTAAATGGTGCTGGAAACTGGCTGCATGCGGCGAGACACACAGAGCTGTACGCCAGGAAAATCAGTGAAGACGATTTAAATGTCGATCACCTCTCACCTTCACAAAGAGTCTTCTAATGAGCACAGTCTCATCTTTTAACGGAGCCAAGCTGTAACTGGGGGTTTCTCGTCTGTCGGAGCATGGTGGCACTATTTTAAAGAAATAAAGAACACTTGGACTGTAGTTTTAAAACGGGGAATCCCATGGTATTCATTTTGTTATGAACAGGACATTTAGAGAAGCAATTCCATTGCAGCTACTAATGTGTTGGTCCTCTGAATTGTTTGAATGGCTGAATTTGAAGTACTCTGGGAGTACTTTGGTGATATAAAAATGAGTGTCATCGACGGCAATTAATGCACTTAATTACATAAAAGAAAAACCGTTATGGACAGGACAGATTGTGACATGGGTTTTTTTGTTTAATCAAGTGGTTTAATCGAAAGTTTTCTTCATTCAGATGATATTCTTTGAATTCAGCCATCCAGTGATGTACCCTTATATCGAAGGAATTTCATTCACAAATTTTCAAAAAAATACCTAAACAGATTAATTCGACAGCCTATATATAAGCATGAACAAAATTGTCATACAACGTTAATGCACACAAATATGTATTTTCTGTTATTACAATTGTGGTTGAAACAAAAACCAGCATACACAGTGGGTCCCCAGGAGCAACAAAGAAGGCCACTGTCTTCGAGCAATTGAAGCACAAAGAAGTGATCATTTTCATTTGTACTAATTTCCTTATCACCACCCAAGCTCCTTGCTCGAATGAAATGACGCCACTTCTCACTTGATGCCCCAACTTCAGGTCTTTGTGTCCTCCAGGTGTGAAGGGCAAACTCACACCCTTCAATTCTTGCATTGCAGCCCAGTCTAAGTAATCTGTCAATCTGAGTTGACACCGACTGCAACAAGTATGCTAGTGCTGTGGCCCTATTAATTTTATCCAAGAAGAAGATCCTGTGATGTCTGTTACTGTTAAAATGAAGTTCTTGCGCCCCGGTGGCACGTCGGTCTAAGCACACGCACCATTGGGGCTGTGTCCTTCTCGCTGCGACCTGGGTTCGATTCCGGCTCGGGTCGTTTGCCGCCTGTCATCCCCATTCTTCTCCCCAACCTTCCTGTCTCTCTATCTGTGGCTGTCGAATGAAGGTAAAAATCCCAAAAAAATAATAATTAAAAAAAAAAAAAATGAAGTTCTTAACTTATCCTAAGAAAAGATGATGTATTATCTTATCCTTGAAGACCAGCTATTTTATTTTTTTAAGATTTTTTTGGGGTTTTTCTCCTTAATTTGACAGTCACATTGTGGAGAGAGACAGGAAAGTTGGGGAGAAGAATGGGGAAGACATGCGGCAAATGACCAGAGCCGGAATCGAACTGGGTCGCCACGGGAAGGCCACAGCCTTTCTGGTGCACGCACTTAAACCGATATGCCACCGGGGCGCCCCGAAGACCAGCTTTTGTGGATAATTTGGGGAGAAACCTATGGACAGGACAGGGCCAGGGGAATGTAGCATGCATTTTTTCAGGCATTTAAATCATTCCAAAAAATATTATGACTTCAGGTGGGTAATATTAGGTCCAGAAAAAATGTTGTAAACACTCCACGCACGAAAGGTAATGCAATAAAAAAAATCATGTTAATGATGATATTATACATTTTCTGTACTGAAAGTGTTCTGTCCATAACATTTTGTCCTGTCTATAATGAAAAATACTTTTCATTTCCTGTCATGGGTGTGTGATCCAATTTTTTTTTGTTGCAGGGTTTTAATGGAGAGTTTAGACCTCTAGGAAAGGAAAATCATTCTTACTTTCGGAATCCAGCTTCTGTGGTAATAATTAAAACTTTTCTGCCAAAAACGTTACGGACAGGACACATTGGGTCTGTGACATGAAATTTTTGTTGTGTTGGCTTTTTACACTAAATTGAAAGTTACAGCCTATTGTAACTAAGTACAACAATTTTGTCCCCCCTAGAAAGTTTGGCAAAGAATATCTTATTTTGTTGATAATTGAAAAAAAAAAAAACATTGTACTGTCCGTAACGCAGAAACCCACTGCTTACAGATTAATTGCTAATTAGCATAATAAGTGCAATTATCCATGAAGCCAAAATACATTTTTCAGAAACTTTTGGATGTCAACTAATGTATCGACCAGGTATTTTATGAAAATTCTGAAAAAAAAATTTCTGGAGCCATGTCCGAAATGCCCCAAAATAATTTATCACAAGTTGTGATAAAGTAAATGACATGCACTAGTGTACTGAACTGAAACTGCAGAGCTTTCTGTGTGCTGGGAGTATGTGTGTGTGTGGAAATGGGTGAGTGCATTTCTGTGAGTTTCCAGGAGTTTGTGTCTGAGTGTGTATTATAAAGTCACTGTGCCTGTCTGTGTGAATATGTTGTTTTTCTGAGTGCATCAGTGAGTGTGTTTGTATACCCATGAGTGTTTGAGTGAATTGGGGCCTGTGAGTGAGTTTGTGTGAGTGTATGTGTCTGTGACAGTGTATGGGTGACAGGAGGCTATTGCTCTGAGTTTGTGTGAGTGCATGTGTCTGTGACAGTGTGTGGGTGAAAGGAGGTTAATGCTGTCTGAGTTTGTGTGAGTGTATGTGTCTGTGACAGTGTATGGGTGACAGGAGGCTATTGCTCTGAGTTTGTGTGAGTGTGTGTGTCTGTGACAGTGTATGGGTGAAAGGAGGTTAATGCTGTGTGAGTTTGTGTGAGTGTATGTGTCTGTGACAGTGTATGGGTGACAGGAGGGTATTGCTCTGTGAGTTTGTGTGAGTGCGTGTGTCTGTGACAGTGTATGGGTGACGGGAGGGTATTGCTCTGTGAGTTTTTGTGAGTGCGTGTGTCTGTGACAGTGTATGGGTGACGGGAGGCTATAGCTCTGTGAGTTTGTGTGAGTGCGTGTGTCTGTGACAGTGTATGGGTGAAAGGAGGTTAATGCTGTGTGAGTTTGTGTGAGTGCTTGTGTCTGTGACAGTGTATGGGTGAAAGGAGGTTAATGCTGTGAGTTTGTGTGAGTGCGTGTGTCTGTGACAGTGTATGGGTGAAAGGAGGTTAATGCTGTGTGAGTTTGTGTGAGTGCGTGTGTCTGTGACAGTGTATGGGTGACAGGAGGCTATTGCTCTGTGAGTTTGTGTGAGTGCGTGTGTCTGTGACAGTGTATGGGTGAAAGGAGGTTAATGCTGTGTGAGTTTGTGTGAGTGCGTGTGTCTGACAGTGTATGGGTGACGGGAGGGTATTGCTCTGTGAGTTTTTGTGAGTGCGTGTGTCTGTGACAGTGTATGGGTGAAAGGAGGTTAATGCTGTGTGAGTTTGTGTGAGTGCGTGTGTCTGTGACAGTGTATGGGTGACGGGAGGGTATTGCTCTGAGTTTTTGTGAGTGCGTGTGTCTGTGACAGTGTATGGGTGAAAGGAGGTTAATGCTGTGTGAGTTTGTGTGAGTGCGTGTGTCTGACAGTGTATGGGTGAAAGGAGGTTAATGCTCTGTGAGTTTTGTGAGTCGTGTGTCTGTGACAGTGTATGGGTGAAAGGAGGTTAATGCTGTGTGAGTTTGTGTGAGTGCGTGTGTCTGTGACAGTGTATGGGTGACGGGAGGGTATTGCTCTGTGAGTTTTTGTGAGTGCGTGTGTCTGTGACAGTGTATGGGTGAAAGGAGGTTAATGCTGTGTGAGTTTGTGTGAGTGCGTGTGTCTGTGACAGTGTATGGGTGAAAGGAGGTTAATGCTGTGTGAGTTTGTGTGAGTGCGTGTGTCTGTGACAGTGTATGGGTGAAAGGAGGTTAATGCTGTGTGAGTTTGTGTGAGTGCGTGTGTCTGTGACAGTGTATGGGTGAAAGGAGGTTAATGCTGTGTGAGTTTGTGTGAGTGCGTGTGTCTGTGACAGTGTATGGGTGAAAGGAGGTTAATGCTGTGTGAGTTTGTGTGAGTGCGTGTGTCTGTGACAGTGTATGGGTGAAAGGAGGTTAATGCTGTGTGAGTTTGTGTGAGTGCGTGTGTCTGTGACAGTGTATGGGTGACGGGAGGGTATTGCTCTGTGAGTTTGTGTGAGTGCGTGTGGGAGGTTAATGCTATAGTTGTGTGAGTTTGTGTGTCTGCGTGTGTCTGTGACAGTGTATGGGTGAAAGGAGGTTATTGCTGTGTGAGTTTGTGTGAGTGCGTGTGTCTGTGACAGTGTATGGGTGAAAGGAGTTAATGCTGTGTGAGTTTGTGTGAGGCGTGTGTCTGTGACAGTATATGGGTGAAAGGAGGTTAATGCTGTGTGAGTTTGTGTGAGTGCATGTGTCTGTGACAGTGTATGGGTGAAAGGAGGTTAATGCTGTGTGAGTTTGTGTGAGTGCGTGTGTCTGTGACAGTGTATGGGTGACGGGAGGCTATAGCTCTGTGAGTTTGTGTGAGTGCGTGTGTCTGTGACAGTGTATGGGTGACGGGAGGTTAATGCTGTGTGAGTTTGTGTGAGTGCGTGTGTCTGTGACAGTGTATGGGTGAAAGGAGGTTAATGCTGTGTGAGTTTGTGTGGGTGCATGTGTCTGTGACAGTGTATGGGTGAAAGGAGGCTAATGCTGTGTGAGTTTGTGTGAGTGCATGTGTCTGTGACAGTGTATGGGTGACGGGAGGCTATAGCTCTGTGAGTTTGTGTGAGTGCGTGTGTCTGTGACAGTGTATGGGTGAAAGGAGGTTAATGCTGTGTGAGTTTGTGTGAGTGCGTGTGTCTGTGACAGTGTATGGGTGACGGGAGGTTAGCTCTGTGAGTTTGTGTGAGTGCGTGTGTCTGTGACAGTGTATGGGTGAAAGGAGGTTAATGCTGTGTGAGTTTGTGTGAGCGCGTGTGTCTGTGACAGTGTATGGGTGACAGGAGGTTAATGCTCTATGCTAAACCGCGAGGGCTTTCCAGGCCGGGAGTGGGAGTGAATCCCATGAGCCGGGAGCTCGAGGGGCTTGTTGTTTCTCCTTCATTGCAGCAGATATCATTCCTAATCCTCTTAAGGCCACCGAGACCACTTCCTCCTCCAGGAGGCCTCCTCCATCCTACAGCTGCGTTTCACTGCACTCTCTTACACCGTGGATCAATTCCTGAGAGATAAACATCACAGATGAAGGCCTCTGACTGTGACATTTAACCGTCTGTTTGCGTGTGCGAATGATATGCGCAGTCATGCGAGAGCGCCATTGATTGAGCGTGTGAAGCGTGTCCCACTGAATTTTGTTAAACTGTTATGGGAGGACTGCTGCAGGGGAGTCTGGGGGAACATACCCCCCTGGAAAAATGTTTTGACAATTTCAGCAGGTAAATGCATCTCTCTGGTGCACTTTGGGGTGATAGTTGAAGTTACATCTGCAACAGGCTACATCTGCAACCTCAATTTCAGAAGAATTGGGACAAGTTGTAGAATCTACATAAGAACGGAAAGCAGTAATTTGGGAATCCTCATAAATCTGTATTCAATTGAAAGTAGGACAAAGACTGAATAAGGGGCCATTCACACTGAACACGCTCTATCAGCGTGGAAATGCAAGGTGCGTCTGTCTGATTTTTTTTGATGCTTACTTTGAAAACAGGTCCACTGGTCCAGAGGCATGGAACAATCTTGATAAAGACTTGCAAATGTCCCCATCTATACTTGTTTTTAAAAATAGTCTGAGGAGGCATCTGTTGCTGAAATACTCTGTCAGGATTCTGATATGGTATTCTCTCTTTCCTACATTGTAGCTTAATTCTTAATTCTTCTTGGACTGTTGGTGACGTGACCACTTGGACCTTGTTAGGAGTGGGGCTTAGGTTAGGCTAGCCTTGGTTAGGGTATCTCTTGTATGGGTGTATTTGGCTGAGAGTGTTATGTGTATTTGTATGTGTATATATGTGAATATGTATTTTTTCTGCTTTTTTTTTTTTTTTTGTTGGGGGGGGGGTTGGATTATGTTTAATCGTACATGTATTTAATTTGTGCCTGGGCCCCTCTTAACAAGCTTCTTAAGCTTCCTAGGGTGTTCCATTTCACATAAGATAACTACAAAATGAGTATGTTGAACATGGTTTTAACTGATGTGTGTGAATAAATAAATAAAGAACTAAAGAAAAAAGCGCTGGATGCATTTTTTTTTTCTGTGGTTGCGAAGAAGCGTTCCTGTCACTCACTTTGCATACACTCTGAACAGTTTTAACAGGCGTGGTGAACTAATTCCACCGCAGAGTCTGGTGTTTTGTGTGTTTTTTGAAATTACAGAGTAGTGGTTGTCACTCGCTTTTGCTCTAAAGGAGAGTCAGAAATAAAATTAATGGGAAAACTTTTGTGAAATCGCTGTTTTAGGGCCAAAACGGTGCGAATGGTAACAACAGATATAAAACTCCACCCCTGCTTTCTGGTGATTGGACAGCAAGACAGCAGTGACGTGAGTGTTTTTTTTTAAATCAATGTGCCTCAAAGTAGAATTTTTTTCAGCAGGAAGCGCAGCTAAAAACAGCAGGACGCCTGGGGCACATAAACGCAAGGTGCCCGGCACTCGAAAGCAGCATCCAGTATGCTTGAAATCATTGAATATATGAACAAAAATAACGTGTGATGTTTGGAGTGAAGGGCCCCCAAGTAATGGTTTAACTCCTCAACTGTATTGCCTTTTCAAATCACATATTTTTTTTGGTGCACTGCAGTGAAATACATTGATAGGACCCTGTTAGTACGGGTTAGGGAAACGGTGAGAAAGACTGAGACTCTTGCTCTGGAGGCATAGTAGAGCTAGCTGTGTCCGCACTTTATTATTCAGTGTCGTGTTTTTCACTGAAAGCTGAAATTTAAAATGTATTTTAATCACATCTTCAATGGAGAGGTCCAGGTTGTTCCTTGATTAGAGCTGAAATTGGGAGGTTCTTGAATCAGAGACAAAAGCCAGCTGAAAACTTGCTTATACTAAAAAGATAAGTACTTCGCTTAAGCCGTTTCAGAAACTAATAGATTGGGACTTGACTGACGAAAGAAATGCACCATAACGGATAACTAGATTTGCGAAGAGGTAAGCTCCAAGATTAAGCAGAATTATTGTGTTGACATTCAGAATGGCAGGATAAGGTTGTATCAAAGATACTGAAATGTCAGGTTTACTCTTCTGTTCATTTAACATACACTTCATATGCACAAATGTGTTGGGCTTTATTTTATTTATTGGGGAGAAGCTTTGGGTTGACTTTTGTTGTACGCTGTTATTTGTGTGAGGTGTGGCTCATGTCACTTATGACCTCTAAATTCAGTGTGTCTTCATCTGTTACAGGTGTGACTCGGAGAACCGTTACCTGGGAAACCCCCTGAGGGGAACCTGCTACTGTAAGTTTCACTCCTAAGAGCCCTCTCGGCTTCCCGCTGAGTAAAGGGCGCTTTTAAATGATTTTCATGCCTCTGTAACGTACTGATGAAAACCCCTGTGCTAAAAGTACTTAAGTCGAAAAGGTCCATTGTGAGAAAATCAAGAAAATCGACTTTGGTAGCTATGAAAGGCATTTTCCTGGTGGTGGTGACCTGGGAACTTTTTCTGACATTGGTTGATTTGGCATGGAATGACCCTTTGTACAGTGTTGTTGTCGATGATATTTATTATGTTTATGTGTACAGTCTGTGGAAAAGAATTTCCCCTCGGGACAATAAATTCTAAAGTCATATCGTAGCTGAATTTGCATACCAAACTATCATTTGGAGTGACAAGACCAAAATAGAACTGTATGGCCAGAACCATAAGCGCTGTATTTGGAGAGCAGAGCAGTCAACAAGGCCCATGATGAAAAATACACCATTCCCACTGTAACGCATGGCGGTGGCTCTCTGATGGTTTGGGGGTGTGTGAGCTCTAAAGGCACAGGGAATCTCACGAAAATTGATGGCAAGATGAATGCAGTATACTATCAGAAAATACTGGCAGACAATCTGCATTCTTCAGCATGAAAGCTACGCATGGGACGCACTTGGACTTTCCTGCATGACAACGATCCAAAGCACAAGGCCAAGTTGAAATGAAAGGCACATTGCAGAAGGGGCAAAAACTAATCCTAAGCGCTGCTTTCAGTAATGTAGCAGAAAAAGAAAATTCAAAGAGGAGGCTAAATGCATAAAGAATAAATATGGATTGCTGCTATATGATAACAAGGATATTGCAGAATGTGGATACCTTAAACAGTTACTTTGTTGAGAATTTTACCTCGGAGCGGGTTTTTATTCGGCCAGAGGACATGTCCAATGCTGAAGATTATTTAGCGGAAATTGAGGTAAGGGATAATGAAGTATTAGACAAATTGCATAAACTAAAGGCAGATAAGGCAGCCGGTCCTGATGGCTTATATCCTAGAGTGCTCAAGGAAGTTGGTGAGATCATCTTTAAACCGCTATCTGCCATCTTCAGACGGTCTTTAGAAATTGGAGAAATACCAAATGATTGGAAGCAGGAAAATATAATACCAATATATAAGAAAGGGGACCGTACTGATCCAGGAAATTACAGGCCTGTCAGTTTAACTTGCATTGCATGTAAAATACTGGAATCTATCATAAAAGACGAGCTGAAATTATTTATTGAAGGTAATAATATCTTGAGGGATAGTCAGCATGGTTTCCGCAAGGGAAGGTCATGCCTTACAAACCTCCTGGAATTCTTTGAAGAGGCCACCAAGACTTATGATCAGAGCAGGGCTTATGACATCATATACTTATATTTTCAGAAAGCATTTGATACTGTACCGCATAAGAGACTAATTTTTAAAATGAGCTCCATTGGAGTTACAGGAGGCATTCTGGAGTGGATTCAAAACTGGATACAGGACAGAACACAAAGAGTGGTGGTCTGTGGAACCTCATCTGAGCTCGGTATGGTGGGGAGTGGCGTCCCCCAGGGATCGGTGTTGGGACCCCTGCTGTTGCTCATCTACATTAATGATCTTGATAGGAATATTGAGAGCAAATTAGTTAAATTTGCAGATGATGCTAAATTGGGAGGTTTGGCAAATAGTTTAGAGTCCACTAAAGTGATTCAGTATGATTTGGATTGAATCCAGAATTGGGCAGAAATGTGGCAAAAGAAATTTACTATAGCGAAATGTAAAGTTGTACATGTAGGTAATAAAAACATTAGACAGGATTACTTCATGGGAGGTTTAAAACTGGAATGTGCTCCACATGAAAAAGATCTGGGAGTGATTGTTGACCAAACCCTCACAGGTTCTAGCCATTGTGCCATAGCAGTTAAAAAAGCCAATCGGATGCTGGGATACACTGCCAAAAGTATTGAGTACAAATCCAAGGAGGTCATACTTCTCTTGTACAACACATTAGTCAGACCATATCTGGAGTATTGTGTACAGTTCTGGGGACCATACTTTAAGAAAGATATAGAGGCTCTAGAAAAAGTTCAGAGAAGAGCCACTAAGCTCATTCCTGGTATAAAAGATGAAAGCTATGAGAAGAGGCTGACGATCCTTAATCTCTTTAGTCTTAGGAAAAGGAGACTTAGGGGTGATCTGATTGAGGTCTTTAAATATGTTAAAGGGATCAACAAAGTGAATTATGTAGGATTCCTTCGGCCAAGTGTTGTTAGTAGAACTCGGGGTCACAAATGGAAGTTGACCAAGGTAAATTTAGCACGGGTATTAGGAAATATTTTTTCACCCAAAGAGTAATTTCGATGTGGAATAGCTTGCCTGACCATATTGTTGAGGCAGAAACCTTGGGAATTTTCAAGAGCAGGCTTGACTTAAAGCTAGATACCATTGAGTCATTGAGCATCTGAAGTGATATTTTCACAATAGTAAAAAGAAACTGGCGAGCCTAGTTGGGCTGAACGGCCTGTTCTCGCCATTCATGTTATGTTCGGTTGACCCTCCAGTGGTTACAGAGCAGAAAGGTGAAGGTTCTGGAGTGGCCATCGCAGTCTCCTGACCTCAACATCATCAGGCAGCTTTGGGGGGATCTCAAACGAGCAGTTCATCATGCAAGACGACCAAGGAATTTGAAGGAGCTGGAGGCATTTTATAAGGAAGAATGGGCAGCTATACCACCTTAGGGAATTAGGGGTCTCGTTGACAACTATCACAAAAGACTGTACACTGTTATTGATGCTAAAGAGGGCAATATTCAGTATTAAGAACTAAGGGTATACACACTTTTGAACAGGGTTCATTTAATATTTTTCCCATTTTGTCTTGTTGATGATTTTGCCATTCTACATGACCTACAGTTGGATATAAATCCAATGAGAAATTTAAAAAAAAATGTGTTTTGCCTGGCCATTCATGTTTTCTTTAAAAAATGTTATCTATCTTACAAATTCAGCCAGGGTATGCAAACTTTTGAGCACAACTGTTTTTCACTGACTTGCTCAAATGGGGGAAAAAAATAATGACGCATAGAAATAGCTGTATTTCTGCTCCTAGATGTGAGTGTTGAAACTCTGGTCACTGAGCAGCAGAAAGCGATATAGTATTTAATTTAAGATCATATCGGGTATAGAACTACTGTTTATCCACCCATCTCTTACCTGGAACTCACATGCAAATACCCCAGGGGTGCCTGTTCCGCAAATTCATTTACTAATGCCTTGGAGAAAAAAAAGACCAGAATTGGAATTTGAGGGCCAATTTTTGAGTATCCATGAATTAGGAATATGAGCTGTTAAACTCAATGAGCCGATGGACTCCTCAGTGGCTGAGAAAAGACCCTTAGTCTCCCCTGGGCCCTCCACTTGACCCCAGTATCTTGTTGTAATTATTTAGTTAGGAAAAAGAGCACGCCAGCATACTGTAGCAGAGTCCTCTGTAACTTTTTAGCTCTTTTTTGTCATGTTTTCCTATTGGCTGTTTTGGCTCATGTACGCTCCTTGAGTCTGTGGAAGGGCTGGGAGTGTAAACACGGCAGGCGATGGTGCACTTGCGGCAGACGGGCGCTTTGATTGCCTGCATGCGGCATCACGCCAGACCCGACACAAATTCCATTCGTTTCACTTCGCGGTTGAAATTTCCCTTCAGGGGGAAAGATGGAATCTCCTTTCAATTTGGCCACAGTTTTCATATTAGGTTTTTTCTTACATTTATTTTTTTGAAATACTTGCCTCGTTAGTTGAGGACAGTGGTTCCTCCAGATGGTACGCCTATACACTCCGCATATAATGAATACAGAACTCCATTTTAGTGGGTGAAAGTGACCGATTCCCTGTCAAAAACTAATTTAGATTATCCTTGATGTCCTTGAATATTTGCCTTTTTTCATTGCTTAGGAAAGAAGCATCCTACCTTATAAAATTTCATAAAAAAAGAAAGTGATTCCCTGCAGTTGACATCAGTATTAGCCTGCTGTATTACATCGTGACAAGGAGTTTGTAGGCGCACTTTCCGGCAGAAATTGATCGTGACCAGGTTCTGTAAATGTCTTTGACACGATGAGAGAGGATAATCTACTTTACCGTAATTAGACGGGCACCTTCAGGTTCATTACCTCACTGAGCCTCAAGCCGTTGCTAGCATCCTGACTTGCTCTTTAGCTGGCTGTGTCTGGGGTTCATCAGTTAACATGAGGCCTGACAGGGTTGGCCTAATTATCAATGCATGTGGTCGCTTCTAGTGTTGATGGCCTAGTCCAGGTTTTGTAATAACTGTCATTTACTGAAATTAAGATGTATTAAAATCTGACTTTCAAGCAATTTGTCTTGATTGATTGCTTTCCCTTTTTCTAGAATTTCTACTCATTTTTAATCATCCTGTTTATTTTTATATGGTGACTACCATTTGGTTCTGTCTGTTTTTTTTTTTTTGGGCTGGAGATCCACAAGCACAGTTTTGTCTAAGGAGAACTGTGCTTCAAACGCTGGATATACATTTTTGTGAATGCGTTCTGCTATTGGCGAGAGAAATTCCAGTGCCAAAAGTTTGTCGTTATTCTGTGATCTTTGGATTTTTATACTGTTTTAGCCTGGCCTCATAATTCCACTGAAGGAAAATCGTACGCTGTTGCAAAGAGTGACATTTAGTCAATTAAACTTTAGGGGCGGATATTGTGTCAAATCTAAAAATCAGTTAAATTGAACAAAGTCACAATGAATCAGTTCTAGGTTTTGAATCAAAACGAAGTTGAGTTCATGACCTTTGCTTAGAAGAAAAAGTACTGTCATTATCACAAAATGCAAAATTCTGTTGATCAAATAATGTGTCTCAGTCTGCCTCATTTTGCCTGAAGTTTGAGGCAACATCCTTGGTGGGCACACTATCCTATAGATCTTTTCAATTACTTTGTGTTCGTCTTGGTGAGAATAATGGTGGGTTGAAAAAAGGAGACATTGGAAGCAAAGGAGTTTATTTACTGATGTAATCATATAGTTAAAATGAGAATTTGTTGACTTGTATCCAAAAGTACATTTTAAATACATAATTGACTTGAGGAACATGCAGCCTTGTCTCATAGTAATTTGAATATTGACAACATTATTACTTCTAGCTTTCTACCACAGCATATTGGGGATGAAATAAAGAGATGAATATGACTTCCGCCTTTGATTTGTGGGTATTTTGTCTAAATCGAACAGATTTAGACAAAATACATATTGGCCACATATTCTGGATGGACCTGTGCATCATCTGGTTGTATTTCCCATTTGACCTTTGCACTGTGACATGAATACATTAATATAGTAATATGACTCATGTTTTTGCATGGATCTAAGATCAAAATTTAATGGGTTGTGTGTCATGGTTTGTCAGGTGTGCGTGTTGTTTGGACTTTTCTTTGCAGCTCTCGTCCCGAGACGATATCGAATTCCTGGGCCATCGAATACTTTACCCAGCTGGTTGATTGAGCTGGGGCAGTGCTTCCCCAGAATCTATATAAGCAGGATGTCTGGCACGCCCCCTTCGCTAGAGTGTCTGTTTTTAGCTTCGCACTATAGCCGAAGGTATCTGTAGTCAGGTTTTATATGACTTTCTATCTTCTTATTGTTGGAGTTTCTTCTCCCTTTTTCTATCTCGCTTTGCTTCCTTGGTTCGGACTATTATACGTCCTTTGGAAGCGCGAGTACTTGCGTTTGGTTTACATTATTCTCTGTGTTTGTACTGTGTTCGTGCTACTCTCTTTCTCTCTGTCGTTGCGCTTGGCCTCCGTATACTACCGGCCATTACAGAACACTCTAGCCAGCATGGAGTCGTCAGCAATGGCTGCATTAGAAAAAGTTGTGGCTAACCAACAAGCTGCTCTCTCCGGTTATGGCAAGCGTCTTGTTAGCCTGAACAATCAACAGGCAGAGCTGGCGGAAAGAGTCCACCCTCAGGCGAATGCCATGGAGAGACAGGAGAACGTTCTGTTCACTCTCACTGAGAGTATTAGAGCCCAGTCCACGCAAATCACACAAAATGTTGCACAAGCACAGTCCGTACATCTTCCCCGAATGCCAAAGCTTCAGTTACCCCCAAGATATGGAGGCGAGGCAGGAAGATGTAAAGATTTCATCGCCCAATGTGAGATATTTTTTAAAGCGCAGCCTTCACGGTTCGTGAATGAGGAGTCTCGGGTTTCATTTATTTTATCCCTGTTAACCGACACAGCACTCACTTGGGTCAGCCCACTTATTCGATCTAGTTCACCGGTAGTGAATACTGTGGAGACTCTTGTGAGAGAAATAGTATCGGTGTTTGATCAGGATGTTTGTGGTCAGGGACGTGGCTACGCGTTTAATGCATCTAAGGCAGGGCTCTGAGAGTGTGATTTTCACTCCTTGGCTACAGAGACAGGCTGGCCAGAAGCACCTCTTACAACAGTGTTCGTTCATGCTTTTTCAATCATGGTTTGCACTGTGGTCCTTGGCTAAGCGTAACAGGGAGACAGGCTGGCCAGAAGCACCTCCCTTATGACAGTGTTGCAGGTTGATTCATGCTTTGGTAGATGGAGATTTAACAAACCGGGACATATCCGACGCTGAGCTGGCTACATTGGAGCCTCGTTTGTCTCTGGATTTGTTGGTTTGCACTGCGTGGATTGTGGATGAATTGATTAATCCGCCCTCTTTTACATTCATCTGAACGTAACAGGGAGAAATGTACTGCATTGGCTCTTGCTGGCAACAGGGCTAATGGTACTAGCAGCATGCATAAAGCTCCCATTCCGCACACTGAAAATTCCACTCCTGTGGAGCCTATGCAGGTTGATGGCTCATATGAGAGCCGGGCTCGTAAGCCCGCTCGGAAACGTATAATCTGCTATAATTGTAACAAACCGGGACATATCCGTCCACGCTGTCCTGAGCTTCAGGGAAACGGGAAGTCCCTCTAGCGGTATGGGGGGCGCTAGAGGGACAGACCCAATTTCCCTTCCGAACTTTTGCGGTCAGGGATTGTCCTGCCCCTCAAAACGTTAAGGAGGTGCAACAATTTTTGGGGTTTGCTCATTTTTATAGGTTTATCTGTAATTTTAGTGCTGTAGCTGCCCCCATTATCGCGCTCACTAAGAAGAATACCTCCTCGTCGTTTGCTTGGTCTCCAGCAGCTGAGGCTGCTTCTCCAGGAGTTAAAGAAACGATTTAGCTCAGAACCCATTCTCGTTTTGAGACCTTTTTATTGATTACCCTCCCTCCCATTTGTTATTTGGAGGTGCAGGATGCTAGACCTCGGAATGAGTTGGGATTGGGGGTAGGTGCCATTTTGTGCCCTAGCTGTGTTCCAGGCTTTTCGTTAATGGGACAATAATTTGTCTTTGCACCCATTCTGATTTTCTCTTCACTCTCTTCCCCCAAGTCGTGAGGCCCTCCTCAAAAGCCAAGCTTTTTGTCAAGGCGGCGGTCAAACAGAATTTATAGCATTGGTGACAGGGAGTTGTTGGATGCAACAGTTTTTGGGGTTTGTCATTTTTTGGCGTTTAGTAAAGAGTGGCGCCATTGGTTGCTGAGGGGCTGAACAGCCATTTGTGGTTTGGACGGATGATAAAAATCTCCAATACATCCAACAGACTAAGCGGAATTTTAACATTGGTAATTCTCGGCAGGCGCATTGGTGGTCGCCATTTTGTTTTTTCAACCGCTTCAACCGCTTCAACTTTATGTTAACCTATCGCCCGGGGTCTAAAAATATCAAGCCCGACGCTTTGTCGCGGATTCACGACCTCTCGGTTGCGACCCTTTTCCTGAGCCGGTTATCCCGGCAGCTCAGATTGTGGCTCCCATTCAGTGGGACGCCGAGTCTGTTGTGCGGGAGGCATTGAAAAACTGATCCCTGTCCTGGTGGGGAGCCGCCTGGCTGTTCCTTTTTGTTCCTTTAGCAGTGCGGTCCCAAGTTCTCCAGTGGGGGCACTCTTCCCCTCTGGCTGGTCACCCGGGGGTTCATCGGACCAAGCAGTTCTTGGCCAGACGTTTTTGGTGGCCCAGCATGATGGAGGACATCCAGGAGTTTGTAGCGGCGTGCTGTATTTGCGCTAGGAAAAAGACTTCTCACCTCCCCCCTGGTCTGCTGCGGCCATTGCCCGTCCCTAAGCACCCGCGGAGCCATATCGCTCTTGATTTTGTTACAGGGCTGCCTGTTTCGGAAGGCAACAGGGTCATCCTGGTCGTGGTTGACCGTTTTTGTAAGGCCGCCCACTTTATCGCGCTGCCTAAGCTGCCTTCGGCGCGAGAGACTGCCCTTCTTGTTGTGGACCATGTTTTCTAGCTGCATGGCATCCCTCAAGATGTGTTTTCTGACTGGGGCCCTCAATTTACGGCCAAATTCTGGCGTGTGTTTTGCAACCAGTTGGGGGCCACCGTGAGCCTTTCCTCAGGTTTCCACCCAGAGACTAACGGGCAGACTGAGTGAACCAACCAGTCTTTGGAGAATACTCTTCGATGTTTGGCGGCTGACAACCCGTCCTCATGGAGTCAATTTTTAGCATGGCCCAAATACTCCCACAATTCACTGGGTAACTCCTCCACAGGTCTTTCCCCATTTGAGGCTCAGTTGAGTTATCAGCCTCCACTGTTTCCTGAGACTGACAGGGATTCAGAGGTTCCTTCGGTTAATTACTTTATTCGGCGATGTCGGTCAGTTTGGGCCAGGGTTTGTTCCTCCTGGTTGCGCTCTGGACAGAAATAAAAGACCACCGCAGATAGAAGGCGCCGTTCAGCCCCATCTTATCAGGTTAGCCAAAGGGTCTGGCTTTCCACGTGGGACCTGCCCTTGAGAGTGGAGTCACGGACATTGGCTCCCCGCTTTATTGGTCCTTTTAAGATTGTGCGAAGGATCAATCTGGTCTCAGTCCGGTTGAAGTTCCCTAGATCCTTACAGATCCACCCCTCTTTTCATGTCTCCAGGCTCAAACCTGTTGCAACTTGCGTCCTGGCTCGGTTGACAAACCCCGCCAAGAGATGATTGAAGGGGGCCAGTTTACACTGTGCATTGTATTTTAGCCAAGAGGCATGTGGGTCGTGGAGATCAGTTTTTAGTGGATTGGGAGGGTTATGGTCCTGAGGAGCGGTGCTGGGTGCCTTCTCGGGATATCCTGGGTCCTACCCTTATTTCTGAATTCTGTCTTGTGGGGCTCTCTGGGAACTTCTGGGGCTGTTCCTTAGGGGGGGGGGGGGGGGTCCTGTCATGGTTTGTTAGGTGTGCGTGTTGTTTGGACCTTTCTTTGCAGCTCTCTTCCCGAGATGATATCGAATTCCTGGGCCATCGAATTCTTTACCCAGCTGGTTGATTGAGCTGGGGCGGCGCTTCCCCAAAATCTATAGAAGCAGGATGTCTGGCACGCCTCCTTCGCTAGAGTGTCTGTGTTTAGCTTCGCACTATAGCCGAAGGTATCCGTAGTCAGGTTTTGTATGACTTTATCTTCTTATTGTTGGAGTTTCTTCTCCCTTTTTCTATCTCGCTTTGCTTCCGTGGTTCGGACTAATATACGTCCTTTGGAAGCGCGAGTACTTGCGTTTGGTCTATATTCTCTGTGTTTGTACTGTGTTTGTGCTACTCTCTTTCCCTCTGTCGTTGTGCTTGGCCTCCGTATATTACTGGCCATTACATTGTGTGTGTGCCTTAGGTAATGATGATTCCGATCTGTTTGATATAATGGCATGGCCGAGGGGACTCGTGCCTTGCACACTAAATTTTTTGCTCGGGAGAGTTCCTAACTCCTTGAAAATGACCCAGAAGTTTTTACGTGGTACTATGATAAGTGTTGCTTGAATTCTCTAATTAAGAAAAAGGTGCTTCAGCACTTCTTAACTTTTGTCTTTTAGCATATTATGAACCACCTTTTATGAAAAGGAAGGGCATAATGCCTTCCCACAATACCTTGTGACAGCAATATTTACAGCGATGCAGCATTCGTCTGGCCATCTGCAAAAATAAAGAGCATGACGTGCAAGGCACGCACATGACATCGCCTAGTTTGACTGGAGTCCGATTCCCTCAGCACCACGGTTCTTCTCCTAAGTCCATATCCATTATCCTTTACATCTTTCCTTAATCTCATTTTCCATCAAGGTTAAGGAAGTGTAGTCAGGCATTAGATAGTAGGGCATAATTTTTTGACTATTTGAATGCAGCCCTTGTTTTCATTTGTAGCAGGGTTTTGTTTTTGGCAGAATTGTATTAAAAAAAGGATTGTTGGTGGTGTGGTCTCCTGTGGTCACTGCTAAAGTGACTGTTCTTGTAAAACAACCTTGGACCTGATTTAATTTCATTTAACATTAAATGAGATTAGCGTACAATTTATGTGATATTGCTATTCTTCAGGCTCGCTTGACCTAAGGTAATGGACCATCCTTGGTAATTTTTTTTTTTTTTTGATTGTTTGATTGATTTACTGAGTTAATTCAGTGAGTACCGGCTGAGCGCATCGCTATGTAAGGTGACCTGAAATAGTGAATGTCATTCACATGACATTTTGTTTGTTTGAATGAAAGACTGCAATTTGTTGATCATATTTCTTTTTTCCCCCTCCCAATTCTTTGTTGCTATATACAGTGCAATAACAGGGAAAGTTTAAAGTCCCTAGGACGACAGAATTAATCTTTGACATTGATGGTGTATCTCAAAATTGACTCCATGGATTGAATGGGAAAAAAAATTACGTACATATGATAGAATGTGTAACAAAGATAGCTGAATAGACTCATCAGAGTTATATCGTGGACTGTATGGATGTGGCGGTAATGAACCTTTTTTGGGGGAGGGGATGATTTGTATTAAGTTTGATTGCTTGAGCTCGTAATTGATGAAGTTAGATGGATTACTTGAGTACAATGTGACATCACCTTGTGATGAAAAGGTTCATTCTCAATTTGAATGCAGCCATTGGGAGAAATCCTCAGATTTTTAATCTATAATGGGAAAAGTCATCTGCTCGCTCTGTGTGTATGTATACTGGATACCCACAAGGCTCAAAACTGATAAAACAGAATTCATGATTGAAGTTCCTTGACAGTGTATTGACTCTTAAGTATCTTGACAGTGGCACAGATCTTGCTTTTTGGCTGAGTGTTGTGGCACTTAAAATTTGGGAAATAATAAAAATGAGGTCAATGAACGTGACTGTCAGCTTGATTTACAGTGTTTTTGTATACACAGTCTGGTCCATAAATATCTGGAAATTGTCAACCTTATTGTTATTTTTGCTTTGGACCACAGAATATCGGAGTTGAAATTAAATAAACTTTTGAAGTATCCTCCCCCTTTTTAATGGTCAAAAATTAATTGGACAATTGGCTGCCCAGCTTTTCCATGGCCGGGTGTGTTTCATTCCAGAACAATGTCATTTAGAAGAAAACACACAGGAGGTCTGCATTTTCTTTCAAGTGTTGCTTTTGGAGTTTGTTGCTGTTAACTTTTGATATGAAATCCATAGAGCTTTCAATGCCAGTGAAGCAAGCCAATATCAGGTTGAAAAAAAAAAAAAAAAAAACTAAAACCCAGGAAAAAAACAGCAAAGCCTTCAGATATGTAGAACTGAATAATATTGGTATAAAAAAAGAAAGAAAGCACTGCTGAGCTCAGGAGTGCATAAAGGTTTGTAAGATCACAGATGATAACTGTGGTTGAGGACAGAAGAATTCTTTCCCTAGTGCAGAAAACCCCCTTCACAAATCACAAACAGCTGGCACAACTCTTTGGGCATATCGGTGCCGAAGGCAGCAATCGAGTGAAGATTTCATCAGAGGAAATACAAAGGGTTTCTCTCAAGGTGTAAGCCATTAGTTTGGCTCAAAAACAGGAGAATTACCCCAAAAAATCTTTAAAAAAAAAAAAAAAAAAGGCAACATAGTTCTGTAACTACTACCCATGGGCAGATTACGCAAAGATCGACTTGGACCAAAAGGATGGAGCGAGTAGAATGTGGAGAGGGGGACGAACTGCTCATGATCTGAAGCACACCACTCCACCTGTGAAGAGTGGTCATGTGTCGGCATGTATGGCCGTCAGTTGAGCTGGTCACCCTAGTGTCAGCCAAATGCTTCAGAACTGATTGGACCATTCTCCACAATGCAGATGGATATGATTGGACCATTCCTCACTATGCAGATGGATATGATTGGACCATTCCTCACAATGCAGATGGATGATGACCTGAAAGCATACTTCTGAAGCAACTCCAGTTTTTTAGGGCAAAGAAATGGAATGGTCTACAGTCAGCATCTGAATCCAGCTTAGCTTTTATTTCACTTGCTGAAGGACAAACAGCACCCCAACAACAAGGCATGGGCTGAAGACAGCTGCAGTGAAGGCCTGGCATAGTATCACCAGGAAAGAAATCCAGAGTCTGGTGATGTCTGTGTGTTCCAGGCTTCAGGCTGTCATTGGCTTCAAAGGATTGACCATTGAGTATTAAAAATGGTAATCGATGATTATGTTAATTTGTCCAATTACTTTTGAGTCCCTGAAGCGGTGGAGACTATGCATAAAATGGGTGTGATACCTGCATGATTCATGTATTATTTTTGACTGAACTCTTAAATTGAAGCTTAAAATCTGCATTTCAAGTGCATCTCGACCATTTATTTTCTAATCCATCACAGTGACATACAAAGCTATAAAACATTGAAAATGGTGTTTCTTTCCAAGTATTTACGGACCCAACTGTTTTTATTTATAAATTCATAGTGTGTGGGTCTTGTGGGAATTTGCTGCTCTTTGTGTGAAATCTCACTGTCCAGTTACACATATTAATTGATGTTTGAATTTAAATTCAATGTTAACCGTTATTCCCCACAGATAACCTGCTCATCGACTACCAGTTCACATTCAGTTTGCTGCAGGAGGATGACCATCACTACACTGCCATCAACTTCATGGCCACACCTGAACAGGTATGACTGGAGTCATACGGTCACAACATGTCTTCATGATTTTAGGTTTTAGCAGTGACTGGAGGCCGTAACATTCCTTCCCTGCAGAAGAGCAGTCAGATTGGGCAAAGCAGTCCTGAGAGCCGTGTATTTACTTTTCCTCCAATATTCTTTATCTGTTATCTGGCCTGAAAAAGGTATTTGTACATCATGTCAGGTTAGGTTGGGGTTTGGGGAGGTGAGATGCCCCCCATATCACTGTAAAGCTCTTTCACTTCTGATGTTAAAGTGCTGAATAAACGCAATGTTCATTCATCTGTTCATCCGCTCATTCAGTCATTTGAGCTACGAAGGCTGTAGTTTTTTTTGTGTGTAGTATTGTAATATTTAAACAATTTTCCAGGAGGCACTGGTAGTGTCTAATTTGTACACAAATCAGATTTATGCAATATGGATATTTTAAATTTCTCTCCTGGTACTTCTGGTTTGTTCCATGTGAAAACGGCTTTTCTGTGTTTTTGTAATCTCATTGATTTTTTTTTAAATCAAAATCTTTACCAGGACCCAGGGATGTGATGTTCTAGTTGTCTAATATTGCAGAAACTTAATAGCATGTTAAATGTTTTTGGTAGTTTCATGAGAGTTATGGGTCTTCCCTGACAGTGCTGTAATCTAGTGGGCCAGTCGGTGCTGAGCATTTTTGCTGGACTGGTGTTTTCTGTACTGCCCTGGAATAATAATGCAGCAAGTTTTTGTTTCCGTCGCCAGACCAACAAGAACCTGGAGATGTCGATCAACGCCTCGAACAACTTCAATCTCAACATCACCTGGTCTGTGGGCTCCACTGGTAAGATCTCTTCCACTGATCTAGGCTCTGCAGAGGGATGAAACTAATGCCTGCAGGAGTCGGGATCCTTTGGTGCTGAACTGATCCCAGTCCAGTTGAGAAAAGTCATCGCTTTGGTGGTTCCACTGAGCCAGTTTCTCTGCCTGCTGTACATCTCTGTCTGAACTGTGTGGATACAATAAATGCAGCAGTGTTCTCCATCCAGGTTTAACCTTAGGGCTGTGAGATCAGGAAGGTGGTTCATGTGGAAAGATCCGGAATATGAGACTGGAATGTTCTTAAACCCCTTAAGATGCAAAGTCTGGCTGCTTCCCCCTTTAAAACCCCTTTCTTGCAGATATAGACACCGGCGTCCGTAAATTCCAAAATTTAATTGCTGAATAATTCTTTAATTGAATTTCCAAATGTTTTGCTTCGCCGGAATAATTTTCCACAGTCTAATAAAGCCTGAAATAGGCTCATGCACAGCAGGAAAAAAAATTGGCATTATTTGCGTTCTGCACAAAGGAGTTTTATTTTAAGGCCCGATGCGACTTGAGCAGGTTTTAGATGATGCCATAAATTGCGCTGTGAAGTGCGCTGTGATTCGCTAAAATTCAAGTGGGGAAGGCGAAATGCAAAATGGGGTTTGTGTTTTTAAATTTTTTAGTCTCTGTGGGGATCACTAAAAAGTTTCCGAAGCTGCACTTCAGACTGTAACAGTGGCTGACGACCTGATCAGCTGAACCAGCGCTGACTTTTCATTAAAGTGCTACTTCTTAGCTCACCTGGACCGAAGGTCATGGCCAGGTTGTCCGTCGTACGTCATTCGTCATCTGTGAACAACTTCTCCTCTGAAACCACTGCAGCTATGACAGTGAAACTTTGCATGCATGTTCCTACCAATGAAAACGCCAAACTTTATATAAAACTTTCCGATCCAATTTCAAATATTGAAAATGCCATATGGGCCCATTGGATGGTCATTTTTGCAGCTACTGCGCTGTAATTTGGGACAATATTAGCTAGCAAGAAGCCCAGAAACATCAGGTATGTGTTTTGTGAAATTTGCAAAATTGACTTTGGTTTGATTTTTGATTCCTGGCCTCACCCAGTTTTTTTTTTTGTTATAACTTAAAAAATCTTCTCCTCTGAAACCACTTCAGCTATGAAGGTGAAACTTGGCTTGCATGTTCCTGCCAATGAGAACACCATACTTTACATAAAACATTCTGATCCATTTCAAATATGGCCGCCATCGCCGCGCCGATTTTTTTCTGATATAACTTGAGACTTGCCTCCTCTGAAACCGCTGCAGCTATGAAGGTGAAACTTGGCATGCATGTTCCTACCAATGAGGACACCAAACTATATATAAAACTTTCTGATCCGATTTGGACGGTCATGTTTTGGATTTATTGAGCTGAATTTTGGTACATTGGTGGCTAGCAGCAACCCCAAAAACATATCTGACCGATTTTGAGAAATTTTAAAATTTGACCGTTGGTCTCTGGCCACACTTACTTTTTTCTGTTATAACTTTAAACCATAGACTGTATATAAAAGATGGACAAAGCAAGTGTGATGTCACCCATTGGTTTTAGAATACCAAAAAGGAGGCCTCTTTTGTCAAGAACTGACCAGCGCCATCTTGTCATTTTGAGACCGGATGGGATTCTGATTGGACGAGAGCGTGGATCAAGATCCAGGGGAAGCGAGGGGTCAGATACACGCCCACCTGACTGCTCCTATCACCAGTGTAGTCTCCAGCACTGTGCACTATGTATAATATAACTGCAATTACACATGTAATGTGTATGTAGCAAGAGAACTGTGTAAATGTGTCACTTTGGCCCTTTCATATTATCACTTTAGAAAATAAAATATGTAAAAACTAATATTTGATATCTTTCGAAGGTTACATATGTCCAGGTGAGCTACAGTGCCCATGGCACTATTTTTTGTAAACTTTCATTTGTTAACAAGTCACCGTAAAATGTTAATTTTTTTCGATTATTTTTGTTCATAGGTTTTTTTTTTTTTTTTTAAAAACTGATTATTGAATATTTGGGCAAAAGCAGTTATTACCAATAAAAACCAACAGTTTAAGTTCTCAAATTATTTTTTAAGTTTCTATGGGCTACAGAGGCTGAAAAAAAGGTTTTAGTGAACGTCAAAAATCCTGTCAAGTGCTTCAGAAAACCTCAGGTGTGGTTGTTTTCAGACAGTGCCTTAGTTTTTAGAATACTTCTTTAGAGTGCGCCCTAGGACTTAATGGGTTAACAGAACTTTTTAATACTGATGCAACAATCAGCCCTGTTATCTCAAAGCAATAAAATTATGGAAAAGAGACCCGTCGAGCGAGGCTTTGAATTGGTTCGGCAGAGCTTTTCTGGAACCCTGTGATTTTAATTAAGATAAACACTCTCAAGCACAGCTGGAACCTGAGCTTTTGCCTTCTTTTGTTTGAGAACATAATATGAGAATGATTAATGAAAATTAAAAAAAAATGAAATTAATATCTGTATGTGTATTCAGATATTTCACTCTTCTGTTAGACAGGATGATTACATTACGTTCTGTTTAACTCTGTCCAGTGTTGATTTTTTTATATTCAACTAATTATTTGGGATGGTTTGTGGTGTCTTGGAATGAGCACTTTTGACAAATTAGGAGCCTGTTTTTGTTATTCTGAAATAACAAAAACTTGATTTTAATGGCAGAATAATCCTTATGACCAGAATACTTCATAGCTCCATGCAGCCTGTGGTTGAACACCTGGTTAAGTGCAGAAACTATTTAACTTGATCTATTTGCCGGCTTTATCCCTGAGTATGACTCTGTGTGACTTGTGCCATCATGCATTATTCATGAGTACATATTCGCCATATGTTGCGTGAAGTCAACAAGTCAAAGGAGCCAAGGCTTTTTGTGGTCATGACGTACTTCACACTGAATGGTGAAATGCAACTGAACTCTGAGAAAGTCACGCAAAAAAATCCAACTGGCATAACTCATCCAGCCTCGCTCAAGCACAGCTCATGCAGTCCTTAAGCACCGTCACAGTGTACAGTCGCTCCTAAAAAAAAAATCAATACAGTCTCGCAGTGACATGCAACATCTCGCCAGTGGCGGCTGGTGAGCTGAAAATTGGTGAAACGCAGAACTTCCCTTGAAAATGACGATTAAACTGGTTTCAATCATTCATTTAAAATAACAGTACTTTTACTCAGAAAACCCTCAAAATTACCGGGTGTGACCAGTTTTCCTCAATGAGGTAATGCATAAAAGGAAATGCGTCATTTCGACATGAAATTGCATTTTAATCAACATCAGTTACTTGCTGATATTTGTTGCTAAATTTCACTTTCTTTTTTGTAATTGAACAATCATGAAGCTAAGATTAGATAGTGAAGGATGTGCTTTAATCAAACAAGGAAGATGGAAGTTAACGAAGTAGTTTATCTTTTTAGTGAAGTTCATGAAACATTTTCTTATTAATCTACATTGCACTACAAAGGAAGCTGTGTGTTTAAGTGCTGATGGCTTATTCTCATGATTGGAAACTTGTTAATCAAGAAAAATGATCAAAAACAGACCGATACTTATTATTTGTCTTCTCGCCTTCGTGAGAAGTGGCTACACCTGATGGTCCCGAGTATTTTCAGAGTTCATGTCATGTCAAGTTAAATAAATGATCGAAAACTGGTCAAGACCAATCATTATTTTCAGGGATGTTCTGTGCCTCGTCAATTTTTTGTTCTCCAGTAATGTCTTCACAAAGGTGAAAGTGCAAGGATGTATGTGTGTGTGTGTGTGTGTGTGTGTGTGTGTGTGTATTAGTGTTTCTCAGTGCCTTTTCACCCGACAGCTGGGACCATATCAGGGGAGGAGGTCCCACTCGTCTCAAAGAGCAACATTCAGGACTACAGAGACACCTTCTCCTGTGAGAAATTCAACTTCCGCACGAACCCCAACATCACCTTCTACGTCTACGTCAGCAACTTCTCCTGGCCCATAAAGATCCAGGTGAGCCCCTGCAATCATTCTGTCATAAAAAATACGCTCTTCCTCAAATGCAAGTTTTGCCCCGTCACTGCGACGCCACTGTTAAAGCAGAATGCCTGTTGGGAGTGACAGCTACTGCTGGAGTGAATGGCAGTTTTGACAGCGTTTAAAACATGAGTTTTAAAACTGCTCTCTGTGGTGAAGTCATGGGATATAATAATTCTAACTGCTCAGTTCTAACTGCTCATCCATTGGCAAAACCCGAATATGGGTTTCATGGTATAACTTAACTGATGAAAATGTCCCTTAAGTTCTCTTCAAATTGTGACGGCGTGCGCAATGTCACTGTTCCTGGCTCTGTTGGCCACTAGACTCCTGCTGGACCAAAAGTTGTTCTGCATCCAGTGTGGTTTAACATCAGGTCACCCTAAACTGGCTTCCCATTTTCAAATCTGGATTTGAAACCTTTTCTTAACTCTTTCCCTCCCAAGTCTTCTGGACAAAAGATTTTCCTGGTTCTAAACATGTGAGCAGCATACATCTCGCAGTATCTATTTGAAGTCCTGCTTAGTTTAGCTTTAGAAACACAAATATTTTGTCCAGCCTGTCAGCGACTATAAAATTAAAATAATAAAAGGTTTATTTTTTGACCCGAAAGGAGAATGTGAAAGGCCTTCCTCTTCATTTCAGTTGCTAATTGGAGGAAATGATGCAGATGTTAACCCTAAGAGCGCTGAAATAAATTTTCAAAAACATAAAAATTTGATTATCTTGTGCTGTTGAAAACCTATCATGTGGAGACTTGTTTAAAAGAGCTCCCACAGAGCTCTTTTAAACAAGTTGCCCCGTGATAGGTGTTGAGGATCATATTTCAATATTTCCCATCATATTCATCAGTAAATCAATGACCATAATTAATAACCATAATCAATAATCATAATCAGTAACCATATTATGTAAGCAGCAGTAACACACACACGCGCACCCACATACACACACGCGCCCGCACACACACACAACACACACACATACAAGCAGTTCACACACGCATGAGCAGTGCGCTCATAAATGAGCAGTTGGCTTCTGTAGCATTGATTGACATCTGTTCAGTTGATTAAGGCAATGTCTGTTCAGTCATCAGCATTATTCACCCTCATTCATCAGAAATCATATAGTTATGCATGCTAGTTAGTTACGCATTCCAGTATTACACTGGAAGGGGGTTGTTATCTTTTGGTTGCAGTTTTCAAGGCAAGTTGGCAGTGTTTTTGTTTGCCTGTCTCCGGGACAACCTGTGATTCAACTAGAAGTCCTCTTAAAATGTCTTGAAGATATTATTTTGCAAAGGATGCCAACCAGGGGTGTAGCGGGGGGTACTGATTACCCGGGCCCACAGTGGGAGGGGGGCCCTTGAGAAGCCTGGAATGAAAAGTATAATTTTTTTTATTAATTAAATTTTTCTTAGTAATTAATGTCATTATTGAATCAAAAGCAACTAAATGGATTGGTAAAAAGATTAAAGTTGGTCTCAAATAGAGTAAAATAAAATACTAGGGGCCTCTGCTCCCCTCTTCTAAAATGTACAAATGGTATAGTCCACCCCTTGCGCTGCGCGGGAGAGCAAGCCTAAAGGAGAGGAGACAGGTGACTAAACAGGAAGAGTGATGCCGCCTAAAGTTTATGGCTTCAAGCCTGGAGGTCGCTGGAGCAGTGTGCGAAATATGGGGGATCCGAACCCCCCCGATTAACCCATGAGACCCCTTGAAAGCCTCAAAAACAAAATTTGAAGGGGTCTCAAATTTTGTCTTAAGAAATAAAAAATAAAATATTTTATTGTCACTAATGGTCACTAAAATGTTCTTAAGCTCACCATGTCCAGTATACAGAATTCAAAACATTCATTCACAAATATGTTGTATTTTTTGCCAAGCGGAGCCAGCCAGTCCTGTGCACGTATGCAAATTAGCCACGAGCGTAAAACAGAAGAAAGACATAATGTTGAGAAGTTTTACTAAAAACGGCGAGCAAGCAAAAACTAAACCAGAGTGTATCACTCGTACGCTTTGGGTTCACATCCAAAAATGTGGCACTCAGAGATGAAGAGGCACCGGAAGACGATGCTGGGGCAGCTAGCACAGTGGGCCCGCTCTCGCTACCAAAACGGAGGATCCTCTGATTCCTTTCCCACCCAGTGACCCTGAAGCCGAGTGCTCCTCTGACGCAGCAGGTGCTGAGGTATCGATAGCTGCTACACCTGCTAGCACAAGCGACTTGCTGGCTGGTTGGACAGTGAAGCAATTGGGCGAATGGATGAATAGATGAGTGTGTGCGACTGTGCGTCTGTCCTTTCCGGCTTCGGCATACTGCATGGTTATGTAGGCCTTGTGGTTGGTTGTGGTCTCAGTGAAGCAGCCTAGCCTTGGAGTTGGAGAAGTTGGGGTGATTGCGTGCGTGTGTGTATCTGTGTGTGAGAGAGCGAGAGAGGGAGCACCCGCTGAGGTGATGTTTGGCTTGTTGTTAGTAGGCTGTCTTGTCAGCATCCGCTGTGGTGCTTTTTTCAGTTTGAGAGATTGCCTGTTTGCACAGTTTGGCGAATGGGCTTTGTGTATGTGCTCAATGATGTATCTGTCTGATCGTATTTGTTGTAGATGGATGGTTAAATAATGTCACACGATCGGTCATACTGCAGGCTCTCATATGCAAGTGCACTGATTGCGTGCCAGTCTCCGATAGGCTATACCTGGCATTTATTCAGGTGATGGCTCATGTAAGCGCGCCAGATTGGTGCCAGTTATTGTTGCGTCTGCATTGTAATGCACAGCTTTGCCTCTCCTTGTTATTAAAACAACGTGCATCCAAACAGCTTTAGCCAATGCAACCTCCTATGTCAGTGTTGCTTTACGAATACTATAGCATTTCGCCGGATTATCAAAAATTGTTTAGTGTGTGCGTGTGTGTTGAATACTTTTAACTTTCACTTGAATAGATTTATAGACCAGTACTTTTAGTTTTGCTTTAGTTAATTTTAACCAGAGTAACTGTATTTCTACTTGAGTACAATAGTTGTGTACTTTTTTTCACCTCTAAATAAAACCCAGCAGTTGGAATCTTGTTCAAACTTTAAAGAACCTGGTGTGTTGTGATTTTATAAAGTGCAACCGTGTAAGGTACATAAAGAACCACAAGTGGTAAAGTCAAGAAATATATATGCAGTGTTATAAGAATTGTCCGAATGTGGGGGTTAGATGCTTAAATGGTAGATATTATATCCTACTTTGGGAATATGCTAATAAACACAAAGTAATGTGAAGGAAATAAACTAGATTGCTTTTAATACAAGGAAATTAAGAGTTAAAAAAATACATAAAAATGCATAGATATTTGTAAAAAAAAAAAAAAAAAAAATTCACACTTTTTCTTGTTTGGCTGGCCAGCTGGGGGGGGGGCTGTGTAATTTTTTCATTCTGGGGGCCCAAAAGCCCTAGCTACGCCCCTGATGCCAACTAATGATAAAAGAGAAAAACAAGTAACATGCAGACATTACTTTATTGAACCATTGTAGCGTGAGAATGAGAAGGCGGAAAGACCATATTTGGAAGATATTTCCTGTGATGAAGGTATAAAAACTGGGTGTGAGAAGAAAAATGTCAGTTCTTCTTGCGCAAAAAGAACTCGGCTTAATATTTATCAATATGCCTCAATAAAGCCTAATTGTCTGAAGAATCTGTCTCTCTCCAATTGCGTGAGGATGGGGGAACCTCATGATATGAAAATATTGCTGAATGAAAACCACAACATAGGTTTTCAACAGCTTTGATTTTGATATCTTACATCATTGAGGAACAATAGTTGCATCTAGTGCTCTAAGGGTTAACAAAGTAATTTTGTGTATTCTGGTATTCTCTGTTTTTAATGACTTCAAGCAGCATCATGATAACCTGAACAACTTGTCTTTGCCCTCTGACCCTTCATAACGGTTGCAGTGTGCATTTCACCTTCGCGATAATGATGGCTGCTCTTGAGGCAGACTGCCATCAATTCCTTATATTTCCTGAACTGACGATGTGTTATTTTCCTCAGCATTTCCTTTGAAGTGTTTATAATGTTATTTTTAATTGGAACAATAGTTACACTCAATTGTACCACATCTCAGTGAAATGAGTGATTTGCATTTTATTAACAACAGAAATTACAGAAAAGGCCTATTTGGAAAGGCTTAGTCGCCCCTACAGTACATTGCTGATCTGATGAAGTTATTTACAGTCCACCTGCGCCATTAGATTTGTCGCTCATAATCTGCACTGCCCTGACACAACTTTTCAAATGAGGGGCAACAAGCTTTCACTGATCAGGCACCATTTTGTTGAATAATTTGAACATTTTTATCTTCTCTATGTCCGATTTCAAATCTCATGCGACTCATTTAACCTGCTTTCATTTCTTTAAGTGACCGTCTTTCCTTTGGCGTAGTTTTATTCACTGTCTGCTGTTATTCTTCCTTTTATATAATGAAAGCTACACTTTATTTTGTTTTCGGCACCGTGTGCAATAAGTGCTGTACAGTGTACAGCCATGAGTTTAAGAAGTTTGCTGAGATACCCCTGAAATTCTGTGACCAACTGGGCCATGTGAAATGTAGAGCAAAAGGACTTTATATACTGAGGGGAAAAACGGTTCATCTATATCTAGTGTCCTCCACTGATCTTGCCAACCTGGGTAAATATGAACAAAAATGGCTACAAGGCCATATTAAAAAAAAATAGGTGTTTCCTGACCCTACTGACGTCATTCGGGCCAAACCTAAACATTTTTCTCTGTTTTCAGTTTAAAGTAAAAAGAAATGAGGCCGAACCCTGATGTCTGGCGTGGCGTCATTGATTGCTTGCATCGCTTTTTTTTCTTATTCGCTGGATTAGCTGTTTTGCTGTCTGTCAATATTCTCCAGCAGAGCCCTCCTGCAAAGCTCCATGCAAAAGCCCACTGAATGTTTGTGAGTGTCTTTCCAATTCATCGGTGGTTTTCGAGGTGAGAGTTCATGAGAAATCTTTAACCAATCAGAATTCATCAAATGATTTGACTTGCCAAAATAAAAACTCTGTCACTTAGTGGTTTAGTTTTTCCAGTCAAAAGTTGAAGTTCATTTTGAGTCATGGATTGTTGTTTTAAAGAGGTTTTTTTGTTACTAGTTCAGCTGGATCAACCTGCAGTTGGAGCTGCTGTATATGCGATGAAACAGGTTCGGACACCTAGTGGTAACCAATTTCTGTAGTCCTCTACTTACTGATGCAAACTGTATCACAGACAAAAATGACAATTTTCTTTAGAAAATGGTTGTCTCAGTCTATCTTGGTGTTGTTTAAATGTACAGAGCTTGTACAGTATCTTGAAAACGGATGACAACTTTTCTTGTTCTTTCAGTTTATTTAAGTTTTGTACAGGTATGTCAGTTGTTGCATATTTATATGTGGAATGTAGCACACACCGAAATCATTTACTGGTAGCATGTCTCTCTCAGGTTTGGCGTATGCCTTGCATATTGCTGTGACAGAGGATCACCTAACTACCCTAAAAATTTCACACAAAAAAACTTACCGCAAAAAAAGAAGAAAATGTCTACCTACACTACCTATTTTTCAAATCAGTGTAATGGCAAACGAACCTATTATTTTATGTGGCCTAATTAATGTCTTTATTGTAATATTTGCAAAATATTATAGAAACATTTCACTAACATTTTGAGTCAGGTTGGCAGTGTGCGCCACTATAAAGCCAGGCTAATGACCCGTCAGTTTGCGGCGAAGCCATCAATTACTGGAAAATGTCTCCCAACTTCAACAAACCTCTCCTTCAGAAACATTCATGATTTAATCTTATGATCCATAAAATTTGAACAGCACTATGTGCTGATGTATAACAGCTGACAGATGTGCGAGCGAGGGCCATAACAGCATCTTTTGATAGCGCTGGGTGATGAAGGCTATCAGCGTGAGTGGCGTTTATGTAGAATTGAAATGGTCCTCCATTTCTGGCCTGGCTGTGAGGTGAGCGTTTAATAAGAGTGGTGTGATGTGGCGTAGGGCTAGGGCATGGTGGAGGTGCGAGAGGCGTCATGTTGATTCGATTTTAGTCTCTCGGTCCCGGAGCGTTCCGGAAAACCTACATCACTGATTTATTTTTGCGCACAGCTCCAAAGGTCTCGTTCTTTTTCCAGCTGTTTTGATGTCAGTTGTGTTGCTGGATAGGTCAGATTAACCTGGCTCCATGCATATTCCCCTTTTACCTTGACCGGTAAGATGATGCGGGGAATACGAGGAGCAGTGAGAGAGGTGTGGCCTAAATTTTATTCCAATGTAGATTTTGAATTTCTTGATGATAACAATACATATCACGGGATCAGTGACAGCTGTTCGGCTGAAATTAGGGAATAGAAAAATCTCTTTCAAGAATAAGTAGTCTTGACCTTTTTTTCAACCATTTTGCTTGATTAATAAGTTTTCCAATGATTAGAATTAGCCATCGGCAGTTAAACCGTTTTCTTAATGCAATTCTGCGGCGATTAAATGGTAAATTCAACTTACTGTTCACTTTATAAAAAAGATAAACTAGTCTTATCTTCAGCCCATCCTGATGTTTCTAAACTGCACTTCATGATAGTTCAAATTGCAAAGAAAATTAAGATTAGCAACAAGTGTCCACTACTGAATAACATTAACTCTTTGCGTCAAAATAACGATGGCTATTTCTCGTTTAACTTTACTGAGGATGACTAGCCGCATCTGATAGTGTTGCGGGTTTCTGAGTTCACAAAATGACAATTTAAATAAATAATTGTAGTTTTAAAGTATGTTCTCATCCTCCCCAGTGTTCAGCTTGCAAGCCGCTATTTCACAGATTGGTTTTTCTTCTCTGAATTTCCACAGAAAATACATCAAATTGGATGAGAGTTGTGGCCTGATTTGAAAAGTGACAAATCAAGCAACTGCACCAAACAAATCTCATGCTAACCCCAGGCCAGTGTGCGCTTTTTTTTTTCCAGCCCTATCTCATGACTGAGAGCTCAGTCTGGCACATTGATTGTGCAGATTAACTGCACCCGTATCGATGATACAGCTGAAACCATTATGTGGCGCATACATGTACCAGTGCATGATTTTTACTGATGTATAGCCCACCTCTAAGTCTATGTTAGATTTGTTTTCAGTACATTAGCATGTGTATGTGTCCTGCGGACAGCACAGTCCGGGGCTGCTCTCAAGATGCACTTCTGATTATCCCTACACCCTTGGGGCCCTTCACGAAAATACTTACAGTATTCCCCTTACCTAGGTTTCATGCATGTATGAGGTGCGCAGAATTAATGGACATTCATACAGCCGGGGTATGCAAACAATCTCACGCACGCGCTCTCGTGCAAACGAACGCACGTGCGCCTGTGTTTGTTTGCTGCTCCTCAGTGAATTTATCCGGCAGCGTTGCATCTCAAAGCCTCCGTTAATAATCGTTCAATGTCGTGTTCGAGTGAACGACCATTTTTAATTGTCAGGAAGAACCTGAGAGAGCAGATGCGATGATGTCGCAGTAATGAGCCTAGTTATTCAACAGAAATTCTCATTGACCTCCTGTACTTCAGCACGCAGGAGAATCGGACATAATTTGCAGGCATCGCATGGCTGATGTGGCAGTCATAGTCCATTTCACTTCAGCAGTTAACGCGAGTCCTCAGCTTGAAACAGACCATTTTTGGAATATGGCTTATATTTGACAGTGAACTTTTGACATTGTTCTTTAATTCATTAATCTTTTTTATCCCGTAGTTATGCTTTGCGATCATGAATATTGTTGCCATTTAGATATGTGCGCAGGTAATTTGGACAAGGACAGCTGATTTTGCCGGTATTCACGTGATGCATGTTCCTTGGGACGAATACCATGAAATTACTACTTTTACTCCCAAGTAAAATAACTCTTTAAACATGTTTTTAAAGCTAAATGTGTATTTTCAGACCTCCTACAGTCGTTGTGAAATGGCACACTGTAGATAATAGTTTTTTCCAAAAACAAATGGTTGTTCTTTTGTGGCTCGATAGTTGCATTAAATTTTGGAAAAAGGTATCCAGTGAGCAGTCCAGGGTCAGAAGTGAGGCTGCCTTGACCTTTGTACTCACTAGCTGTGGGACTAACAGAAATTGGCCTGTTTTAAAGGCGTACTGTTGAAGGCATTGCATCATTTGCAGTTGTGTGAAGAAAAGCCCGAGGTCCTTGTCCATCTCTGGTTTCTTATGGTTGGTGAACTGTGGTAAACTCATGCATGAACTCGAGCATAACTTCTCTGGAATCCGAGTGGAAGCAAACTGATATCTGATGCGTGATTTTGTAAATGTTTACATTTCATCACGACTGGTTTCATCTTCACAAGTGGCAGTCTCCCCCACTCTGAGATGACTTCTGCCAAAAATTATCATCTGCACAGAGGACAACCTTCAACAGAGCTTCCTGCTGTGGAAGCCTGACTTGATAAATCCCATTCAGTGAAATCTGAGAACCAACGAAAATGCTTAAGGTAGATTACTGCTATAAAAATACAGATTTTTGCAAAAAATATAATTTTTTGGTTTTTTTAATGTTTTTGATGAGTGATAGACATTTTTAGGGTTTCCTGAGAATTGACATTTCGTACCATTTCCACATGTTTCACGTGCCATTTCTCAAAAAGCGCTTGTCCGATTTTAATGAAGTTTGGAACATAAATAGTTTACAGCATGATGGTTGTCCTGAACCTAAAAAATATGGCCCTTTTGGTACTCTTTTAATTTCAGGGGGTGCTGAATATTTAATGAGGTAGAGAATTTTCAAGTCAAGAGCAAAATTTCAAAAAACCTTTGCATTTTGTTAAAGTATCCAACTTTAAGAGGTTTAGCCCATAGATGCTGGATCAGGCAACCTGTGTGCAAAATAAGAAGTTGATACGTCTATTAGTTACTGAGGTATGGTGTTTTGAAATTGTCATGATATGCCCCTTTGCGGCGGCCATCTTGGACACCTAATTTGCATAATTTATGCAAATTACCTCCATCCTTGCTAATTTGAATGATTGCTTCTCAAATCAATAAAGCAATTGGATGTAAGTGATGAAATAAAGATTTTCATGCTTAATAGCAGTATTCTACCTTAAACTCTTATGCGGCGTTTATCATCTCAGCTGCTTTTTTTAAACTCCTGGCGAGAACAATTTTTTGCATATCTAAGGAAGTGGTACATGTTTTAAGTGGTAAAAATTTTCGACAACCTAAAATCAGAAAATGTTGCGACAGAATGTTAAATTAAAATTGAAACTGAAAGCGGTGATTTTCAAATTGTATTGGACCTGTATTACATTGAAAACAATACAGCAGAACATTATTTGACGTTTACCCACATGAATTTCATTAATTTTTTTTTAACAAAACTTGTTTCAAGTTTTCATATTCCAGAAAAAATTGGGATGATAAATTATTTACCACTTTGTAATGTTACCATTCCTGTTCACAACACTTAGCAACATTTAGGGACTGAAGACATCAGGTGATTTCAGGTGTTTTTCACGTGTAATTTTTTTCCCCATTCATCTTGCGAACTAATCTCATGGTGTGAATCAGTACGGAATCGTCATTGTCACATTTTGCATTACAAAATGCACCATTCACTCTCTATTTGGGCAATGGTGATAGCAGGCAGACCAGTCCAGCACCCACCACCCTCTTCTTATGCAGCCATGACTTTGTAATGCATGCAGAATGCGGTTTTGCACTGTCTCAATAAATATGCTTGGACGTTCTTAAAAAAGATGAAGGCAGAATATGTTCCTCCAAAATCTCAGTGTGCTTGAAAGCATTAGTGCCTTCACAGAAGTGCAAGTTGTCTTTGCTAAGGGCACTGACACAACCCCATACTATGGAAGCCCATAGTGGACAATATTCAAATGAAAATGTAATCCCACTATTGCATTGTAATTTTCCACTTATGAGTTATTTGAGACAATATTAAATTGAAAATGTATTAATCCAATTATCACTTTCATTTTCACATACACATATGGGAAATCTATGACTATATTCAAATGATAATGTAAAGCTGTTTGACATTTCATTTTCAAAGTCATGCTCTGCAATACAGTGGACAGTATTCAAATGTAATAAGCAAAACAGCACCCTCAGGCTATTGCATTTACATTTACATGTCATCACGCTCTTTTAGGGTCAACATGAAAATGTAAATGCTATTTTCTGACTATTTGAAAATGATATTGAAAACGGCATTCAACATCTAATTTGCAAAGACTTAACTTGCTCTACTGAGGACAATATTCAAGTGCAATAAGATAAACAGCTCTCCCAGTCTGTTGCATTTACATATACAAGTCATCACGCTCTTTTGGGGTCAACATGATAATGAAAATGCTGTTTTCTAATCACTTGGAAATAATAATGATGACGACATTTGACATTTCATTTTCAAAGACTTATCCTGCAATACATGGGACAATATCAAATGCAGTAAGGGAAACAGCACCTCCCAGTCCATTGCATTTTCAAATACATGTCACCACGCTCTTTTTGGGACACAATGAAAATTAAAATGCAATCTGTTAGCGTCTCATCAAGGCGGGTCTGCTAGGACGTCACTCATTAGGGGTGCGAACGGAAACCATGTTCCTCATTTGCATAACAACCAATCAGCTTCTGGGTAGCGCTTGTACGCACGGAGGCTTACTGATTGTGTGCCATCGCGCATTAGGCTACGTTGCGCTTTGGATGTAGCCATCGCGGCAGCTAGTATGCTAGCTAACGTTAACTAAGGAAAATATATGTAAATGATCATCACATTAAAGCGATATGATTTGATTTTTGCCCCAACTCTATTAAGTGAGCTAGCTGCAATATGCATGAACTTATCCGAGGCTTCGCAGCAGTTTTGTGCAACTGCAACCCAAGTGTGCTTGCAGATTTCAGAGACATTAGCTAGCTTGCTAGTGAGTCTAACAGCAATCGCTTAGGTACAGCTAGCTAGCTGTGATGCCTACTGGAGAAGCTCTTACAGCCCTGATTTGTCACTTTCAACGCCATCTCGCACACACGACCTCTTTTACCATTGATCAGCAGCTTCTTTTCCCTAAAGAACAAATTGACAGTTCAGCCTGAGACATGTTATTTCATAGCTAGTTAAAGCAGCATTATCCTTCCACGCGTGCCATAGCGTATTACATTACTCCAGATAAAACGCTATCCGTCTTCCAACCCTGCTGACGCTTGTTAGGGGAAATGTTTGTCATCATTTTTATACTTAATCGCTGTGATTCGGTTTTTGCCCTAGCTTCACTAGCTAGCTAGCTGACAGCGATTGCTCTTGTGCTTGCTGATTGTGCTTGAGCAAGCCAGGTAATGAGCTATCCGTTTAAATCTCCCAGAAATCTGATAGTACTGTTGGGACGTACAAAAGTGCTGCCAGACATATCAAAGAAGTTCATATTACAGCAGGTTAAGTTAGCAAGTGAGGAACATCGTTTTCAGCCAGTCAGAGTCCTCAAAACTTCTCCCATTTCTACGTGGCTTGGGAATCGTGATTAAACTAGGAACAGCGGCAGCCTGACTGCTGGCCGTTTATCGCACCGTTCTGCATGATGCATACATTGTGCATGTTTCAGGAGTGGCGAACTTGCAACTCGGCAAGCACAAGAGCTGAACTGGAATATTGACCACAATACACGCTTCCACTTTGTAATTGTTCATCACTGATGCCTCTAAGCCCAGAGAAGTTGGCGGTGCTTCTGGGCTCTGTCAACATAAGGCCTTTTTGCCCAGTATAGTTTTATTTGTCATTTTTGGATGCAACTATGTATTGCAGTACTCGACAAAGGTGTACCACAGTAATCCTGAGGTGATATGGTTGTATCACTTATAGATAAATGATGGTTCTTGATGCAGTGCCGTCTGATTGCCGTTTAAATATTTTCCATTTGATGTGATGTTATGGCCATAAAACATGCTTATTTCTCACAATATCAATGTGATGTGGCTTTAGTAAAGGGCTGTGATCAGCAGATACAGAATATGTATGTGACATTGTCCTACAATATGAAAAAAACATGCTTTTAATGACTTTGAACCTACTTAAGGGAAATCTGAAGAGAAAAGTTTGAGTTTCAGGGGTTAATCTCTCTCGCTGTGCCGACTGTGGCTTATGCTCACCCTCACACTGCTGAGCTCCCAATCTCTGATTTACTCCGGAACAGACATCATTTGCTCAAATAGCTTTAGCTCTAATTGAATCGGCTGGGTCGACCGGTCAGCGTAACTGAGTGGGCTATAGTTAATGAATGTAAATTGAAACTTTGCATTTTGGGAGTTGGTTTTTGCTTTTAGCGAACAGGAAAATCAGAGGGTATCTGTAATGGGAGCTGGGTCTTGATATCTTCGCAGCTTATATTTAGCCTTGTTGCATCTCTAATCACGAAGAGTGGTAGCGATGTCAATGGTGAACTGAGGGTCCCCTGTCGATTAAATGCTAATGAAAAAATATTCTCTATGAAAGAATATATGATTTATTTTGAGGGCTTTAACTGAAGCTCTTTTTGAAAGTAATTTTCAGGGCTCTATTTTTAGCACACAGCCAATTAGTATGTGGGATATTTAAGTGCTTGGGGTTAAGTACCTTACTCTAAGGTAGAATGCCGGTGTCTGGAAATTGAACCAGTTTTGGAGTTAAAAGTCCAGGTCCTAACCATTATGCTCTTGTGCATTATCTGATCTTCAGACTGAACTTAATGCAGGAACTTTTGCTGGCAATTGTGGTTAAAATTGGATCATCATTTTTGATTTGATTCTGTTGGAGAACATTGTACAGCATAATACCTTTGAACTCGGTTGAATGCGGCCACATTTGACTGAACGCTCTCCAAGCACTCTGAGCTGTAGTAGTGAAAATGGCTGACTATGTCTTTCATTGAACGGCTCTGAGCAGGGCTGTTCGACAACAGAGCGATGGTTCTCAGATCTCCTATCAGGACCCCCAGCACTATCCATGTTTTTAATGTGCTCCAGCTCATACGTGCACTGTTGGAACTAATAACATAACAAATAAAACCAGTGTGGTACCCCCGAGAATAGAGGTGCGCTGATGTGAAATCGATCATGAATTCCAATTGTTTCACAGTGTAGTAAGTCCAGCTGCTGCCATAAGGTGTTTAGGCATTTGTTTGTGTTTTCTTTTTCTTGAAAATGTACCTTTGTACCAGAATTGAGTCTTTTACTAACAGCAACCAAATATCAGAAGCAAAGTGAAGTGCTTCTGGGGGAAAAAAAAAAAAGCACTGAGAAATTATCTAATCGCCAGTTAACACATCTCACCTTTTAAGGCATAATTCCCTACCACCTGTTCCCATGTGCTTAATTTGAAGACATTGAAGCTATTTATTTACTGAAAAATCAATCACTCATCAGTCGGTCATGTGAGAACTGCATGCTTTTACTTTCAGTAATGAAACAATGGATTCGCTCGATCAGTGAAACTTGGCTATAATTTAGACAGCATTACTGCCAGTTGCTTTCAGAACTTAAAGTGCTCCTTAAACAGCACAGATATGCTTTCATGCATTTACTTGGATTTGGGTACGTTAAGCCATTGCAAACGCAAAAATATTATCTGTCAGTAATGATTTCTGCTATCAGTGTATGGTTTTGAATGGGGTCATTCTGCGTCAATTCACCGAATGGCTCCCGCATGACCCCCTCAGATTTTCTTATAAAAAATCATGTTGGTGGATTCACTTCTTAATAGAATAATCCCAAAATTGTAGGTCTCTAATGCCAATAGTTTGGCCACAAAGAATTATTAAAAGGACGAAGGTTTGGGCGATTTTTAGCCTGTTTTTAGCATCGTCTTCTGAAGTTCTAATTTTGAGCTGGAATATCTTAAAAAGTACTTGAGCTAGAACCTCCAAAGTTTCTTTGTCAAATATCTGGTGCTACATCTATACGTAATTTAACTTTCAGCAGTCTAGCTCAAGTGTAACGTGCAGTAATAGGCCCCTAGATTCTGTCGAAAATTTCTATTCGCGAACTGTGGCAGCACTTTTAAGGGCCTGTAAACTCATAAGTTTTTATGACAGGGGACTGATATTTTGTAGTGGGTGTCTTTTGGACTAGGTACATGGTTTTCTGAAAAATTACAAATGTGAAGTCAATAGCATCTGAGATATTGCTGATCAAAAATGAGAAAAAGCACATTTCCCTGCAACTTTGAAGCTATATTCCTGTTGAATGACGTCATGTTCTTACGGCCCCGTCTAGGGTGAAGCTGTCAGCTTCAAGTGAGCGTCCCCTTTCCCGTTCCCAGAACAAGCAAACACACTAGAAGTGCGAAAAAGATAACAGAATTTATTGTAATGCTTACACATGTCGGCCCCAGAGAGCTGAGGGCTCCAAAGTGGGGAACTGCTTACGCATGTCGGCCCCAGAGAGCTACAAGCTCCAGAGTGGGCAATGCCAAAACAATAAACAAAAGAATCTGAAAACAAAACAAACTCATTTTCCTAACTGAAAAACAAAAAGGACAAGTCAACTTACCTAACTTCCTAACATAACCAGGAGAAAAAGGAATAAACAAAACGGCACCCACTCCTCTTACTGCTCTTTACAACACACAGGGCTGAACGACGCATGGACTATACACAACAACTGCAACCAGTCAGATATAGATTATTGTTTCGTAACAAGTTCAACAAATATATGTTTGTACTTTCAAGAATCAACACTACACGCAACAAAACACGCAACAGATGCGGTTCTGGGAGTGAGGAAGGGAAGACTCCCGGTCACACGGCTTCTGCAATCTCTTACGACGTCGAGGTTCCGGTCAGGTCAAATCGTATGCAGCTTCCTTAACAGGATCACCTGTGAGAAAACAATCAGGCACACATACGTCCCCGGACGTAACAATGTCTCAAATCCAAATCAAGTTCACCTTAAAGAGCAGGTTTTTGTTAATGATATATCCAAAAATTGTGATGGTGCTCTTTCTCTTTTTCCCAATATGAATTTTTAATATTATGTTTTATATTGGAATGCTAATTCTGGATTATAGCTTCGTGGTCTTGTGGACAGCTCTGTAATTATGTCAGAGATCTCAAATTTTGTACAGTGCCTCTTATAAACCATTTGACATTAACTTTTAATACATATTAGTGCCATTCACACTAGTATATGGAAAGATATTGAAGCTTGAAAATGGAAATCTAAATAGGCTTTATTGCAGTTCGAAATCGAGCATTTTAAGCATGTGACAGTACGCAATTGTACAAGATGTATTGTCAAAATTATTTCAAAGTAAGGTAGCCTCTAGTCTGCAATTAGTTCTAAGAAAATAAATGTTGCAGGTAACCATACCCTTGCAGCTAACCTACTCACACAAATATACTTTTCAACTATATTGTGATGATGATCAATGTTCTGCAGCATACAAAAGTACAGACAAAACTTATCAGTTCTAATGAATAACACAGAATGAATATGATAGAACGTGTTCTGCCAATTTAAAGAGTCACTTGAAGTCCATCATGAAAACATCTGCAGCTCTAATATCTTCCTCTTTAAGTACATATTTACGGCCTCTGGTGGTAGAAGGAGCTTCCATCTTTCGAATTATGTGCTGTTTTGGCACCCAGCATACATCTTCCCTTCTGGGCCAATAAAAGCTCCTGGTTGGTCCATGGGGGTGCATGAACACTATCAGCACATCTTGCTCTTCCTCAGATGTATTTCTTATGCTGCCTACCCACCACTGCTTATCATACACACAGGTAACGTATTGGCCAGGTACCATGTCTGACATCTCATACATACATACAAAATTTGAGATCTCTGACATAATTACAGAGCTGTCCACAAGACTACGAAGCTATAATCAGCATTCCAATATACAACATAATTTTAAAAATTAATATTGAGAAAAAGAGAAAGAACACCATCACAATTTTTGGATATATCATTAACAAAAACCTGCTCTTAAAGGTGACCTTGATTTGGATTTGATACATGGTGTCATTCAACAGGAATATAGCTTCAAATTGGCAGGAAAATGTGTTTTTTCTCATTTTTGATCGGCAATTGCTATTTATGCTATTTATTTCAGATTGGTAATTTTTCAGAAAACCATGTACCTAGTCCAAAAGACACCCACTACAAAATATCAGCCCCTGTCATAAAAACTGATGAGTTTACAGGCCCTTAAAAGTGCTGCCACAGTTAGCAAATGGAAATTTTCGACAGAATCTAGGGGCCTATTACTGCATGCTACACATGAGCCAGACTGCTGAAATTTAAATTATGTACAGATGTAGCACCAGATTTTTGGCATACAAACTTTGGAGGTCCTAGCTCAAGTACTTTTTAAGATATTCCAGCGCAAAATTAGAACTTCAAAAGGCGATGCTAAAAAAAGGCTAAAAATCACCCAAATCTTTGTCCTTTCGATAATTTTTTGTGGCCAAACTATTGGCATTAGAGACCTACAATTTTGGGGTTATTCTATTAAGAAGTGAATCCACCAACATGAATTTTTTTCAAGAAAATCTGAGGTGGTCATGCGGGAAGATTTTCTGAAATTTGGTGAGTTGACACATAATGACCCAATGCCTAAAACTAAATCAAGCGCCATCTTTGGAATAAATGTAAAAATTTCATGAATAGCTCATAATTTGTCCTGAAAAAAATTCCATGATGGGATATGTGGGTTCGAAGATATTCTTTCTAATTATTCACATTTTTGCCAATCTCATACTCTTCTCTGAATACTTCTAAGTTGTTTTACAATGTACTTCATACCTTTGTTCAGATTTTTCGGTAAATGAATTGCTTGATTATAATTTAGCAAAAGTACACGGGGACAGGTGGCAGCTACTTATATGATAAAAGCTGGCGAGATGTGCAACCTTGACACTAACGTCCACTTGGACTTAAAGGTGACATAGAATCAAAAACCGTTTTTACCTTGTCTATGTTGAATAACGGTAGTCTAACAGCATTCAAGAACATACGAAAAGTGCTAGACATTCTGAACATCTCAGTTTCATAGAAATTCCTCTTTTAAAAATGACCACCAGAAAATGGGCCAATCTGAACAACAGTTACATATGATGTTGCATGTATCTCACTGCCCCCGCACTCTCATTCCGTTTCCTCCCCTTCAAAATTATTTGCATACACCCGCTCTCCCGCCCCCTACGGAGAGTAAATTGCAGCAGTGTTCGTGAAGTTCAAGGCGAAATGGCGAGTCGCGTACCGAGGTGTGCTCTTCCAGACTGTTGAAGCAGTGTGCAAACGTTCCATAACCTTCCAACCGAAAGAACACAAGATGCGTGGCTAATGTTCATTTTTAATCGGATTCCCACTACATTCAACCACAGACTGTTACTTTGCTCAGCCCATTTCACCTCTGACAGTTTTACTAACCTGACACAATTTCAACCCGGCTTCTCGCAGCATTTGGTGCTACGTAGCGGAGCAGTTCCGACTTTGCGTCTACCTCAACAACCAGTACAAACTGTAAGTATCACGTTGTTGTTAGATTGTTTTTAAAACATTAAAAATAGAATATATTCATTTTGCTTGTCTCGCCAATGTTGTATGACGTGATTATCACTCAACAGCGAGATCTGAAATAAATCCCTGAAGATTGTTTTTGCCAGTAATCCTACCATGCTCACATTATGACGATGTGAAGTCGGCATCTGCGCTTTTAGTTTGTGAAGATGTTTCGCCTGGTGCGTTAACACCAAAACATGAAAGTAGCAGAGATGCCAAGTCTCACGCATTTGGCGTGGGTCTAGTGCATTTTTTAGGATTATTCGCTGTAGTCCGCAATTATTCAATGAACGCTTGTTAATGAGATTTTCACGCGGAATTAAAATACTTGTGCCTTGAAGTTTCAGCTTCACATGCGCAAAGGTGAATTTCACCGCAAGTAACATGGAAAGCGATTATGACTTGCTTCGCTTTAGGCAGCAAAGCCAGCCAATCAGCGTCAAGTGCTTGCATTTCATAATGAGGTTGCCAGTTAAGCCCGAAAGGTCGCCAAATAGGTGCAAAACAACGCGTTCAAAATCCTTCACCCTAACACAGCTTTTTGAGAGAAGTTTTTAGGAAGCTTCTGAGGCATTGCAAACCCAACCAAAATTTTGTTGTCTATATATCACATCACAGAACAAGGATAAATACCCCGTTCAACCATTCTATGTCACCTTTAAGGAAAATAAAACCCCTGGAATTTTAGTGCATGTACAGAATCCATATATTAATATAGATCACCTTGCCAAAGCTCAGCCTTGCTCATCCAACCAAACTGGTGTTTTTTGCTAATTAAAAAATCAGCGTTCTGCCACAGTCATGACAGTGGCTTGGCATTTTATATTAACCGGAAGTGACGTAGCGGCCACCCAGCATATTGTACACAAACCTTATACACTGTACATTCAGTACACACAACGCGCAGCATACATACAGTGATTTTGATTATTAAAGTAAGACATGGCGCAAGAATCACAAATGAAATCTTATCAGTATGAGCCTGAGTATTTGGAGGAGGAGCTACAAATGTGAAAGCAACCGTACTTGAGCACGGAAGATTACGGTCATGTGTTACGACTCTCTTGTTCTAACAAATGCCGCGGCGAAAAGATATCTCCATTCAAACGAAGAAATTCAATGCTTGCTCGAAATTTACGCAGACAAAAACATACAATCACAACTGGATACTACACACAAAAATTCAGAGATTTATGGAATAATTTGTGAGTAGTTACATTCACGTGGTTATCACAGAATAATAGATCAATGCCGTGACAAACTAAAGAAAATGCAGCTGCGATATTTCAAAGTGCGGGACGTGGTGTGAAAGTCTGGCAGATGAAGTTATGAGATAGATAAATTTTTGTTGTATAAGGCAGTGAACAGCATAATCTGTCAAAAACGCAAGGGCAAAAGAATTCTGTATTCAGCCTCCACCAATGTCGAATAAAATCAGTATTTTTTCGGTTTACCTTGATATTTGGGTACCCAGAGAAAGATTCAGGAACTTGCTGTGTATCTTATAGGAGGAGACCGCACTTTGGCAAAGTACATTTCTGCGGAAAGTAACATTCTTGAAGTGTCTAAAACGCATATTTTAATTCGATAATAATTCAGTGCAATGCATTTTTAAACCAGCGAGTCTTCAAATTGGCTTCAATATCAGGGGGCAGACATTTTTACTTGGGGAATCTTCTGATTTTGAATTTGATCTTCAGAAACCTCACCTTTAAAAAGCGCTTAATAACCTAAACCTCTCGCAGTTTACATCTCCCGATTAGCCACAGTTGCTCACTCATTGGTAAAAACTGACGACAGTCTAATTTACTTTTGATAGCATGGTTATGCATTGCACCAGAAAATTATGAGGCGTCTTCATCTGCACATAAATGACTACGTAAAATATCAATGTCTTTATAATTTCAGCGCTCGTTAAGCAGCACAGATTTGCGTAAATTAGTTTGCGAGGCTGCAAGAATCCATTCTTTATTTTGAGTGTTATCACAGTTGAAGGGCGCAGTAAGGCAAGTTGCACAGCTGTGTGACAATCTTAAGGACGGCAAAAATAAATGCTGCAAAGTCAGCGAAAATTTTGTATTTACAATGTCATCTCAATTATATAAATGTAGGCAATGGGAATTCACCATTTCATTATCATTTCTAATTATAGGTCATGTATTGGTGTTGGTCACTCAGTCGATAAATTGATTGTTAATCAGGCCAGTTTAAATAAAAACAGCTTGCAGTCAAGCCATAAAGGGTGAAGCTTACTGATGGGTCCTCTAAACTTCTCCATGGCCCGGATGAAAGAAAGGAGAAAAAATGACGTCACGTAAGAGAATAACTGATGCATAAGCACCGCGGCACTGGCGTTTGATTGAATAATACGTTCGAAATGCACACTCACCCACTATATAGGGCACTGCGTAGTAAATGTTCTACATTGAAAACAATATAGAGAGTGAGAGAGCGAGTGGACAAGTGTGCATTCCGAACGCAGCCTTAGATTCCCCAAGTAAAAATGTCTGTCCCCTGGTATTGACGCCGATTTGAAGACTTTCCGGTTTAAGAATGCGTCGCACTGGATCATTACCAGATTAAAATTTATAAAACTTTGTGTTTTAGACACTTCCAGAATTCTACTTTCCGCTGAAAAATACTTTGCCTTTAATGTTGCATCTGATTTGTCATTGTTTATGTTTGTTGTATGATCATTCACTTCCATTGGTCCTTTCTGCTTATGCTTCCGTTTCAGTTTGACAGACTTCCATTCATTTTCAAGAGCCCTCTAAGTCTCAGACTTTGATGGCTGGAGCCTCCAAACTTTCCATACAGCTTCAGACTGTCCCAAACGATGGATGTTGATGTTTCTGTGGCCCTGCCCTGCACTTTATTTTTTCCATCACTCCATTCTCCGTTAAACTCCATTCATTTACTAAGTCTTGCAACTTTCCAGCTGGAGCCTTCAAACTTGCTTCACATTTAAGTTGTTTCCAAAGGATGGATGTTGATGTCGTCCTCCTCCCCCCCAGACCACCACACAATCGCAGCCGCATGGGGAAATCACCTTTTTTTTCAACACTCAATCCCACATATTACCCGAATTAAAGATGTTCTTCCATTTAGAACTTTTGGTGTTTGGTGTTGAGACTTAAGGGCTAAGTTGTTGGACACAGGAGAAGATCGCGTTTAATTGGGATGCCTGGCCCCTTTCCTGATTGGTTGATTTTTGACGCTTTATAACTTGTGAACTATTTGTCATTGAGATGTGGTGTCTGTTTGATTCTTGGAAAGGGCAGTTCTGTTGATACCTTGCCCAGGGTTTGGTTGTTGGACTCAGGAGCAGGTCACATGTTAATTGTCAAAGCCCCATCCCCTTTCCTGATTCGCCAATATTTGATTCTTCTTAATTATTGAACGATCTGTCAAAGAGAGTTGGTGGTTGAGTTATTATACTCAGGAAAGGGTCGCATGTTGATTACGGTGGTAACGCCCCTCATTCCTGATTGGCTTAACTTTTTTTTTTTTTTTTTTTAAATAGCCCGCCACCACCCTCCCTCTTTGGAGGGCAACTTTGTTTTTTTTTTTATTATTTACAAATGTGAAAATGCTAATTAAACAGCAGAATTAGATTACAAATGAGAGAAAATAAAAAGTGTGTGTATATGTATATATATATTATATATATATGTGCCCACATGGTCATTTTGGGGTCCGAACATGGCGGTCAAAAAGGGTCACTCTGACCCGAAAGGGTTTTGAGACCCCCATAATTCCATCAAATTTCCTCTTGTTCCCCTAAAATTCATTCTGGCGGCAGAGAAGTTCCCATATTTGATCATTAACCTAATTCAATGGAGGAAATCCCTACAATCTGATTTCCAGTTACGCCTAATAAATAAAAAATTACTTGGCTTGTCAGTCACAAATAGGATTTTGGGAGCCCTCCCCTCCCCCAATATGATGAGCCACATTCATTTTTGGACCAGAATCCTGAAGTATGGGGCACATAGAATCAGCAAGCCAAATTTTATCCTCCTATCTATATTAGAAAAGAAGTTATAGGCCTCCAAAAATGCTGAAAAATGAAACGCGCAATTTGGGTCGGGCAAAAAGGGGCGTGGCACCCAAATTTCAAGAGGCTGCCCTGCGAAAACCGTTTGAGATATTGACCTGAAACTTTATTTTTCTTCGTTTGGAACCAAAAGGTGTCTTTGCACAAAGTTTCAGAAAAATCTGAGAGGTATCATGTACATGGGTGGCTGTTTTGACATGGAATGACCCTCCTTCATTACTATTTAACCACTTGGCGCTCGGAGCCGTATTTACATGCGAATAATTGCCGGGCTTGAGTCCCGGATCTGTCTGTGAACGATAGCTCATGCGAGTCGTGTTTAACAGGGCAGCAGTGAGTGCTGCTGTGCGCGCTGGCCCAAAATTATTTTCACTGATGGTTGTTGGCATAATGGGTGATAAACACTGTGCTGTTTAGCATCTAAACCATCCAAACACTGACTTGAGTTCATGCGATATTCGATAAAGATGCAATCAATTGCGCTATATACATCTTTTACTTACAAAGAAACAGATTGCGAGGTGACAGAATGATGGCGACATGAAAAAAAAATCTTACATAAATTCTTGACAGTATGGTAAGTTTGGAAACACGGTTTGACGCATAATGGAATCCCATAACTCACGCACATGTAGCGTGACTCTTTCCTTACACCGTTCTTGGCGCAAACTGCACAAGATTCGCACAGTCTCAACTTTTTCGCAGTCGGCGGGTGTGAACTAGCCAGTTGATCACTGCGATCAACACCGCTCATACCGTAGTTGTTATCAATAATACAACTTGGTTTCACTATTTGCTCACCCTGACGATTCCTCTTCACTGTTGCGCACATGTGGCCCGCGGGTTGACAGCATCTTCACAAGCTTTTTGTCCTGCCACAGCAGGACCAGCATCAGTTCGTTTAGCTGTTACCATGTGATCACGGTGAAAATGAACAAAACAAAATTTACAAACTGAAAGTAATGGAATGTATGCACGTTACTTCTTATATCACCCAAGACCAATCATAATGTCACATGAACTCAAACTATTGTCTGTGTTTAGATGCAAAGCAAAAAGCATTCATGGTAACAGTTCTGCGTGTTTAGATGCAAAGCGAGCAATGTGATAAGACGCGGCTCCAGGACTCGAGCCGGTCGGCAGTAATACGAGTACACACGTTTCCGGGCAAGTTCGATAAGCCAACTGATAAGAGATCGGGCAGGCGTGAGTTGCGGTAATGTACATATACGGGAAACAAGTGGTTAACAGACATGGATGTAAACTGCAACTTTACTGGTTCCATGAGAACCATCCATGAGACGGTAATTCTAGTTGGCCTTGCCCTTCATGCGCATGAACTTCTTCAGATTCTCTGAATCTTGAAATGATATTATGGACTGTATCTGGTGAAACTCCTATATTTCTCGCAATCATGCATTGAGAAACTGATATTGCCACAGGGCAAGGGCTTAGGTTTAATGTGACAATTGGTAGGGACACATATGTTAACCCTCTATTAACCACCGTAGCATATCTGCTACATAAAGTGAAAGGGTTAACAGCCTGGACACCCTGCTGGTTTTGTTTCTTATTGCCAAATAAACATTTGAGAATAACTTGAATGGTCCGTCACTTTAATTTTTCCATTCGCATTATTACCCAATGTAGCAGATCTGCTACATTTTGGAAAGGTGGGCCAAAGGGTTTTTTTTTTTTTTTTTTTTTTTTTTACTGTTTTTCCAAATATTGGCCCATAATCAACGTATTTGCTTAGGGAAATGATTTTTACACAGTTGGAAAGGTACTTGGTTAACAGAGGGTTAATGTGAGTGGGCGTAGCACGCGAGCTGGAAGATAATTGCAAATCTGAGTGCAGATACTGCACTCTCTGTATGGAGATTTTCCGAATGAGTGTTACTTTGTTTTTTCTTTTATGATGCTAAGCAAACTGCCTCCATTATCTTAATAGATAGGTGCCACATACATGAACTTCTGTTTCTATTTTGTTGCCATCCAAATAATTTTGATTTGATTTTTAAATACAAGTTTACAACTGTTACTAATGTTATAGACATTTATTATGAAGGTTAGCAATATCAAACAATTGAAATACTCTTACCAATTCATAAATTTCTTAATTACATAATGGTATGTTTTATTATTAGAGAATGTTAAAATCATTATAGGCAATTTATGTTTATTAAGCATCTCTCTGCGCAGTAATGCAACTGCAGCTGAGATAAACACTACAAAATTAACCACTGACTATCTGTGAATTGGACAAGCCGCAAACCGAGCGTTTTATTGGACTGGATCATGTTAGATTTACGATTTACGATGACTTGTTTTTTCCATTTTCCCCACTGAGGCAAAGTTGGTCGGGACATTTTGACTTTCAAAGGTTATATTTTCTGAACATCATGAGGCTAACTTTCGTGCTTTCCCTATAATTCCATTCTTTTATTCATAATTAGGACCTCACCTGAAGCTCTGATACACCTGTATCCTCAACAGCTCACTGAAGTGGTTCCTGCATACAAAATAATACACTAATAATAGCACCATCACAGGATTTCGAGACTGAAATTCACCTCATAATTTGATATATCCACCCGTGTTATGTCTACTACAGCGAGCAACCTGACTACTAGCCAACATGTGACAGAAACCAGGTTTAGTTCGCTAAGAGAAACTAGCGAACATGATTCTAACATTAGTTGGCATTATTTTTCCATAAAAAGTAACTTTAGGTAGCTAGCAAGTTTTCACTTTAAATAGCTCACTGTTTCTGACTAGTTAGTTTGATCACTTACGCCCTGGATGGTAAAAAAAAAAAAAAACTTATGTCACCACTTTTTTTGGTGGCCTCTCGGTTTTCTTCCTCTGTCAACTGAGTGGCTAGCTGCCGATAGCTCGCTAGCTAAAAAAAGTGATGTTATATAGTGGTTAGCTATGGAAAGGTACTGCAAGCACACTCAGTTATGAGAGTGGCAGTTAGCTAGCCTGCCACAGTGCTAAACCGCCCCGATTCAAGTTCCCAACATTACATTTGCCATCCAGTTTGGCTGAATATTAATAGCATTACATGGAACAAATTTTTTTTCTCACGCTCTCAGACAATGAAATTTCCACAAAGTGATACATACCAAAGGTAATATCAAATATTTGTCATGAGTTTGGCCATGGAAAAAGTGCTATAGTTGTGTGATGAAGAAAAATCTGGAACAAATGCCAAATTACGGTTCTCTTTGACAGGCAAGCCATTTCAAACACCATGTAATCAAAGCCGGCGATCCAGTTGCGTGTCTCAATACCCGCTTTGGACGAAAACGAATATTCATGACCTGAATAGAGTGGTCAATTTACACTTGACTTTTGGCCTTCAGGTAGCCCCTCCCTTTCAATCAATCAAATGCTAGAATACGTAAATAGGTTGTCTTGGAGACGTAGCCTCCACAACTAATTCTAATATGGCTTATCTGGAAAGATGATAAGCACGAGTTTGCTGAAATATTGGTTGGGAAAATCTGGCTTCCCAATATATTGGTAGGGACATGTCCCTACTGTCCATACGCAAACCTACACCCTTGCCCCAGGGAGAATTTTTCAGAGGTAACTAAATTAAAAATATTTAAAAACCTATGTCTCTGTTCCTCTCTGTAGATTGCCTTTGCCCAGCACAACAGCATCATGGACCTGGTTCAGTTCTTTGTGACGTTCTTCAGGTGAGTAGAATGTTGTTTTGTAGAAATTTGCTTCAAATTGATGAAAATTGTTTTCTGCTTCTCCATATCTCTCTCCTGCCACCTCAAAGTGAGCACATGTAAATGGCTGTGCTGGTGTGCGTGGAGTTTTGGTTGAACTGATGATGCTCAGAAATCATCTCCCTCATCCATGGGCTTGTAATGGTATTTGTAACAGTGCTTTGAGAAAGTATGTGCCCCCTTCTTGATGGCTTCTGTTTTTTGTCCAGTCGGCTGACTTAATTGCATCCGATCTATGAAGTTAATGTGAGATAAATACTGCCCATGTAGGTACTAAATACGGTCACTAAACAATCAGTTAACTGATTAAAGGAAAAGTGATGCCCAACCAACCTGGCCTGGGTTGAAAAATTCACTACCTCCTTAATTACTCAATCAGTCACTTAACATAATTTCAGTGAAAATTGGGTAAAATTCAGGTAGATTGACCTAGTCTTAATTGCTGCCTTTTGAGTTTAAACATCAGAAGTAGAAACTTTTCAGCAATGTGAAGTGGCCTAAAAGCCCTCAGATATGCAGCCAACACATTGATGAGATGGGGAGAGAGAGGTTTGAAATGCGTCAGTCTGGAAAAGGTTACAAAATCATCTCTCAGACTGTGGGACTCATGCGAATCAAAGTGAGAGACATTATCAATATCCAAATTGAGAAAACTTGGATCAAGTGGTGAATCTTCCCGGAGTTACTGACCTTCCAAAATTCCTCCCAGAGAGCATCGACCACTCATCCGGGAAGTCACAGAGTTGCCAATATTTGCTGAGCTGCAGGTCCTCACTTGACCCCCATTGATATACTGTGGGCGGACCTTAAATAGACAGTTAATTCTTGAGAGCCCTCCAATGCGCCTGAATTTCTCTGCAGCAATGTGAAGGGATGATATTCACTTATCTGAAACATTTGGTTACAGGTGCTGCTGCTAAATCCGGTAGTTATTAACTCGTCATTAACCTTCCTTTGGGTCAAAGGACATTTCTGTCTCCATTGGCTTTCTGGTCGATCGACATTATTCATACACTAGCTGAAGCCTTTATTTTGACCACAGATACGGTTAATGCGCAGTTCATTAAAAAGTATGTGTTATTTGATTTTTTGAGAAATTGTTGGATAAAATTTTTTTGTTTATTTGTTAAAAAAAAAAAATTTGCCGAGTAGTACTGTGTATAGCTGGCAGAAAATCAAGCAGAAAAAGGGTTAAGCTTCGGGAGCCACATGGGTGAAAGATATGCTAGATAACCTTTTTCCTTCAATTAAAAAAAAAAATGAAAAACTGTTTGCTGCTTTTACTCCGGTTTAAAATTGCATTTTGCATCAAGATTGAACTACATTTCAGATGCATTAATTGGTCACTCCATTAAACAAACACCAGCACGGCCAAAGATGAACAGTGGATGCTCATTGGTTATCATAGGGATTGTTCAGCTGTCCTCAAACATGGTTTTACTGTGTGTCTTTGATCTCTTGCTGAATAATTGAGAATATAATCCCTTGGAAAACCCTCTTTTTACTGTCTGGCTTCCCTTTTGTTTATTTTCTAACATAAAGCGTGTTAATCCAATATTCTGGACAGTAAGTCAGTAGGGATTGCATGAGGGTACGTTTCTTTTCAGTATCTATGGCTTCACATAGCAGCACACAATTGTCTTGAAGTTTACAAAGGCAAAATGGATGTATTGGGGAAAAAAAAACTAAACTAAAATATACTATGACTCCTGACTGGAAATAATTTGTTTTTAGAAAGAAGCATTGATTAACAACTAGTATGTCTGACCGCAATGTGACCACTAGTGGCAAGTTTGAAAAAATTGGCCAATTTTTTTCTAATTTACTTGGCCTGCTTGGCCATGACTGTGCCCCTTTAAAATCCCTGACAAGGTGACATGAAAAGCATCGATTATCTTGTTTTTATAGCACTTGTCAGGAGATGTTAGGCAGCATGTGAACAGTCAGTTCTTGAAGTTGATGCAGAAGAAATGGGATGGCATAAGGATATGAGTGACTGTGACAAGGGCCAAATTGTGATGGCTTGATGACTGGACCAGAACATGTCCTAAACAGCTGGTCGTACGCAGTAATTAGTACCTAGCAAATGTGGTCTTGGGTGCCCAAGGCCCATTGGTGCATGTGGGGAGTGAAGACTAGTCATGGGTGATCAGAGTCCGTAATGTTACAGATTTCCGTATTTTTTAAATTTTCCTCCGTCTGGCACAAATACAAAATAATTTCGGGTATGTGAAAAAACTACATTTCGTACAAAAAATACAAGTTCTGTTGATTGAGCCAATATGTGCTTTAGTACAAACTTAAACTCGTTGCCAATCAGAGAGCCTTTGGGGCTGGGGGCAGAGTTATTGCGAAGCTGTTGTGGGAAACTCTCGGTATGCGATATGCTGAAACGTAGGCTGATGCTGATGTGTAGTGTAGAACCCATTTTTATTTCGTGCAGATGTTGAGCCGTATCATCGATTCTCCCTTGCATCACTCTCTTGAACCACAGATGCAGCCCCCGAACACCGCGCCCAACACATTTCAACTGATTAAAGTTTTCCTATCCATTCAAAATTTGTAGCTGATCATTTAAAATGTGAACTGCAATATTCTGTGCTTTTTTGGTGCTGTCTTGCACATACTAAATAACAGCAGTTCAGCAAATATTTTTGATCTTATCTGACAAGTTGCTGTAAAGTTACGACATTGTGCCGAAGTCTACAATTAGTCTCAGCTGCTTTTCCACCGAACGCGAAACGAATTTTTCGTGCGACGTATTACATTCAAAGTCAATGCAAAGATATTTACGTAAGATATTAACGTAGCTAGGTAGATAGTAAGGCTCCATTGTTTTTCCTGGGCCATTTGGAGCATTGCTTTTATGTAGCTAGCTTGCTTGTGAATGAGATTATGGATATCTTTCCAGATCGTGGACATAATCTACGTCGCTTGGCAGTACAGGATCTCGCAAGGTGCGGAGCAGTGAAAACTGAAATCAGTAAAATTCTGTAAAAAAATATTTTTTTTGGGCTGGCATCCATGATAATGTGTTAAAGAGGTAATCTATTGGGAGATTTGTAATCTCAGGTAGATTTATAATCTCAGGTAGATTGTAATATTTAGTGTTTCCAATCATTATATTTCCAATCATTATGTTAAAATTAGACAGTGTTGAAATTTGCAATGATTGCATGTTCCAAGTTACCTCAAATGACAGTTTTGAAAACTGGAGGATGGAAGAGGGTTCAAGAATGTTCAAATATGTTCAAGAGGGTTCAAAGATGTAAAAAAAAAAAAAAGTTAGACTTTTTCAAATTTTGTGTTAAATTTAAAGAGGTAATGTCAGGGTAGATTTGTAATGTGAGGTAGATTGTAATAGTTAGTGTTTTCAATCATTAGTAAAAAATGTTTCAATTTGGGAATGACTTGATATATAAACATATATATTATCTTGAAATAAATATTTTCTAGTTATTTAGTACACAAGTTCAAGTTGTTTGTGTGATTTTGTTGGCTTTTGTGCCTGAAAAATTCCAAAATGGTGATGTATTATAAATTGTTCTTTTAGTGCTCAGAATGCTCCAGAATGCACCATTCAAAGCAGGGGTGTCAAACTGACCCATAAAAGGGCCAAGAGGCTGCAGGTTTTCAATCCTACCAAGCAGAAGCAAACCTGATACCACTGATTTAATCAACTGATCTAGACCTGCACAACTGATTAGTTGTATCAGGTGAGCTTCTGCATTGTTAGAGTGAAAACCTGCAGCCTCTTGGCCCTTTTACGGGACAGCTTTGACACCTGTGATTTAAAGCCTAGAAATAAAACATTTTCCGGGGGGGCATCCCGCGGACCCCCTAGAAAGACATGGGCCGTGATCGGGCCCTGATGTCAATACTTCTTTATTTTTATATCCTACCATGTAGAATTTCCTTATTTTTTAAAAAATCTCTGAGCACCCCTGTCTGGTCCAATCCCATGGAAGGACCTGCTGAAAAAGTTAATGTTGCTTATGATATAAAAGTGTTAGAACAGGTAGCGTGTCGCACATTGCTGCATATAGGGCTGTATAACTATGCTAACTCCTGTCCACTGCTGAAAGTGCTTACAATGGGCATGTGAGCATTAGCACTGGACCATGGAGCAGTGAAAGAAGAATCATGTTTTCTTTTTCATCATGAGAAAGGCTGGGTGAGTGTGCGTCATTTACATGGGGAAGAGATGACATCGGGATGAACGATGGGAAGAAGACAGGCTGGTGGAAGCAGCTGTAATGCTTTGGGGAATGTTCTGCTGGGAAACCTCTGGTCCTGCCATTCATGTGGATGTTACGTTGACACCTACTACCAACCAAAACATTGTTGCACACCGGGTTCATCCCTTTGTGGTAAGGGTGGTCTGATGGCAGTGGCCTCGTTCAGCTGGATATTGGGCCCTGCTACACTACAAAAATCGTTCAAGAATGGTTTGAGGACCACAACGAGTTCAAGGTGTTCACTTTCCATCCCAATGCCCCTGGTCTCGATTTGATTAAGCATCCTCCGGATGTGCTGGACAAGCAAGTCCGATCCATGGAGGCCCCACCTTGCGACCCACAGGACTTAAAGGATCTGCTGCTGTAGTCTTGGTGTCAGATACCACAGCACACCTTCAGAGGTCTACTAAAGTCCATCCCTCGAGGAGTCTGAGCTGTTTTCATGGCACGAGGGAGACTTGCACAGTATTTGGCTGGTGCTTTTTCTGTTGTGGCTGATGGGGTGTATACAGTCAGGTCCATAATTATTTGGACAGTAACACTGTTGTCATCTTCTCTGTAACTCAGCCCTTCCCCTTAAAATATCGGATTGTTGTTTTTAATGGAATTGCAAAAGTTTGCCCTTAAATTAAACAAGGCTTTACGACTTGAGACTTGAACTTGGCGTAGTTGACTGGGACACAACTCCTGATGTGAAATAAATTTTAGCGGGAAAAGGATGGGTGGTTTTCTGCGTTGTTTTTCTGCAGCGATTAAGTCCATAAATGAGCTGGAGGCGGTTTGTAACATCACCGCTCTTGCTCCCCTTTAAAGATGCCCCGACGCCCACAAACTCCAGCCCTGACCTGAGAGTGCTGTGGCATTTCTGTTAGCACCGTCAGAGTCGCTCGGTTCACTCCACACCTGTTATTAAAATAAAGATAAAAGCCAATTATTGCAGTCATTGTGACAAAGAGCCCCTCTTTTTCCCCCGACAAGGCTTCAAAGCGCAATATGCTGTCGATTTAAAAATGCACTGCATCCAATCAACTAGCAATTATCAGGTGTTTAACCCAAGCTCCGGCCTACACCTCATTCCACTACAAATGGCCTGTTCGTCTCTGCCTCTGTAATTTGTGCAATCTAATGCATCCATTTCATCAGGAGCTATTCGCTGCTCAGGCCAGCGCTGCAATATTTGTTCATTTCTGAAATGGTCTCTAATGGAACTCGCAGTGAGATTGTTCTGCACATCACGGCACTGGTATCATTTTCCTAATTAGAATGACATTTTTATAGATTTTTAGAACTCTCAAGGCTAACCTTGGTTCTCCTGTACCCTTGAACTCAAGATTTAGTTGCTTTCTGTTGTTATCTATTACCCTACATTACAAACTGTGGAGATGGGTGCTTAAGGAATTGGATCTTCATGCGCCATCTGATAAGTTACTTTGCCAAAGTAAAACTTCAATGGGAGAACTGCATTTCTGTTTCCAGGATGCTCAGACTCCGCAAAAAACTCATTTTCTCTCTCTGTGTGTAGAGAAACAGCTTCAACTGATGGTAAAACCTTGATTTAATTTATTACTTCTGACCTGTGGCTTTATTGAAAAAACTCTAACTTGAAATAATTTCAGCACCATCTTTGGAGTGTGATTAATATTGTTTTATATTGACCCTGAGACTAAAAATCTTAGTTTTGAGTCTCCCCTCATATACCTGTTGACCTAGCATCAGTCTTTTTGCCCGTCACAGGGCATTTTATAGTTTTTTTTACAGTGTGGGGAACTAAATAGACTTCGGATTTGTAAAGGTGACCAAAAGGACTGAAATGTCATAACCTAGTTTAACGTACACCATGTCTGTCCAGTTCTTTAAATGACAGTCCTTCAGAATTAAGATCTGCTGGAGTTCTACCCTTTGTTTAGCTTGGAGTCATGTGTGAAAACATTTTGCCTCTACAGATTTCTCAGTCACTCCTGTTTAACTGCCCACTTTCTTTGAGGGTCCCTTTTTGTGCAATGATACCATTTTCCCAGTGCTGTTGAACGGTTTGGCTAAGAAAAAAACAGCTTGCTGGTTGGCAGTATTCACAGATGTTTATAGCAGAGATTGTCAGGTTGCCCACTTCATACTCATCAATTATACATTGGCCTTTTGTGCCTTCCTCGTCATACGCTCAGTCTGCTCACTGATTTCATTCTGTACATTTACTGTAGTTCCTTTTTCGCTGCTGTCCAGAAATAGATTACATTATTATGCTAAATCGTGCCGCCAGCTTTGTGGGAGTTTGCTGTTAGCGTCGCTATCCGGGTTGTTTATCATTGCACAAATAGAAGTTTTAACGCCAGTCCCAGAGAGGTTAATTTATTTCAACACCCTGCCCTGATGTGACACATCTTATTAGCGCATTCTCAGTCTGTACTGCTGCAGGTTGTGAACGATCATGTCCTAAATGCGCACATTGTGGCATTTTAGTGATAATGAGGCAGACACGATGAGACGTTTAATATTGTATATTACACATTGAAGTCTGTAAATATTTTTGCCATGAACATTTCTGTAGTTACAGCTGTCTACTCCTGAACTTTGTATTTGGAGTGAAGAAATGGATACAAGCCAAAAGTGCTAAATGTAGGCTTTAATTTACAAGTGGCCCATATGGGAGTTGTAGCCATTTTCAATGTTTTTAGGTGACATAATCTTACAGTAGACATATTTGGTGCTGTGAGCGGGAATAGTCCCAATCGCTTTATTGCTTTGTTTTTCTGAACTTTGCCCCAGTTGTGTCTGAATGAAATACGCATCACAGTTTTCATGATGCACCTGCGGCTGGAACAGGCCCCAAATGGCAATTCCATGACTAGAAACAACTCGGGACCTTTTCCTGGCTGTTCTGTTTTTCCCACAGTGCTGTGCACCTCCTCTACGGTCACTCATTCACTCATTTACACACTCACGCTCTCTCAGGCACACAAGCGGAGTAGGAACACTCCCACCGGTACCCCTGACTGAGGCTCTGGCTGTAGAACTGGAGTTGGTCCCCGGGCGCTGCTCTGTGGCTGCCCACTGCTCCTAACTACAGGATGGGTAAAATGCAAAGGACAAATAACCCCACGGGGTTCAATAAAGTGTGTCTTAATTTTAATCACGTTCTCACTCAATCAGTCACCGCCTCGCTCTTGGAAATTCAGGCGGGATGTTTGGGAGCATTGTGCACTCTGTGTGTGTGCAGTGTCATGCCTGTTCTGTTACTGGTGCAGTGATGGGTTTTGTCCAGCCCCCCCCTGCCCCTCTAAAATGGAGGGACTGTGTATAAATAGAAATTCAACTGATATGATGATGCACGAAGAAGCTGACAACCTCTTTATTCATCATTTCATTTCATTTCAAATCAAATGTGATGCTGTACTTAGCTGAAACGTTAAAAATTTTGTCTGTCAAAATGAAGTCTGCAGTTTGCATCATCCCCATATGATGGCATGGTGATTAGGATCAATTGCTGTTGAATGGACTGACTATTGTGAGAAACTTGTAGTGGGTGAACTGAAGGGAATCGTACATGTAGTGGATTTAAAGAGGTTAGAAAACAATTTTTTTGATCTTTTATTTGGTGTAGAATAATCACCGCCCTTCATAGAAATGAATGAAGCATTGTGCTGATGCTATAAATGTTAATTATCCATATGCTAAATGTTAACATATGGGAAAACTACATACTTTCATTTTAATGCGTTTTTATTTAGTAGTATATTTTTTCTGAAAACTAGTTTTGTCTGCATATTAGCACCCCTAAAATGACTGTGAAATAGATTTTAAATCAGCAAGTATTGCTGCTTTAGTTTGTCTCGGTGGAAAGGAACGGTGTGTTGTCATTTTCTCATTGTGTCCTGTATGATTGGGAAATAAAGATGGACTAACGTGTTTTCGCAATCTGTTTCTCGACCATCAACCTTTTGCTAGTGTGGAATTTCTTTGAGTTTTGTGTATTTACATGGAAACAAGTTGGATTTGGTCTCAGAAGAGGGTGATGTTTGTTTCCGGGGTTGAGGTTGGGGCAGACATATGTTTTTGTGTGTACAAATACACTCTAGTTTAAATTTTAATTTGTTTTTGGATGTTTATGTTGTGTTTTCCTCAGTGTTTCTGTTGATAAATTGCACATTTCAGCCTCCAAATTGGTATTTAAAAAAATCATGAAAATATTTTTGTATTTCACTAAAGACAGTTGATGCAGGTAATACAGCCAGAGAGAGAGAGAGAGAGAGATAGATAAAGGGTCTGCATGGGAACTGTGGCTCAGAACAACCATACAGCCAGTTATCTGATAAAAGTGCAGGATGGTGTCTCATTTTTAGGCAAAGAGTAGTCCCATCTCATATTGATCTGATTTACTTTTTAACGGTTCACAGGTCTTGATATTGTGCATTATTCAAATTTCAAATACCTCTCATGATTTTTGGAAGCATCTTCCCCTCACAAAATTCTTTTACAACCCCAATTCCGAAATTGTTGGGACAAAGTGTAGATTGTGAATAAAATCAAAACGCAATGACTTTCAAATCACACCAGCCAGTATTTTATTCATAATAGAACAGAGATAACGTAGCAAATGTTGAAACTGAGAAATTTTACAATTTTATCCCCAAAATGAGCTCATTTCAAATTTTATGGCTGCTACAGGTCTCAAAAAAGTTGGGACATGGGCCTATTTACCATGGTGTAGCATCCCCTCTTCTTTTTAACACAGAGTGGAGGCATCTGGGCATTGAGGAGACAAGTTTCTTGAGTTTAGCCATTGGAATTTGATCCCACTCTTGTTTAATACAGGCTTCCAGCTGCTGGAGAGTTTTGGGTCTCCTTTGATGGACTTTTCGCCCAATGTTCTCAATCAGTGAAAGATCAGGACTGCAAGCAGGCCAGTTCAGCACACGGACTCTTCTACTACGAAGCCATGCTGTTGTAATAGCTGCAGTATGTGGTTTTGCATCGTCCTACTGAAATGCACAAGGCCTTCCCTGGAATAGATGTCGTCTGGAGGGGAGCATATGTTGCTCTAAAACCTTTATATACCTTACAGCATTCATGGTGCTTTTTAAAACATGCAAGTGTCCCACACCATATGTGCTAATGCATCCCCATACCATCAGAGATGCTGGCTTTTTAACTGAACACTGATAACAGGAGGGGTGGTCTTTCTCCTCTTTAGCCCGGAGGACACGACGCTCATGATTTCCAACAAGAATGTCAAATTTGGACTCGTCTGACTACAGGACACTTTGCCACTTTGCTACAGTCCATTTTAAATGAGCCTTGGCCCACAGAACACGGCGGCGCTTCTGGATCATGCTCAACAATGGCTTCCTTTTTGCATGATAGAGTTTTAGGTGGAATTTGTGGATGGCACGGCGGACTGTGTTTACAGACAGTGGTTTCTTGAAGTATTCCTGGGCCCATTTAGTAATGTCAATGACAGAATCATGCCGGTGAGTGAGGCAGTGGCGTCTGAGGGCCTGAAGATCACAGGCATCCAGTAAAGGTCTTCGGCCTTGTCCCTTACGCACAGAGATTTTTCCAGTTTCTCTGAATCTTTTGATGATGTTATGCACTGTCGATGATGAGACCTTCAAAGCCTTTGCAATTTGACGTTGAGGAACATTGTTTTTAAAGTATTCCACAATTTTTTTATGCAAGCCATCACAGGTTGGAGAGCCTCTCGCCATCTTTACTTCTGAGAGACTCAGCCTCTCTAAGACATCCCTTTTATAGCCAATCATGTTACACACCTGATGCCGGTTAACTTTATTGCATTTTGACTTTATTCACAACTTACACTTTGTCCCTACTATTTCGGAATTGGGGTTGTAAATCTAATGCTTAGTACTGTATATTAATTTTTTCCCCATTCAAACCTTGGTGGATGCTTGGGAACAACGCCAGTTTTGAAATAAGACCTCAATTTTCATTATTGATTTCGTTTCCAGGGATCCTGTTTTTTTTTGTATGTAACCCTTTTCTTCTTTGTAATCAAGTATGCCAATGATTCCAGTGCTGACGAGGTCTTCGGTAAATTGGATTGGCCTCCTTTTGATTGAAAATTTAATCAGAATACTTTTTCCTCACTTTCTCCTCTGATCAAAGCATTCTCATAACTATCCATCAGAGATACATGTGCCTGTGTGCAGTTCTCTGTATACAGTAGGTGCTTCAGTTGTTCAGGAGTATAGTGTTTTTATTGCGTTCTTTTCTATGGAGAAATAATTGATTTGCAGATGATGGTATTGAGTTCACCTAAAGTTGCCTGAAAGCAAGAGTGGCCAGCCCTGGTCCTAGAGAGCCACAGGGTGCGCTGAGTTTGGTTTTCTCCACCCAATTTAAACCTAAGACAACAGGTGAGATGAGTTGAGGCCCATTCAGGCTAAACGCGAATTTCCGTGCGGATTATTCGCGCGGATTTTTATAGGAGCTTTTTTCCATGGGTTCTAATGTAAGCTTGCACACCAAGGCGGAATTTCCGTGCGGCAGAAAAAACATCCGCACGGACTTAAGCTTCTGCGAAAATCCGCCTGCGAGATCGTACTTTTAGCCAATGAAATTATTTATTTTAATTGATGTCACAGCATTCAAACCTTTTGATTAGCTAGATAGCTTGTATTCAGTTAACACTGAAATTTAACGCGACATCTTAGAGCAGTTAGTTTACTTTTTCAGTTTATGTGCGCAGTTAGTTTACTTTTTCATAGTAGTTAGAGATCTAGCTAATCATAGATTTTTTTTTTTCGATTAACGTTTTCATATTTTGAATATTTGTGCACCAAATCACAAAGCTGTGCGTCGCTGAGGTGCAAATTATGACGCAGCTTCGTCTGGGTTGGACAAGTTAAGTTTATTGAAACAGCCCCAGGTCCGGACATCAATAAGGAAAACTTTCGTTGGCTACGTCAGTGCAGCAGTAGACTGCGAGGCAAACGTTATCGTTCAGATACGTACAAACAATGTAATTGTCGCTGCTGCTGCTATCATGGTTCGTTTAGGTTAAATTATAACTCGCGGATTTGTTTGCGAAATTGGAACACAAGAACGCGAAATTTCGCACCCAGTTCGGTGTGAATGGTTTCACGCGGAATTTTCGTGCTGAGAATAGTCCGCAAATATCTGCCGCTTTTTCGCTCCGCCCCGGTGTGAAAGGGCCTTTAAGGGTGTAATCAACTGCTCAAATTCATTGATCAAGTGCTGAGTGACACCAAAAACCAGCAGACACTGCAGCTCTTCAGGTTAGCCACCCTTGCCTGAAGGCTACTGAAGGTTCATGTTACTGAACATGTGCGAGAGCCCGTGTGTGTCTGAATCCATGCTCATCTGTGTGTGTTAGTGTGTTTAGGTGTATGCATTTTAGGTGGATGCGTGTTTAGGTGTATGCATGTTTAGGTGTATGCGTGTTTAGGTGTATGCATGTTTAGGTGTATGCGTGTTTAGGCGTATGCATGTTTAGGTGTATGCGTGTTTAGGCGTATGCATGTTCAGGTTGTATCGTGACTGTATTTCATGTTTGGGTGTATCGTGTTGGGACCGATGCATGACACACCAATGACATGTTTAGGTGAAAAGGTGTTTAGGCATATGCATGTTCAGGGATTCATCAGGTCGAAAGGGTATGCATGTTTGGGTGTAGCGTGTTTATTTAAAATTTTTGGGTTATTAGTGTTTATTTTATCATGTTTGGGTGTATCTCGTGTTTAGGCATATGCATGTTTGGGTGTCCCTTGTTTGGGCGTATGGATGTTTCGTATCGTGTTTGGGCTCATGCATGTTTAGGTGTCCTTGTTTAGGCGGATGCATGTTTAGGTTATTATATTGTTTAGCAATTTATATCATGTTTATCTACATACATGTTTAGGTATATGCATGTTAAAATGAACGTGTTCAGGTGTATGCATGTTTGGGTGTATGCGTGTTTAGGCGTATGCATGTTTGGGTGTATGAGTGTTTAGGCGTATGCAGACATGGGTGTATGCATGTTTAGGGTGTACACAGTGTTTAGGCGTATGCATGTTTGGGTGCAAAACAAACAACAATCGTATGCATGTTTAGGCATTCAATGACATGTTTGGCAATAACGTGTTTAGGCATATGCATGTTCAGGTGCCACACAGCCCAGTTGTATGCATGTTCAAAATGTTTGTTTAGGCGTATCCATGTTTGGAAAATGTATGAGTGTTTAAACAGTGCATGTTTGGGTGTATGCGTGTTTAGGCATATGCATGTTTGGGTGTATGCGTGTTTGGGCGTATGCATGTTTGGGCTAACAGTGTTTAGGCAAATGCCATGTTTAGGACAATGTGTTTATGGGGAGTATGCATGTTTAGGTGGCCACGTGTTTAGGGCGTATGCACCAATGTATGCGTGTTTAGGCATATGCATGTTCAGGTGTATGCGTGTTCAGGTGTATGCATGTTCAGGTGTATGCGTGTTCAGGTGTATGCATGTTTGGGTGTACGACGTCCGAGAGTCCAACCCGATCAAAAAATGGCCGTGGCAATCGTGTTTGGGTGTATGAGTGTTTCAAGTATGCATGTTTGGGTCCAAATGCGTCAAAGGCATATGCATGTTTGGGTGTATGCGTGTTTAGGCGTATGCATGTTTAGGTGTATGTGTGTTTAGTGTGTTTAGGTGTATGCATGTTCAGGTGCTTGAATGTTTTATTTTTATGCGTGTTCAGGTGTATGCAATTTTAGGTGTATGCATGTTTAGATGCATCCGTGTTCTGGTTTATGCGTGTTCAGGTGTATGCATGTTTAGGTATGTATGTGTTTAGTGTGTTTAGCTGTACGCATGTTAAGTGTGTTTAGGTGTATACATGTTTAGGTGTTTGCGTATGTATGTTTATGCATGTTTAGGTGTTCCCGTGTTTAGGCGTATGCATGTTTAGTTGAATGTGTGTTTAGACGTATGCATGTTTAGTTGTATGCATGCTTAGCTGTAGGCATGATTAGGTGTATGTGTGTTTAGGCGTATGCATTTTTAGGACACACCAAGGTGTTTGCGCAAAGGGTGTTTAGCGTCCGACATATGCATGTTAACACACTGTTGTGTATGCTTGTTTTGTTGTATGCATGTTTAAGTGTATGCGTGTTTTGGTGTATGCATGTTCAGGTGTATGTGTGTTCAGCCAAACTTGTTCAGGATGCATGTTTAGGTGTACCTTTGTTCAGGCGTATGCATGTTGAGCACAATACACGTGTTTAGGTACATGCATGTTTAGGTGTATGCTTGTTCAGGTGCATGCGGTTTCAGGTTTATGCGTGTTTAGATGCATGCGTGTTAAGGTGTATGCATGTTTAGGTATATGTGTGTTTAGTGTGTTTAGGTGAAGGCATGTTTAGGTGTATGATTGTTTCGCTGTTTGCATGTTTAGGTGTATCTGTGTTTAGTGTGTTAAGGCTTACACGTGTTAAGTATGTTTAGATGTATGCATGTTTAGGTGTTTGCGTGTTTCAGTGTATGCATGTTTAGGCGAATGCTTGTTTAGGTGTATGCGTGTTTCGGTGTACGCGTGTTTAGGTGTTTGCGTGTTTAGGCGTATGCGTTTTTAGGTGTGTGCATGTTTAGTTGTATGTGTGTTTTGGTGTATGCATGTTTAGGTGTATGGGCATTTAGGTGTATGCATGTTTTGGTGTATGCGTGTTCAGGTGTATGCATGTTTAGGTGTATGCGTGTTTAGTTTGTTTAAGTGTATGCATGTTTAGGTGTTTGCTCGTTTAGGTTTAGGCAGTTTTAGATGTATGCATGTTAAGGTGTATGTTTGTTTAGATGTATGCATGTTTAGGTGTTTGTTTACTTAGGTGTAGGTTTAGTGTTTTTAGGTGTATGCATTCTTATGTTTATGCATGTTTAGGTGTCTGCATTTTAAGGTGTATGCATGTTTAGGTGTATACATGTTTTGATGTATGCCTGTTTAGGAGTATGCGTGTTGAGGCGTATGCATGTTTAGTTGTATGTGTGTTTAGGCGTATGCATGTTTAGCTGTAAGCATGTTTAGGTGTATGTGTGTTTAGCTGTAAGCATGTTTAGTTGTATGTGTGTTTAGGCGTATGCATGTTTAGGTGTATGCGTGTTTAGGCGTATGCATGTTTAGGTGTATGCGTGTTTAGGTGTATGCATGTTTAGGTGTATGCGTGTTTTGGTGTATGCATGTTCAGGTGTATGTGTGTTTAGGTGTATGTGTGTTTAGTGTGTTCAGGTGTATGAATGTTTACGTGTATGCGTTATCAGGTGTGTGCATGTTTAGGTCCATGCGTGTTTAGGTGTGTGCATGTTTAGGTGTATGCGTGTTTAGGTGTGTGCATGTTTAGGTGTATGCGTGTTTAGGTGTATGCAGTTTTAGGTGTATGCGTGTTTAGATGCATGCGTGTTCAGGTGTATGCATGTTTAGGTGTTTGCAAGTTTTTGGTGTATGCGTGTTTAGGTATATGTGTGTTTAGTGTGTTTAGGTGTACGCGTCTTATGTGTGTTTAGGTGTATGAGTGTTTTGGTGTATACGTGTTTAGGTGTATCCGTGTTTAGGTGTATGCATGTTTAGGTTTATGCGTGTTTAGGTATATATGTGTTTAGTGTGTTTAGGTTTACGCGTGTTAAGTGTGTTTAGATGTATACATGTTTAGGTGTTTGCGTGTTTCAGTGTATGCGTGTTTAGGTGTTCTGCTTGTTCAGGTGTTTGCGTGTTCAGGTGTATGCATGTTTAGATGTTTGCGTGTTTAGATGTAGTTGCGTTTAGGTGTACATGTGTGTAATGGCTCATCCTTGCCTCCTTATCCAGTTTTTGTAGATTTGCTGCTCTTTCATATTTGCCTCTGGGTTATCTTCAACAGAATTTATGTGCAGTTGTAGATATTAAATGGATTTCTTTTTGAGGTCACGTGAGTAATATGTATTTCGCGCATACATTTTTACAAGGGTGTATGCACATCTGGTGTTAGATGAGAGCGACTGCCAAATCTAATCTTCGTTGTCGGTTGCTGTAGGTCGGGCTGCCGGGAGCACTTTTTCGGGAGCCATTTTTGTCTCCAGCACTTTTTTTTAATGTCTTAAAAATACTCTGTGTTGGAAACTGTTCTTAAAATGACTTAATGTCTTAAAGGAGTGCAACATAGTTTTTGCCTTGGACTTCTGAAATAACCGTGCTAATGTGCAGACTAGTTCCAGTGTCTTTTGAAGAATTCATGCTGCTTTACCTGTATTTGTTGTTGTTGTAAATTCAGGACTGACTCGCCCTCCTTCCTTTCTCAGCTGTTTCCTGTCTCTGTTGCTGGTGGCGGCTGTGGTGTGGAAGATAAAACAGACCTGCTGGGCATCCCGCCGGAGGGAGGTGAGTCTCTGCACCCCAGTCAGACTGTGCTAATTACATCTCACTGCGTTATTCAGCCTTTGCTGTGTTAATAGGACTCCTGGTTTGTATTTGGCATAATATGGAAAACATTACCTTGGTATCACCAATGACAAAAAAATGTTCTTAAAATTTTATCTTTTCCTATTTATTAACTGACTAAATGTATGCTGCACAAAATCAGAAATGGAGATATGGCTGGACTGTAAATATTTATATAAATTGTTTAATTTGAATTAATCAAATTTTTTGATAAATCCCTGCCCTGCTCATTCTATCTTGGCCCTGTTCATTTATTCAGAGTGTGGCTCTTCTTGAGGGCTACAGATCATTTAGAACCTAGAGTTTCCTTCTCTGTCTGGATTGTAAAACTGGTTCACAATCCTGTAATGGAGAAGCTACATTTAAATTTCAGAGGCTTACATCAACTCTTTCTCAGTGATACTGCCAAACCCCAGTCAGATTTCACAGGTGAGAAAGGTAATCAAACTTTACATGATCATATTTTTTCTGCATTGCAGATTACTCGCTATACATCAAAAGAAAGCTGAGAATCTGCTCTGTCTGCTGATGGCTAGATGTGGAGATGCTCAGCTTCTGTCAGAGTAGTTTGGGTCCTCAAGGCACAAGATGTGATTTTCTGGAAAAATACTTTGTTTACAATCACTGCACTTGGCAAACATTGTGTATGCCTTGCATCCAGTTTTGTTTTCGCTCATTGTCGCTCGAAAAACATCAATCAAAATGACAGAAAGTGACACCGCAATGGTACTTGTCATGGATTCTGAGGATGAGTCGAGTTGGATGTAAATGGTTGTCCAGGATAGGTTTCTAATAGAAGTTCTTCAGAATGGAGTGATATTTTGTTAGAAGGTGAAAAGTCTATGACATTGGCCATTTACCCATAAAATATTTTAATTGATTTTTTCGTATGGTAGTGTTTTTCCTTTTCCATTTTGTTCTCTTGTTGGCCCGTTGGCAAGAGTTGTTTTCATTTGCCTGCAGTTCATTTCTAGAATTAAGTTTATTGAAGCAGAATATGCCATAACCCAGGTTTGCTTGAGCTAATCAAACTTAGGGCCTGTCCACACGAGAATGATTTTTTTGAAAACGCATGAATATTTTATCGTTTCGGCCTTGCGTCCATATGTAGACGGCGAAAATGCAGCCCGAAAACGGTATTTTGTGAAAACCGGTTCCAGAGTGAAAAACTCTGAAAACGCCACCCGGTGTTTTTGTGCCGACTACCAAAATGGTTTTTTTTTTTTTTTTTTTTTTAAACGATGAAGTGATAGCCGCCATCACAGCCCCCACCCCCTCTAGTCTGTCCACAGAGCGCAAGCTTTATACGCATGCTCGCTGCCTTCTTCTCCGTTTTTTTGGTTTATTTCCGTAGAAACGCTACAGCGCCATGCAGTGCCACACACAGGCCTGGAATATTTACTACAATTTGGGTCATTTTAGGCGTCTCTGTGTGAACGCAGATATTTTTAGAAATGGTGCCGTGTGGACGGGAGGTTTTTTTGCAAACGACAAAAAAAAAGACCATTTTCGAAAATCTCTGTCTCCATGTGGACGAGGCCTTAAGTGTCCTCACCTATTAGTATTTTAACCTGGAATGAATGGCCTTGCCCTTAGTACAGCCTAACCTGGCGGGGAGATTCCTCACCTGTACTCTTCCTCACCTGCCTCTACAGCCCTGTTACTGACATAACAATTCTCAGGGCCTCAGCTGTTGCTTTTGCATTGATCGTTAAGTTACTTACCTCTAGAAACAAAAACCAAGGCAAATGAAATGAAATTAACAGGCCAGATTTGGGCCATTCTCAGTGGACCATATCAGGAAAAAAACCCTGTATTTTCCATTGACTTGTCGTTGTTTAATCTTCAAGTCTCCTGATAACTGATGGCATTATTTACAAAATAGGTATTTGTAATTTTTTTTTTTTTAATCATATCCAAGGTGTGTTTTTAATATGGTCTGCAGTGTTTCAAATGTTCTTGTCCGAATATGTTGAACACTTGTGTGTTGAATATGTTGATACCACATTGGCCTATGCAGGACAGCAGATTATTTTTTCTTTAAAGCTTTCTGAGTTGTTTTTTTGGTGCAGTGCTCTGCGCCCTGAATGAATTGTTTATACTGATGCCATCAGGTTCTGTGCCCGTGTAAATTAATTGGCATTTATTGAATTTAGTTGCCTATTTATTTGCAGTTTGGTTTACATAAGCACGCTATAGTTTTTATAAATGTGCACGCTTAATGAAAGCGCTAAGCTAATCTGGCTTTAATGAACATGCATTGATTACATAATATTCTTTTTGCATTTCTGTGGCTCTCTAATTGTCTTTGCAAGGTTACTTAAGCACAACCAGTTTGTTGTTTGATTGTATTGATCTAATACCCTTTCCTGTTGTCTTAGTTACTGCTCGCTTGTGAACAGACTGTTTAAAATGCGCCCCTTTTTATATCCACATAATTGTAGACGTTGTAACATGTTTTCTAATGAGTGTACTGTAGTGAGCAGTATTACGTTTTTTAATGCGTGCTCGTGAGAAAGCTTCCAAATTAGTATGTGGACGAGTGTGTAGGGCAGTTGAGTGAAGCTCCAAAATGGCAGAAAACTTCACCAACTCTCTTGCATGTGCCTTTGAGTGGCCAACCATTGGCAGACCCTGAGTTTGAAATGTCAAACTAAATGGGTTTTTCCTGGTGTAGTAATTTAACTTTAGGCTCCAGTTAAGAGTGGAGGACCAGCAGATTCTGCCGGACCGGATGAACACAGTGTAATCCCCCCAGTGTGACCAATAATGAAATGCCCCCCCCATCGTAGTGGGCCTTTGAGGGTCACATACAAAGATACTGTTCAGATACTGTTACTAATTTTCCTGGTGAAAGTATTTCATATGTATACACTGATACTATGAAACTTTTTGGTGAAAGCATAGCCCTTTATAAAATGAAATGTAGTGGACATTCTGAAATGTGAAACTGCTGAAACTGGGTTGGTACCTCTGGTAGGTGTCACCTATTGAAAACGTCTGAAGTTATTGTTTGTATGAATAGCAGTGGCAGCATTTATGGATTCCATGCGAGTTTGTTGGAGAACATGGTAAAAATAACAAGAAAATTAACAAAAGTATTGACAAAACCAGAAAAAAAGGCGATGGCTGTGAGTCTTTTTATTACAAATAGCAAAAGGTCAGTAAGACGAGAAAGAGTCTTCCATGATCAGACAGATCCACTGGACCTCTGTTCAGACAGCAAGGTGATTGAGAGGTTCCACTTTGGTAAGCAACCCCAGTTTGCATTAATCGGTGTGCTGTCCACTCAGCTGCAGCATGTATTGGACAGAAACCATTGGTGATCAATTTTAATGTTAACAGTTTTTCGTTATGTTGATTTTGTTTAATTTAGCCCTGAGAACATTTCTGTTATCAGCAGTCATCCCTATAATTTTCCTAAATTTGCCATTGGTAAAATGAATGTTCATCTTGGGTTGGCGTTATCCATAGCGGGTTAACTTGCTTGCTAGCCTGTTCAAATGAAGTGAGTGTGCGCCCTGAATAATAATTTTGAATGTTACTCAACAGCGGCCTTTGCTTTGGGCGTGTGTGTGTGAATGAGCATCGTAAGATCAGGCACGGCTACGAACGTGTTCAGTCAGGCTTGGGCCACGCGAGTACATTCAAATCGCGAAGTTGGACGTAGCAAAGACCAGCTTTAAAAGACCTACTTTGAACCTACTTTTTTTGCCTAGCTGGTGCCCTTGTCATCTCCATGGATAAGGGATACAACAGGATCCCAATGTATTTGGCATTGTTCATCAGTCACAGTCACTGTCCTTGAAAAGAATGCATTTGTGCTTTCTTTTGTCGACCAGTCCGCAGAGAAAGCCAAGCCTTCGATTCATTGTAAAGAGCGGAAATGTTTTATTTCCATGCATAATAATGCTGAGGCTTTAGAAAGGATGTTGGCTAATGAAAGATGGCGGGGACTGAGGTTCTGTCTCGCGTTGCTGGTCCGTAACCTGCTGGGTTGAAGCGGGTGCAGTGGAGCATAGAGGGGCATTGTTCGTCCAGCGGGCAAATTTTTTTTGCGCCGCCTCCCAGCTTCAGCACTCGCATGTGACCGTGCTGCACGATTTGTGCCGAGGCAGGATGTCAACACGCAACAACAGCTGGGAACAGGAAGTTTGTTTGAATACAACGTGTTTGTCTTCTTATTTGCATGTCACTCACACATTTAATTGTTTGTCAGTGTATATGTGTGTAAATGTGAGTAAATGAATGTGTATGTATGTATAAATACAACCCCAATTCCGAAATAGTTGGGACAAAGTGTAAATTGTAAATAAAATCAAAACGCAATGACTTTCAAATCACACCAGCCAGTATTTTATTCACAATAGAACAGAGATAACATAGAAACGAAACTGAGAAATTTTACAATTTTATCCACAAAATGAGCTCATGTCAAATTTGATGGCTGCTACAGGTCTCAAAAAAGTTGGGACAGGGACCTGTTTACCATGGTGTAGCATCCCCTCTTCTTTTTAACACAGAGTGCAGGCGTCTGGGCATTGAGGAGACAATTGAGTTTAGCCATTGTAATTTGATCCCACTTTGTTTAATACAGGCTTCCAGCTGCTGGAGAGTTTTGGGTCTTTTGACAGGCTTTTTCGCTTTTAATTATGTTCCAAATGTTCTCAATCAGTGAAAGATCAGGACTGCAGGCAGGCCAGTTCAGCACACGGACTCTTCTATACGAGGGCCATGCTGTTGTAATAGCTGCAGTATGTTTTTTTTGCATTGTCCTTTGAAATACACAAGGCTTTCCCTGGAATAGAATGGAGGGAGCATATGTTGTAAAACCTTTATATACCTTTCAGCATTCATGATGCTTTTTAAAACATGCAAGAGTCCCACATTATATGCACTAATGCATCCCCATACCATCAGAGATGCTGGTTTTTGAACTGAACGCTGGTAACAGGAGGGGTGGTCTTTCTCCTCTTTTAGTGAGGACAAACGCCCATGATTACCAACAAGAATGTCAAATTTGGACTCGTCTGACCACAGGACACTTTCACAGTCCATTTTAAATGAGCCTTGGCCCACAGAACACGGGCCAGTATTTTCTGGATCATGCTCAACAATGTCGCCCTTTTGCATGATAGAGTTTTAGGTGGCATCTGTGGATGGCATGACGGGCTGTGTTTACAGACATTGGTTTCTTGAAGTATTCCTGGGCCCATTTAGTATGTAATGTCAATGACAGGATTATGCCGGTGAGTGATGCAGTTCTGAGGGCCTGAAAATAGTAAAGGTCTTTGCCTTGGACAGAGATTTTTCCAGTTTCTCTGAATCTTTTGATGATGTTATGCACTGAATAAAACCTTGAAAGCCTTTGTAATTTGACTTTGAGGAACATTGTTTTTAAAGTATTCCAATTTTTTACGCAAGCCTTACACTAGCCAGTCTTTATTTTATTCTAAGACATCCCTTTATAGAACAGAAATAACATAGAAATGAAACTTATATATTAATTGAGACCTTTTCAGCAGAAAATGTGAAATTGTGGATGAATGTAAAATGCCAGATTTGAAATGTTATCAATGTCACTTAGCTGACAATTTTGATTTTATTCATCTTTTATAGTATTTAGCCACTAGCTATGTGACATTGTCAGACAGTTATATGACATCTGGCATCACATGGTGAATAAGGATGTGTTATTTAACCCTTTACAAAGCATCACATTTGCTTATGTGTGATTTATGAAGACATTATGTCTCATTTATGAAGGCAGTATACATGCTGTATAAAGTCTTCATGAGCAACACTTTATCTAAAGTGTGACCCATATATATATATATATATATATATATATATATATATATATATACATACACACATACATACAGTACTGTGCAAAAGTCTTAGACACCCTACATTTTTGAAAATTTAAGTCTGCTCTAGATGTTTACTTTTTGTTTTCCACATTAAAGTTGCTGAAGATCAAAAAGTAAATTTGAACTTCCAAATTCTAATTTAAAGAAAAGTTTAATTAGTAAATGTTGTATTTCATTGAAAAACAGTCAATACAGCTAATAATGTCTTGACAGAGCCTTGATGTCAACATCATCATGGCTGTCTGCAATTTCTTTTGAGGACAGTCCCAAGTGAGACAGTCAGTCTGCAGAAGAACGGGGCAAGTTCTCCATTCTGCTTTGAACAAGCAAAACGGCAATCATCATATGAAACTGTAGTGCAACAGGACAGTGTCCCAAATTTTTATGAATAGCGTAGTCACGCTAAATATTGATTTTATTTAGTTTTTTTTTTTGTTTTCAGCTGTGTTTTGTACATTTCTCAGTTATTATAAACTTTTAATTTCATCATTTTTGCAAGCATATTTGCCCTATGAAATTGGTATAAATTTGCCAAAGACTTTTGCACTGTACTTTGTGTGTTTGTGTGTGTGTGTGTATGTGTATATGTATACTTTATATGTGCGCTTGTGTGTGAGCATGTGTAGTTGGATGCATGTGTGTGTGTCTGTATCTGTTTGATGTAGTAAATGTTAACCATAACTAGCCAGCTGTGAGAGTTGGGGGGTTGTGTTCATTGGTATTCGTGGCTCTCTTTGTCATATGCTAAATTCCACTGTGGGAAGCAAACAAAAGACAGTTGCCGACACACAGGTTAGAGCGGTGTGGGGATGGTGCGCATCTGAATGCAGAGCTGTCCGTTAGGTGCGGCAGCAGAGGGGTGCTCTCTGAAGCGAGATTAATGGGCTAGCCGGGTATGTTGATTCTAAAGCCGCTATTTTCAATATCACAAAACTGGTGGTCATTTAACTCCTTTGCGCAGAGTACAAAATAATGCCGATTTTTCCTGTTATTCATGATCCTATCTTTGAGTCACAGAGACTCTGGAAAATTATTCCAGTGAAGCAAGACATTCGGAAACTCAGTTACAGAATTGTTTTGGAATTAAATATCCGCGCAAAGGGGCTAACCTGCCACAGTAACATGATATATCTGATGGTGAGTTTAGGGTTTGTCGAGCCAGCTCACGCAAAGAAAGCCTGGCTCATGTTCAGTGTGCTTTGTATTACATCCCTCAGGTTTAGCAAACTAGGTCTGCTGACACTGTTTTTGATATCAGTTCTGTCGGTGCCATAAACAGTACAGCCTCTGTGTCTGTTTGTGTACATAAATGCTTTGTGTGTATATGTGTGCCTCCATATGCCTTATGGTTGTGCTGTCCACATGTGGTGTGTGTTTGCATGTTTGTGCTGGTCTGCTAGTCTGTGCTTGTGTGTGTGCGCGCCTGTGTTTGTGTTTGTGTGTTTGTTTTTTCTGAAATCCTGATTCTATATGCACAGCACTGTGATTGTACCGCACATGCAGTGTAAAATGAATGAGTTCACTGATGCGTTTTCAGTTTTTTTGGCGCCTCAAGTTAATTGCATTTCACAACATTTTCACCCCAAATTGCACCCCAGCGCTTTATTCACCATCAGGGAACAGTTCTATTCGTACGTAAACAAAAATAACAGAGCTTCTAGTTTTAAACACAAGAAACCATTTCATCCTAGCTTAATTAATTCTTTTTTATGAACACTTCAATGTTGGTCATTTTCTTAAAAAAAAAACCCCCACATTTCAGACAAAAATCTGGTGAACGTGTTTGGATGTTATTTAACATGGGACCTGCTGCTTTGTTTTCAAGTTGTCTTCATGTATCAAGGAGATTCATCACAGCTTGTGAAAAAGCTTAGGATCATGGAACTTGCCCGAAAAAAAAGTAATTTTAGTCTTTACATGTTTCCCAGGTGCACCAGAATGTGTCGTTTTCTTGTTCATTTTGTCAGAAGAATCGTAACGGGGTCAGCTACCATATAACAGTGGAAACGTTGATCGACAGAAAATCTCATCAATGGCAGGGAAATGGCCAATTTATTCATTCGTTGAAATTACATTTCAGGCATTTAGCAGATGCTCTCATCAAGTGCAACTCAGAACACCAAGTGCATTCTAGAAGGACCGAAAGTGCTGAAAATTCTAGAAGGTGGGAGCAGTCTATGTGCCAGAGGCAGCCACATAACTTGGATTGTGCTGCAATTCTGCCACAAATAGTCAGATATTATAAAGAACATACTAGCTGCTAAGGCTCAGGGGGTGGGGGAGAGGTATAGCCGGAAGAGATGAGTCTTTAGAAGACGCTTGAAAGATGAATCTTGTGGCAAAATAAGTGTTCAGCCCTTTGGCATTTTTCTGATGACCTGCAGAGTGGTAATAGATTTTGACTGTGTTTATTACTGCAAATAGAGGGTTAGTCCTTGCAAGTGAAACACCATACCTTTACTTTGCGCGACATAAGCATAGTGCCAGCATTTGTCCGTTCTGATTACCTGAAGTAAGTTCCCCTGGGTTACAGTTCTTACACATTACAGGCCGCTCTGTCATTCATGAGGGTTTTTAGGACTGTGTCAGTTTGTGTGGTGCAAGTCAGCAAGGGTGCTGTTTGAAGAGCCTTAGTTGTTTAATATTTTTCCTCACCTGCAGTGGAATCGTTGACACTCGGAGAATGCTCTTCCTTTTCAGTTTTTGGCTCAGTGACGGCCCTGGGGTCGCACGGCTCTACAGGACAGAGAGTGCAGTGGAGAAGAGGGAAGGTGTTCTGAGTGACTGCAGTTATCTGTCTGTGACTGAATGCCGAGTAAACAGGTCCATCCAAGCTCATATGCATCCCCAACACATGTCCCTCACCACTTCAGCAAACCCTAACCCTTCCCCAACACAGCCAAAGGGGCCCAACCTGGGGCCCGAGTGACACTGAACTGAGTGCCTTTTTACGGCAAGTATTAGTGGGATGACCAAAAAATAGCTGGCAATAATGAGAAATTAACATTCTTGAGTGTTTTTGGGCCCATTTAGGCTTCCATTGGCCCTACAAAAGGCTCCAATCACCCGGCATAACAAAATTGGTCGGGTTTAGGTTCCCGTCTAGTCATGATAAAAATTAAATAAATAAATTAAAGAAATCGAAGAATTCTTTCTTGCTCTCCTGCGATGACTCCGGATTTGGTGGTGGCTGCTTTTTTTCTAAAACCTCAGAGTCCCCTGAAAGACTTTTGGGGGATACAGTTAGCTAAGCAGGAAAATGCTGCAGGTCTTTGTGTGCTAATGACGCAGCCGAGACTTGACCTTACATATCTGACATGCCATCCTGGGCTCAGACAGAGACCTTTTCCAAAATGCTCACTCACGGGCTGACTGTGTGTGTGTGTGTGTGTGTGTGTGTGTGTGTGCGTGCGCTGGTGCATGTGTGTGTGTGCGTGTGTGTGTGCGCGCGTGCTGGTGCATGTGTGTGTGTGCGTGTGTGTGTGCGCGCGCGCTGGTGCGTGTGTGTGTTTGTGTGTGTGCGTGTGTGTGTGTGCATTTGTGCTGTCTCCCATTGGAGACCTTTTCCAGTATAAGCACTGACTTTGTCTGGACCAGTAGTCCTTATGGCAGAACATCATTTCTGAAGTCCTGGTTGAGGTTAGGGGTCAGGTATGAATGGAGGTTTGTTTAAGGATGGGGTTAGGAATGATTTGATTAGGGTTAGGGTTTGGGTTGGGCTGTCCATAATGAATAGAAATGAAATGCCCTAATAAGGATAGCTGCACAACCTTGTGCGTGCGAGCGTGCATGAAAGCGATCTGGGCACACGTGCTCTCATTGACCCTGTCGAAGGCAGACAGGGGAATCTGTGTCGTTTGGCAGTGGAGCGCTGTCTGTCAGGCTTACAGTCAGGCTGAGTGAATGAGATTTAATCTGTAGGTCGTACAGCACACAGGGGCAGCGTGCATAGTCAGGAGAGACTGATTCAGTCCATAGTTCTAGACTTAGAATTTAAACTTAGAATTAGCTCTAGGAAATGTCTATTTTACTGTCCGATGGATCCCAATCTTTTCTACAATTTGCAGTCTCTTCCGTTTAACATGCGCAATTGGCACAGTTTTAAAATAATCACGGAAACTAGGTAGCTATAGAGATACTGATATTACAAATTGATCATTTCGCTGGCGTCAAATTATCCACAAGTAATTGGATATCTTCACGAGAAGCATCAGACATTATTGCGCAACACTTCCTATCAGATATAAAATACTGCATTGTCATTGACTATAAAGTTAAATTGGTTACTGGAATTGACATTCATATTGTGACTTAACAGTCCGGTAGCTTGATTAGTGGTAGTAGGCTACGTTGTAAATTCATGCCAATTGCCTTACTTATATTGACTAGCCACAAGCACGTCGCACACAGAGTAAAAAATAATATAATATTGTTGGTAGCTCGTCATTTTAGCCATGGATATCTTTCCAATATCAATTAACATTTCCCAGTTAAACTTGCTGCCGAATCAGTATGTGCAGACCTTTGTAATGTGTGTTTAGCGACCTTGCCATGACATAGCTAGCGAACTTGGAATGTAGGTATACCGTTCGCTAATAGTTCTTGCTCGTCTTTATGCATGGTCGAAGATGGACCGTGAATGCACCGCCCCTCAGTAAGTGAACGTGTTAACAGAGTGAATGTGAACCTCAGGCCAGGGCTGAATCATGACCTGAATGACAGATCATTTGGCTGTTTATGGGAGTCGGAGAACAGTGCACTATGCAGTCAGGGTTCCTGCTAAGCACTGAACGATTCTGTGAACGAATTTTTTGAACGAAACATTTTAATGAACTGATCCTAGGGATTCAGTACAGTCAAAAGAACTGCCGTTCCCATCACTAGTCGAAGTAAGTCGTGTCTCTTACGCCTGAATACTTTGAATTGTCTCCCTCTGCAGCTGCTGGGAAGGAAATGCGGCGGGTCCACAGTGCATTTACAGAGGGCTCGGCTCCGAGCAATAGTAATTTCAAAGGACAGTAAAATTGTCCAATCATATTTCCCTTATGAATGGGAGGGCTTTGTTATCGCTAATGTTATGACAGGTTCCGCCCGCTGTCCCCCAGGCGGTAAACAACCTAGCGAGTTAACCTGAGTTGTTGGTTCTTGATACCTGTGAATATTGTTTCGAGTTTATGAAGAACGTTTTCTAGACTAATATTCAATGAGAAGTTGGAGTTGATCAGCATGGGAAAACCTAATACCAGACCTTAACTTGACGCAAAAAAAAACAAGGCTTTTGGGAGACATTTCAACACCAGCAATTATGCGCAATACCCATGAAGGTGGAAAATCTGTATTGCTGGGATTTGGCCTAGGGCCAAAACTGGACTCTCTGAATGGGTGAAAAAGGCAATTTAATGATCATGAAACGGTAAGCTATTTATAGGGCTCTGTGCTAAGTGATTTTTGTATCTTTGCCGTCGCTGCCAATGTTTTGTGTATGTTACAAAATTTATTTGGGGAAAAAAATTATACGGCATTGCTTACATAGTGAAATCGATTAACCGGTAATACAGCACGATGCTTTTACCCAAATTAACTTTACAGGGGAGACAGAATGAAACTTTTAGCCTCTGAAATAATTTTTGTGACCGCACGGATGCGTAAGAACACAGCGTTAATTATTCATTAATTAGATCCTCCTGACTCCTTCGGCATGCGATACTTCTCATTTACAAACACTGACGTCATATTCAGGCATATGCATTAGCGTGGTTGGCAAGAACAAGTGTAAATCAATACAACAAAACAGGGGAAATATGGCATCCTGCAGTTGTGGAACCGATTCGGCGGTCTCTGAATATGTACAAAACCTTGACAGTACCGCGAAGGCAAGATAGTTCTCTAAGCTTACGTACAACGAAGGTCTGTGTAGGCTTCCGGATCCTTACGAGCTGAAAGGTTGGAGGAACGACCCCTCTTTGGGTCTGGGTCGGCTGGATCATCACTTGATTTTCCTACATCGAAGAGAAATTCAACATTTGTTGATCATCATTGATCAGTGAAAGTAATTTCCAGTCATATGTTTATCAGAATTTATTTTAAAAAGGGGCGCCAATATATTTTGGGGGTTTTATTCGTGATAAGGGGGTTAAGAGTTTATGATTAATATTTAATATCGCGAATGCATATACTGCGCATTCCCTAGCCACCTGGTGTGTCATCAGTAACAAGGCTGCCGCCGTTACAGCTACAGTAGACAATAAACTCTAAATTTTCTTGACTGGTTGTACGATGGACGTTTTTGCACACACAAACGTTTCTCTGGGTACCAAAAGTCAAGCTGAAAAAGTACTGATCTTAGTCGATACCGATAAAGGTTGAAAACGGAATTCTTTCCAATACTAATGTCCGAACTGTCACTTAAATACTAGCTATCGGAAAGTAAGGAACTTATCGAATTACCCAACACAAAAAAGATCATTCCCTTGCCATGACCGAATAATAATATGGGAAACTTAGCAAAATGTCATGGTAGAAATGATGGAAAATAACTTGGGACTGACCCGACAGAAAGTGAATAGTACAAACATGCGAGTGGGTCAACGGCATCAATCCAAGTAGATTTTTTCGGTTCTCGATCAGGAATATGTAGGAAACGTATTCCTGAACTCTTCACGAAACGGTTTGTGCAGTTAATAACGCTGCAACTGACTGGCATTATGACAAAAAGTGGAAGACAGCTTTACTTCACCTAAAAAATCAAGTGACATGTTGTGGCTTTTTGCCAACCACGGTAGTCAACAAACCCACGTGACCAGGTTTGTGACATCACGAGAAGCATCTCTCCGGTACGTTCAATAAAATTTCTGGCTAGAACCCTGCAGCCCCCTTGAGTAAATGACAGGAGTCTTTAGTCTTTACAGATGCAGCACACTGAAATCAAGAGAGAGCGCAGTGTCTTCCCTCTGTTTGGCCCATTTGTACCGTTGCTGGTCTACAGCTGCCTGAAAAATGACATTAAATGGCCTGTGACGGTACTGTGGCTCGTCGTAGCTTTATAATGGCCTCATCTGTTTGCCAGTGGTGTCTTATTCTACTGATGGCTCCTGTGCTACCGAAGGACCCTTATTCTACTGATGGGTTTTCATTTTATCATTGGGCCGGTGCTCTACAGATGATTTCATGTTCTGCTGATTGACTTTTATTGATTGCTTTGCATTCCATTAATGGTCTAATTTTCGACTGATGTTCTTGTATTCTTCTGCTGGGCTTGTGTTCTACTTTTTCTCACATGCTCGATTAGCTTGTGTTCCCCCAATGAGTTTCTATTCAGGCAGTCACCTGTGTTCTGTTGTTTGGCTAGCATTTGACCAATCGGCTCATGTTCTAGGGGCTTATTTTACCAATTGCCTTGTTTTCTGCTGTTGAGGATTATATTTTGATATTTCTCATCATATTCATCAGTAAATCAATAACCGGATTATGTAAGAAGCAATAACACACACACAGACACACACACATACAAGCAATTCAATTCACACACGCATGAGCAACTCACACACACATAAGCAGTGGGCTTCTATAGCTTTGATTAGTAAGCGGGCTTCTGTTTAGTTGATTCGAAAACATAATCAAGTGAGACATTTAAATGTATTTGATTTCTGTAGCTTTTATCAATATTTGTTCAGTAAAATCATTAGTTGTTACTGAAAACACATTCAGTTGAATCATTTATGTATCTACTTGTATCCTATTCCTTTGACCCTATTTTTCCTCTCCTTTTTAATGTATTTTCTAACTTTTTTATGAGATCAATACTTCTGTGAACCCCCATAATTTTTCAAAGAATCCCATAGAGAGCTTGCCAACCAATAGGGGAAAGAAAAAAACCTAAGAGATAATCAGTGTATGACCCATGTATTGTCATTGGAACAAAGTTGGTTGAGTTTTTCCCATAAATGTTGCTCTGTAAGAACACTGAGTTAGTACTTCTTGGCCAAGGACTGCTCTGTGAGTTTGGATTACTGCACGATTCAAGGCTGGAATAAAGATAACCTCTGAAGATTTTGTCTCTCTCCAATTATTCTTGGACAAGGGGACCTTGAAAGTATGGAAACATTTGATTCAGGAAGACAAAACACTACCAATGAGACTGTGTCTCACCAGTGGCTTGTATCTACTGATGGACTTATGTTGTACAGATGGGTTGTGATGTACAGGCGGGCTTGTGTTTTACTGGTGGGCTTGTGTTGTACAGGTGGGCTTGTGTTATACAGGTGGGCTTGTGTTATACAGGTGGGCTTGTGTTATACAGGCGGGCTTGTGTTTTACTGTGGGCTTGTGTTATACAGGCGGGCTTGTGTTATACAGCTGGGCTTGTGTTTTATTGATGGGCTTGTGTTATACAGGTGGGCCTGTGTTTTACTGAAGGGCTTGTGTTATACAGGTGGGCTTGTGTTTTACTGATGGGCTTGTGTTATACAGCTGGGCTTGTGTTATACACATGGGCTTGTGTTATACAGGTGGGCTTGTGTTATACGGCTGGGCTTGTGTTTTATTGATGGGCTTGTGTTATACAGGTGGGCTTGTGTTTTACTGATGGGCTTGTGTTTTACAGATGGGCTTGTGTTATACAGATGGGCTTGTGTTTTACTGATGGGCTTGTGTTATACAGGTGGGCTTGTGTTTACAGGTGGGCTTGTGTTATACAGGTGGGCTTGTGTTTTATTGATGGGCTTGTGTTATACAGGTGGGCCTGTGTTTTACTGAAGGGCTTGTGTTATACAGATGGGCTTGTGTTTTACTGATGGGCTTGTGTTGTACAGGTGGGCCTGTGTTTTACTGAAGGGCTTGTGTTGTACAGGTGGGCTTGTGTTTTACTGATGGGCTTGTGTTATACAGGTGGGCCTGTGTTTTACTGATGGGCTTGTGTTTTACTGATGGGCTTGTGTTTTACTGGGCTTGTGTTTTACTGATGGGCTTGTGTTATACAGGTGGGCTTGTGTTTTACTGATGGGCTTGTGTTTTGATGGGCTTGTACAGGTGGGCTTGTGTTTTACTGATGGGCTTGTGTTTGTGGGCTTGTGTTTTACTGATGGGCTTGTGTTATACTGATGGGGTGGGCTTGTGTTTTACTGATGGGTTTTTGTGTTATACAGTGTGGGCTTGTGTTTTACTGATGGGCTTGTGTTTACTGATGGGCTTGTGTTTTACTGATGGGCTTGTGTTATACAGTTTTACTGATGGGCTTGTGTTTTACTGATGGGCTTGTGTTATACAGGTGGGCTTGTGTTTTACTGATGGGCTTGTGTTATACAGGTGGGCTTGTGTTTTACTGATGGGCTTGTGTTATACAGGTGGGCTTGTGTTTTACTGATGGGCTTGTGTTGGGCTTGTGTTATACAGGTGGGCTTGTGTTATACAGATGGGCTTGTGTTTTACAGGATGGGCTTGTGTTTTACAGTGATGGGCTTGTGTTTTACTGATGGGCTTGTGTTGGGCTTGTGTTACAGGTGGGCTTGTGTTTTACTGATGGGCTTGTGTTATACAGGTGGGCTTGTGTTTTACTGATGGGCTTGTGTTTACAGATGGGCTTGTGTTTTACTGATGGGCTTGTGTTACAGGTGGGCTTGTGTTTTACTGATGGGCTTGTGTGTGGGCTTGTGTTATACAGGTGGGCTTGTGTTTTACTGGGCTTGTGTTATACAGTGTGGGCTTGTGTTGTACTTGTGTTATGGGCTTGTGTTTTTTGGGCTTGTGGTGGGCTTGTGTTATACTGATGGGCTTGTGTTTTACTGATGGGCTTGTGTTATACAGGTGGGCTTGTGTTTTACAGATGGGCTTGTGTTATACTGATGGGCTTGTGGATGGGCTTGTGTTATACAGATGGGCTTGTGTTATACAGATGGGCTTGTGTTATACAGGTGGGCTTGTGTTATACAGGTGGGTTTGTGTTTTACTGATGGGCTTGTGTTATACAGGTGGGCTTTGTGTTTACTGATGGGCTTGTGTTTTACTGATGGGCTTGTGTTATACAGGTGGGCTTGTGTTTTACTGATGGGCTTGTGTTATACAGGTGGGCTTGTGTTTTACTGATGGGCTTGTGTTATACAGGTGGGCTTGTGTTTTACTGATGGGCTTGTGTTTATACAGATGGGTTTGTGTTTTACTGATGGGCTTGTGTTATACAGGTGGGCTTGTGTTATACAGGTGGGCTTTTGTTATACAGGTGGGCTTTTGTTATACAGGTGGGCTTGTGTTTTACAGATGGGCTTGTGTTATACAGGTGGGCTTGTGTTATACAGGTGGGCTTGTGTTTTACTGATGGGCTTGTGTTTTACAGTGTTTTACAGATGGGCTTGTGTTTTACAGGTGGGTTTGTGTGGGCTTTTTACTGATGGGCTTGTGTTATACAGGTGGGCTTGTGTTTTACTGATGGTCTTGTGTTTTACTGATGGGCTTGTGTTATACTGATGGGCTTGTGTTTTACTGATGGGCTTGTGTTATACAGATGGGTTTGTGTTTTACTGATGGGCTTGTGTTATACAGGTGGGCTTGTGTTATACAGGTGGGCTTGTGTTATACAGGTGGGCTTGTGTTATACAGGTGGGCTTGTGTTTTACTGATGGGCTTGTGTTATACAGGTGGGCTTGTGTTTTACTGATGGGCTTGTGTTATACAGGTGGGCTTGTGTTTTACTGATGGGCTTGTGTTATACAGGTGGGCTTGTGTTATACTTGTGTTATACTGGTGGGCTTGTGTTATATAGGTGGGCTTGTGTTGTACAGATGGGCTTGTGTTTTACTGGTGAGCTTGTGTTATACAGGTAGGAGGGCTTGTGTTTTACAGATGGGCTTGTGTTATACAGGTGGGCTTGTGTTATACAGGTGGGTTTGTGTTTTACTGATGGGCTTGTGTTATACTGATGGGCTTGTGTTATACTTGTGTTATACAGGTGGGCTTGTGTTTTACTGATGGGCTTGTGTGATGGGCTTGTGTTATACAGGAGGGCTTGTGTTATACAGGTGGGTTTGTGTTTTACTGATGGGCTTGTGTTATACAGGTGGGCTTGTGTTATACAGGTGGGCTTTGTGTTTTACTGATGGGCTTGTGTTATACAGGTGGGCTTGTGTTATACAGGTGGGCTTGTGTTTTACAGATGGGCTTGTGTTATACAGGTGAGGGCTTGTGTTATACAGGTGGGTTTGTGTTTTACTGATGGGCTTGTGTTATACAGGTGGGCTTGTGTTTTACTGATGGGCTTGTGTTTTACAGGTGGGCTTGTGTTTTACTGATGGGCTTGTGTTTTACTGATGGGCTTGTGTTATACAGATGGGCTTGTGTTTTACTGATGGGCTTGTGTTATTCAGGTGAGCTTGTGTTATACAGGTGGGCTTTTGTTATACAGGTGGGCTTGTGTTTTACTGATGGGCTTGTGTTATACAGGTGGGCTTGTGTTTTACTGATGGGCTTGTGTTATACAGGTGGGCTTGTGTTTTACAGATGGGCTTGTGTTATACAGGTGGGCTTGTGTTTTACAGATGGGCTTGTGTTATACAGGTGGGCTTGTGTTTTACTGATGGACTTGTGTTTTAACTGAGTTGATTGTGTCTTACCAGTTGGCCATGTGTTCTGCTGGCACATTATCTAGAATAAGACTTCAGTTCCAGCTGTCCTCATGTTTTTTGGGCACTTAGATTGGATATGTTTGCCATCTGCTTCAATCATCAGTTGTAACTCCTTCTGAAGAGCAGTACCAAGTATAAGCTACAGTGCTGTGAAGAAGATTTTGCCCCCATCCTGATTTCTTATTTTTTTACGTATTTGTCACACTTAAATGTTTCAGATCATCAAACTAATTTTAATATTAGACAAAGAAACCCCGAGTTAATACAAAATGCAGTTTTTAAATGATGATTTCATTCATTAAGGGAAAAGAGCTATCCGATCCTACCTTGCCCTATGTGAAAAAGTAATTGCCCCCCTTGTTACATCATGAATTAATGGTGAATAACCACATATTTTTTAGTTCAATTTCGCTGGCCAAACCCAGGCCTGACTACTGCCAGACCTGTTGAATCAAGAAATCACTTTCATAGAACCTGTCTGACAAAGTGAAGTAGGCTAAAAGATCTCAAAACACAACACATCATGCCGCGATCTAAAGAGATTCAAGAACATTTGAGAAACTTGTGTGTCATTGACATTTATCAGTCTGGAACGGGTTGCAAAGCCATTTCTAAGGCTTTGGGACTCCGGCGAATCACGGTGAGAGCCATTATCCACAAATGGAGAAAACTTGGAACAGTGGTGAACCTTCCCAAGCCAGCATACCAAAATTAGTCCAAGAGCGCATCAACAACTCATCCAGGAGGTTACAAAAGAACCCAGAACAACATCTAAAGAACTAAAGTTAAAGACAGTGTTCATGATTCAACAATAAGAAAGAGACTGGGCGAAAATGGCATCCATGGGAGAGTTCCAAGGCGAAAACCACTGCTGAGCAAAAAGAACACAAAGGCTCATCTCACATTTGCCAAAAAACATCTTGATGATCCCAAAGACTTTTGGGAAAATATACAGTGGACTGACGAGACAAAAGTTGAACTTTATGGAAGGTGTGCGTCCCATTACATCTGGTGTAAAACTAACACAGCATTTCATAAAAAGAACATCATACCAACAGTCAAACATGGTGGTGGTGATGTGATGGTTTGGGGCTGCTTTGCTGCTTCAGGACCTGGATGACTTGTCGTAATTGAGGGAACTATGAATTCTGCTCTTTACCAGAAAATCCTGAAGGAGAATGTCTGACCATCAGGTCATGACCTCAAGCTCAAGCGCACTTGGGTTACGCAGCAGGACAATGATCTGAAACACGCCAGCAAGTCCACCTCTGTTTGGCTTAAAAAAAACAAAATTAAGATTTTGGAGTGGCCTTGTCAAAGTCCGGACTTAAATCCGATTGAGATGCTGTGGCATGACCTGAAACAGCCTGTTCATGCTGGAAAAACCCTCCAATGTGGCTGAATTAAAACAATTCTGCAAAGAAGTGCGGGCTTAAATTCCTTCACACCTATGTGGAAGACTCATTGCCAGTTATAGCAAATGCTTGATTGCAGTTGTTGTCACCGAGGGTGGTACAACCAGGTTCTATTTTAGTGATTTCTTGATTTAACAGGTCTGGCAGTAATCCGGCCTGGGTGTGGCTAGTGAAATTGAACTAAAAAAATTTGATTAATCACCGTTAATTCATGATGTAACAATTGGGGCAATTACTTTTTCACATAGGGCCAGGTGGGTTTGGATAGCTTTTTCCCTCAATAAATACAATCATCATTTAAAAACTGCATTTTGTCTTATCTCGGGTTATCTTTGTCTAATAACAAAATTTGTTTGATCTGAAACATTTAAGTGTGACAAAGATGCAAAAAAATAAGAAATCAGGAAGGGGGCAAATACTTTTTCACAGCACTGTATTACGGTTTTTGTGAAAATCCCATGGACGAAAACACTTAATGTTAGTCGGATAACAGAAAGTTGTGGCAATACATGAACATCAAGTGGAATGGCATGAGTGGTGATTGGCTATTGTTCAAAGCTGCAGGACAAGTCCTCCTGCATCCTTGCTGTCCCATAAAAAAAAAAAAAAAAAAAAAAAACTTTTGTAGTAAGCCTGAATAAATCAGCTGAAGACAGCCAGAGGCGTCAAAAAAGACAAAAAAAAAACAAATTATTGCCATATGTTTTTTTTTTTTTTTACTTTTGTTGTTTTTGTCTTTCTTTCAACCTTTTTTTGGTACCTTTTATATCATTTTGATAAATCATAGGCATTGTTATTGCTCATTTCATGGATGATGTGCAGTGACTGCATTGAAAATCTCCTGAAAGGAATGAAAATAAAGAAAAATTTGATCGCAAAAAAAAGAAATTGCCGTTTTAACCCCTCAGCCCTGAAAGAGGCTGTGGGGTATTGTCATCATGCATGGCGTCCATCTGTCTGTCCATCTGGCCATCCGTGTGTCTTTCCATCCACATTTGATTCCGTGCGATAACTGCAAAACGCCATCACCAATCATCACGGTTTCTGGTGAGGACATTGGGGTAGAGTTACTACACAAGCCTATCCATTTTGGACATGATCTTAAATCAAATATGGCTGCCAGAGCCGCCATCTTGATTTTCCATTCTGTGTGATTCTGTCTTCTTTTATTAGCTGTGTTTAACATGATAGGTACACTCGCTTCAACTATGGATGGGGCTGAGGAGTCTCGCTTGCGTTTGCGCGGCTATTTTATTTATTTTTTCCATTTAATTGCATTATTATAATGATATTTAATTATTTGATGCATGAGCTCTTGGTTCTGCTGTTTTAATTTTCATATTGCAGGGCTGAGAATCTTCCAGTACAAAGCAGTAATTTTTTTTCTTCCTCTGGGCATTACGGCTGGTTTACTGTAACTAAGTTTCAGACCTTGTTAATTGTAGCCCCCGGATGAAGTTGGCGGATTAATGCGTGTCGTCTCTGCCGCCGCGTCCGTAGACTCTTCATTGTGGACGCAGTACAGGCTGTAATTTCTGACTGATTACTTTCATATTTGGTATGGACAAGTGTTATACTTCACTTTTGACATCTATCGATTTTGGTTGCCATGGGAACAGTATTGGCCGAATTATACGCAAATTGGTGGCAGAACAGAGATTTCCTGGAGGACGCAGTACAGGCAGCAATTTTTCACCGATTACTTTCATATTTGGTTTGGAAATGTGGTACACTTCACTTATGACACGTATCGATTTTGATTGCCATGGCGACAGTATTGGCTGAATAATGCGCAAATTTGTGCTGAAACATGTACACTTCCTTGTGGCTGGTGTACAGGCTGTAATTTTTGACTGATTACTTTCATATTTGGTATGGACACTTGTTATACTTATGACATCTATCGATTTTGGTTGCCACAGCGACAGTATTGGCCGAATAATACGCAAATTAGTGGCAAAACATAGAGATTTCCTTGTGGACTCAGTACAGGCTTCAATTTTTCATTGATTCTTTCAGATTTGGTATGGACACGTGTCAGTCAAAGTTTTTTTTTTTTATTTTAAAGATTATTTTTTGGGGAATTTTTCCTTTATTTGACAGTTATACAGTATGGAGAGACAGGAAAGTTGGGGAGAAGAATGGGGGAAGACATGCAGCAAATGACCTGAGTCGAACCCAGGTCGCTGGGGAAGGACACAGCCTTCATGGTAACCCAGACCGATGAAAAGTTTTTGACCGTGAACGCGAAACCAGTTTCTGATTTGGGAGCAAGCGTCAGCGTTTTCTCAGTTGCTGTCATGCTAACTCTTAACCAGCACAAACGCTTTGGCCACCCCCCTATCATTTAGGCATATGCTTACCTGTAGAAGCTGTCTCTAAGGTACTGGACTGAAGGTTTATACTGGCCTGTTGAAGTGGTTTCTGTGATACTGTGCTGAATACCTATGTTGAAAACCTGTTTAGCAAAACATTGTTAGTTGAGTGCTATTGTTAAGCCCCAGTTCTCAAAAGCAGTTGTTTCCAAACTTTAGAACATTTGTTCTATAGGGGTCACACTCAAGGGTTTTTGGGATGTCAAGAGAGTCGCGTGACTTTTGGAGACCATCATTTTCTGTACATTGGATTCAAACCCTCTCATCTCCATGCCAATAAATTCATCAGTTGACATACTAATAGCAGAAGGTCAGATAAAATTCTTTCATTTACAAAGTGTGCCCCTTGTTTTCTTAATGGAGTGTAGGGCTGTGCTGATTCTGAACCGCGGTTTTAATAAGGCGTAGTATCACCATCTGCTGCCATGGAGCAAACATCCGAGCTTTCCCTTTTCCTTTATTAAACCCGACGCAGGTTGAACAAAAGTGCCAAAGGCATGTGAAATGGGAATGGGATCAGGTTTACTTTTCTTAGAGTAGCCTAATTGGTGAGTGGCAGACTATTCTGTAGTCGTTTACTTGGCTCCGTGCAGCATGTCGCCGAAAAATACTGATGTCAGTCAAGTTTTTTTTCCGGAAGCATTTCACATGCCCTTTGATGTTTGGCACTTTCGTTCAACCTGCGTTGGGTGAAATAAAGGAAAGGGGAAAGTTTGGATGTTCGCCCCATGGCAGCAGGTGGTGGTACTACGCCTTGAAAAAACCGCGGTTCAGAATCGGCACAGCCCTAATGGAGTGTCAGGATTCAGATTCTGCGTTATGTACGTTTCAGTCATTGGCTAGGATGCTCCCAACCCCTTTCTATTATTACATTTTAAGTGGGAAAGCATGTCTTACATTGGCATGTGAGACAGCCAGCAAATTATTCTGTTTGGTTTTGGAAACTGCTGCCCAGCACTGTGTAACAGCTCATTACTCCGGTTATTTTGCATATCGGGCTTTTATCCCAAAAGACAGCAGATCCAAGCCAAACAGAAATTAATTGCTGAAGTTAAACATTTGCAACAAAGGTTTGCATTTGCATTTCACACCCCTGTTCTGCTTTTCACATCACATAGCAATAAAAACTTTGATTGGCTGCTCTAAATATAGTCAAGGTCGTTCTCCAGAAAGTTGGATTTTTTTCAGCGTTAATGAGCCTCCCAAGAATTGTAATTGTTTCATGTTCATTATCCCTGGAGAACACGTGTAAAACCCAACCTCGCACCCTCACAACCTCCATTAGAATCGAATTCCAAAGGGGTCAACTCTCCCTCTGAAATTAAGATTGACCGGGAAATCGATATGCTTGCCTCTTCTTGTTAAGTGTAAAGTTCTGATCAACCTCTGAGGGAAAATAATTCAGCTGCCAATTATCTCAGGAGGAAAATGGTGTGATTTTACTTGCATACATTTTCTTCATTTCGAGGGTTCTTTTTCATTCTGTCCTCTGGCATATCTCAAGTGCCATTTTTACATTTTGTGGTGTTGCGAGAGTCTATAAGTGACACTCTGCGTATAACTATGTAGTTGCGAGAGTCTATAGGTGACACACTGCATATAATTATGTAGTTTAATGTCAAAGCACTATGAAAGCGAAGTGATGTATACATGGGATGCAATGGTGGGATGTGATTTCCCAGAGTTCAATATTAACACCAGCCCACTAGACAAATGCTGGTAAACGTTACGGGTGCCTGGAGAGCTTGTCTACTCTACCAACTGCTTTGACAGGCCCCACTTATCACTGAGAAGTTGTGATATATCATAAATATCTAATTGTCTGATTAAACAGGGAAATGGTGTTTTTCTGAATATGGAGAGCCAGCCTATATTAATTGATATGCCCGACTGAATGAATGACTCACTCTTTAACCTTGTTTAAATGCCCTTGCGCAACAAGGCTTATGCAGTACGCATATGCGTATGATGCTGACGTTTATAGAAAATCGTGCCACCTCCAATGGACTGCATCAGAAAGAAAAGGAAGAAAATGCTTTCGTCATTAGGAGGCATTTCTGAACGGAGTCGAATCATAATTGGTAAGGCTGCTGGAGCGAGAAGGTCCAAAAGCCAATATGGCATCTTGAACATCATTACTGATTTTCCCCATAGACTCTAATGGACAAACTCCTGCCATTTTTTCTTCAATTTAGCAGTAAACAAACTTCTTACATTCATTTCTTGTGCATAGAGGATGAACGCTATTGTTTTATGTAACCCTATGACCATTCCTGTCACGCTATATCAGTTCAAACTTTATATTTTCAAATACAATAACTAGCAGTTTTGCTGTGAATTGTGTCCCACTTGTTGTGATTGTTTTGACTGCATGGCTGCACAGAGAAGTTCTGTTATTGATGTTGGTCTCCCTGTGACCTTTGCTGTTGCGCCATCACCAGGCCAAACTTCATTTTTAAAAATCCCTATAACTCGCCAGCCTTTTAGGCTATTAAGGGAAACTTTTTGTGTTAATTCCTAGTGCATAGCCAAGTTAGAAGAGCAGACTATTGGCCTTGGCAGAGGTTTGTGCTCTCTGAGTGCCCTTCTAGTGTAATCAATGCTTTTCCATTTACTTTCATAACAACTAGGTGCTGATTTTCTCATTCTGAGTATTTTGTCATCACAATGGTTCTGAAGAGCTTTTAATGAGATTTATTTTGTAGTTACAGTATTGTTGCCCCTCAATGTTCTTATCGGAGGGTAACTGTTCCTCCTTTAATTCTCTTGGGTTCACTCACCTCAGTGGCGCTGTTACTCATCCTCATCCAAGTGTTGGGTGGCAAAGCTTTGATTTCACCCTAAAAGTCTTCATCTGAGGTAGATTGACCGAGTTGTTGCTTCGCGGTTACATGTGGGCAGCCAGTTGGAGGGAGATAACAGGGTTGCACATTAATGTGACTCAGTGGCATGTTGGAGTTAGTGGCTTGTTCTCATCTCAGGGGAGAATGACGCAGAATGGCGTTTAAGGGAAAGGTCCTGCTCGAGGCCTGTTATCAGGGAATGATTTAATGTGATATCTAGAGTATAGACGGTAAAGATCCAAGAGAGCACATGGGGTCATGGAGTTTTATGAGGAAATACATAGGTGCAGTTTTGTGGGAATTGAGTTGTGTGATTTTATTGTCGTCTTTCAGCAGAAATATGCGGCTCTAATTTTTGCTCTTGCGTTCTCACTCTGTATTTATTCATCTGTGTTTTCATGTGTTACCCTCTCTAACATCACTGTAACTTAACGTCCTGTTTGTTATGCCAGCAGGGATAACGGCTTCTATATTGAGCAATTAAGCCTAACTGTTCAGAGCGTGCACATCTGCTAATGAGCATGAAACTGTTATGTGCGATCAGCACTCTAAATGAGGAGCTCCTATCCTGTCTTTGCTAAATAATTACAATTGCCGCTTTCTGGTTGTCAACAAAGCTATTTGGGACTTGGAAAAATCCCACTTGCTGCTTAAAATAGCCTGATACATGTGCACAGCAAACGGAGGCCTTGTTGTTGGAGATATGGGTGAGGCTTTTCCAGCATTCCCTGTGCTGTTTGCTGTTCACTGGGCCAGTCTGTGGTGAAGATGCAGAACTTGGTCGCCCTTCATGTCTTTCTGACACGTGCTTACACACAGGGCGGTGAAGTAAAGTTATCCCTCTTTAAATGTTGATCTGAGGATCCCTGGACTCACTCCGTAACTGGCTTTGGTTATGAAAGTGTATGCTGTGTAAAAGTTAATTTAGCATGCCAAGACTTGATTTAAGATCAGTGTGTTGTAGCATTTTGGGGAGTGTTCATTTTTGGAGAATTGGATTCTATTGGACTCATTTTTGCTATAAATCTATAGATGCAGAGCCGTGAATTATTTGGTGGTTTTTCAGTCATCAGTCGCCAGCGCACACGTGGACCATTAAATTAAGGCCACTGTCAGCAATTTTTTTGGTATGAGCAAATCATCGCAAAATTCAGCATTATTATATAGTGTAATTTCTTTTGGAGAATGAAAAAAAAAAAGTGTGAGGGGTGTGAACAAGAATTGGACAACTTAAGAGGGATGAGACTGGGGTTCATCTTGGTGCATGATTTTACTGATGCAATATGGCAGTCTTCATAATAACTTTAATGTCATCGTTCTAGTTTCATGCTTTGCTGATTTTATCTTGGGTAACAGACAAGATGGTCAGGGTAACCTAGGCTCGTGGTTACCCAAGATGTTCTTCAGTGACTCATATCATAGGCAGATTATATGCAATGAAATGGATACTATTGATTATTATTGATGGAAAAATGAGCATATGATACAACCAGTGTTATAATTATGTAATGGCTCTTATTAGCTGATACCCAGCTGTAATAGCACCAATGAACTCCAAGTAATATAGTCCAGGTAAAAACATCTCCTATTATCAAGTGACAACGAATACATGATGGCTAATTCTAGCTGACTCATCTTCACGGCACATAAGGTTTGTTTCAGATGGGCCCAAACACGGTGTCTACTTATGACTCGTTGTTTACTATCAAGAATGCTACCTTGCTGCATACTGTGGTTATTACATTGGCAGTCACCATGATTTGTCATTTCTGGGTAATTTTTGTAATGTTTATGGTGTTCTTTTCAGGATGCTTGCCAAAGAGCAGTGCATGACAGACAAGACTTTCGGGTTGGGGCATATTAGCTTTACTCCATGTTGCATGCAGTTGAATGCAATATTTTAGGCACCCCTGGCCAAATTTCTGTCACTGTCAATAGTTTAGCAAGTAGATGATGAACTGATCTCTGAATGGCATAAAATTAAAGATAAAACACTTTTTTTTTCTTAATAGCAATATTATTGCATTACTTTTGTTTTGTACAATTCTAAAGTGAAAAAAGATAACTTTGACTATGATCTCAGACCTTCATTAGCTTGTTGGGGCTATGGCTAGTTCACAGTCGTTAGGAAAGGTCAGGTGATGCAAATTTCAAGTTTTATAAATACCCAGACTCCTCTAACCAGAAGCCTCTAAGCAGCTGTCTAGCTCTCTGAAAATGAAAATAATTGATGCCCACAAAGCAGAAGAAGGCTGTCAGAAGATGGCAAAATGTTTTTAGGTAGCGATTTCCTCAGTGCCTAATATAATTAAGAAATGGCAGTCAGCAGAAATGGTGGAGGTCAAGTTGAGGTCTGGAAGACCGAGAAAACTTTCTAAGACTGCTCATCGGATTGCTATAAGGTAAATGAAAACCATAGACCTTCAGCAAGGTTAAGCACACTGTGGTGTTCTGGTGTTCTATGGTGCTCTGCACAAATATGGTTCAGCGTGGGAAGGAAACTTTCCTGCACCATGAAATTCAGCATGACAAGGGACATCTGAACAAGATGGAAGTAAAGTGGACTGATGAAGTTAAAATAGAACTCTTTGGCCGCAATGAGCAAAGGTATGTCTAAGCATGAAGGATGGATCAAAAGATCATGCTTTGGGGATTCATGCTTTGGGCTTGTGTTGCAGCCGGTGGCACAGGGAACATGTCACTGGTAGAAGGAAGAATGGATTCAATTAAATTCCAGCAAATTCTGGAAGCAAACATCACACCATCTGTGAAAAAGCTGAAGATGAAAAGAGGATGGCTTCCACAACAGGATAATGATCCTGAATGTAGCTCAAAATCTACAACTCACTTGCTCAAGAGGTGCGAGCTGAAGGTTTCACCATAGCCCTCACAGTCTTACACCTCAACATCATTGAAAATCTGTGGATGGACCTCAAAAGAGCAGTGCATGCAAGGCAGCCAATCTCACAGAACGAGAAGCCTTTGGTGAAGAATAATGAGCAAAATCCCCCAAACCAGAACTTAAAAACTCTGAGCTGGCACCAAAAAGTGTTTACCAGCTGCCAAAGGGAGTGTTACTAAGAAGTGACTCTGCAGGGTGCCCAAAGTTTTTGCTTCAGATCAATGTGTCAGGGGCTACATTGTAGCTGGGGTTTCTTTTTGGGGGCTGTCAAGGGAAAGGGGGCGACAGCATAGGTCTTGATGATTCATCGTCTTAAATTGTGTTACATCAGTTACTTCATGGCTTCTTTTTCTGCTGTCGAGGGCAGTCGAGCTCTGGTTTGCTCACACAGTGAGACGCTTGGGATGTTTTTAGTCCATTCTGAAAAAGTATATACTCTTTACCTGTAAAGATGGATTCTGTCAGTTAAAGTTTTGAACTGAAGGAGCTTTCAAAGACATTATTTCTGAAGGGCGTCTGTCAAACCTAATGTATGCAAGCTGCAAATTCAATGACAAATTGTGAAGTTTATGAATTTTGCTATTTGAAAGATATCTTTTTAAAATTTTTTTTTTTAAATGTGCATACATGCATGCTATACTTAACAATCTTTCTGATGCAGAAATGCATTGGTTTATAGTTTGACCCAGCGGCGTGCCGTCAGATGCTCAGGAGGCCTTCAGTAACCTCACCCTTTACCACTCGATTCTGCTCAAGCTGTTCTCGTTCAAGTTCGCCTCATTAACAATCAAACAATTTATCGACTAAACAACTAGGAACAATCCATGGCCTATGATAAGAAATGATAATGAAAAAACTGAATTCCTATTGCCTTATTTAGTTGTATATAATTGATATGGCATTGTAAATAAATGCAAAAAATAACATAAATGCAAAAAAACCGAAAGTTCCGCTGATTTGGCAGCATTTATTTTCGCCATCACTCAGCTGTGCAGCGTGCCTAACAACGCCCTTCAGCACGACCACATTCAGAATATAGAACAGCTTCTCGTGGCTAATTGCTTAATGAGTCTCGCAAACTAAGCAAATCTGCACTGTTTCACAAGCTAAAAGAGCGCAGAAATTATAAAGCCATAATCATATTTTGCATCGTCATTTTTGTACGGTTGAAAACGCCTCATAATTTTGTGGTGCAATATAACAATGCTATCAAAAATAAATGATACTGTCGCTGGTCCTACCAATTAGTCTGGGCAATTGTTGCTGATCGGGAAAAGTAAACTGCGAGAGGTTTGGGTTAATGAGCGTTGAAGGGCAAGGTTCCTGAAGGCCTTTGTTACTGCCGACGGACCACCACTGGTTTGACCCTCGTGTGACTTGACTCATCTAGTGGCATGGCTGTGACAGATTGTTTTTTGTGTTATTTGGTGAATGAATGAGGTGCAGCTTTTGTGTGATGGTTGTAATGTGTGTGAGTTTTCCATGATTATGATAAATGTTCATCTGCAAAAATCATTGAGAACACTTTTGTCTGCAGTCAGGAGTACTCAAAAACCTTCTTGTTTCTCTTGCGTTTTCAAGCCAAAAGTGCCTCACTGCTTGGGCTTGATCAATAAGCTTTGATCACAGAGGCCGCAAATTGCTGCGCTTTGTTTTCATTAGTGATTGGATAAGAACTTTAAGGAGTGTATACATTCAGCAAGCAGATTTCAGCAGATCTCCCTGCCAGGTCTTGATTGCTGTCCTGCTTTTCCTCATTGATTGGAATTTGAGATTGGAACAGAAGGGTACCTCTATGAGCTTTCGTTTGTATTTGTAATGAGCGGTGATGGACTTTTGTGCCTGGCAGTGGGCCCATATTGTGTCGTCAAACAGGAGGTTGCAGTGACGGCATCGATGATATTTGTGTCTGATACACGCACACAAATTTTTATATAGTAGTGCTTTTTTAACTAACATGTGTCCGGAAGCAGTTTGACAAACCAGAATAAGCAAACATTCAGGAGGCGGGGACTCTCAGTTGACCTCTGTTTGACCCCTGACCCTGCTTAAAGACGCACATAAACTCCAAAAATCCACTGAACAGGATGATTCTTGCATTACTGGAGAGCTGTCCACAAATGTAATACTTTTGATCTAGGGTAAGTAAATATGCAAATTTTTTTTTTTTTTCTTTTTAGCTCTTAACCCTTCACCTCCAAAGAGCGTCAGATGGCACTTTCATAATGCCTTCATATTTCTAAAAGTGTCGCTTGGCATTCTTAGTTGCTCTGTTTAGAACAATCAAAACAATTGTCAATCACTCAGAGTGCCGTGCAATGGTGAGGAAAATTCAGATTTCAAAGCATGAAAGACCTTCTGCTATATTGAACATTATTCTTCACATTTACCTTTGGTTTCCGTGTTGTATTATAGATAATGAGCCCTACTCTTGGATAGACACGTATACAACTTCATTGAGTAACATTAGCATGTAAACATAAAATAATTTGTTGAACAGAAGATTTTTGTTCATATGTAAGTACTCTGGAGTCACTGCAGATTTTTAGTGTAGGCATGGGCAATACAAATGAATAAAATGACAACATTTCTTGAGTTGCTGAGAAAAAAAAGTTTTATTATTTTCTAATGATTTTTTGCAGGTAAGTACAGAAGACTTAAAAAGTCCAACGCCTTTACAGGAAAGGGTCTCAGAGCCACAGGGTCCCAAAAATCCTGATTTGAATTTATCAACAAAACCCATTGTGAAAATTGGGGGGTGAAGCCTGAGGGCATTTTTGAAAATGCAGTCTACTCAGAAATAAACCTGCCAAATTATCCATTAGGGTACCCTAAAAGAAATAATTGATGCTAAAGTCATCAACCCCTTTTCTGAAGTTTTTTTCTAGGCCCTTTTTTAATGGAAAATGCATTGAATTTCACCCAATTATGTTCAACAAACATTAATTGATATTAAAAAATGGTGTGAATGGGTTGCCTGTGAAGTTTTTTTGGATCAATGGCCTGCAAAAAATGTCAAAATTATCGGTGGGAGGGCAAACATTAGCTTACTCGCCCATTACTGTATAAAATGCAGTGAAGTCGCTGATGCCGCAGTTGTTTGCCCTCCCACTGCTACAAAATGAATCAAACGTTCCCCTTCAATAACCTGTGGTGATTAAAAAAAAAAAAAACCTTTGCACTGTTTTTTACAATGTCCATATACCCTCCTCCCATGATAGTTTCAATGAGCTACTGTGAATAATTCATAGTAAAACACATGACGTGCAGTCGGAGGTTAGTTTGGTGAGGCAGAAATTTCTTGATTAGCAAACGATTAACTAGTTTAGTAAGACTATTCGCAGAATGACGGGCCAGTTTAAGTTTTTTACTCAGTTTGAACCTGAAATGCTCACTAGACAGCAGAAGGCTACTTGCTTCCAAGAAGCTGAAGCAATGTCATCAACAAATATTAAAACAGTTCGACTTATGCAGAGTTCAATGCTTAATCAATATACAATGTATTCTCCTTTAAATACGCCGCTTTTACACCCAAACAAAAAAAGCGGGCGCTTATTTTCAGTCTTCTTTTGTAATCCGATTAACAAAATGTTTAAATGATATACAGAATTACCGAGAGCCGAGAATTTTTCCTAATTGATTATTCAGATTTCCATCCTCGCAGTCTCGAATTGAAAGGTATAAGTGAATGAATCTCGTGACCGGTGTTCGCGAGGTGGCATAGGTAGCAAAATTTGTCAGAACACTGGTAGGTTTTGAACGCCTGACTGGTTTATTCCTTGGTATATTTTACTGAAACTTCAAATAGGGTCACAGGATATTCTGTCAACTAACTATGTACGTTGACAGTAAAAAATACACTCACCTTTCTTGCTATTGTTGAGAAGAAGTCACGGCGAAGATTAACTTTAGTTCTTCTGTCGAACTTATTTCACATCCCCTGGAGGTCTAGACTGGACGAACAGACTCATAATTTCTCAAATTAGATTGTAATTCAATCAGGGCCGTAGCTGGGATATAGCGCAGGCTGTTTGAAAAACCTCCAAAATGGATATTTTTTGCCTACTTGAAAGTTTGTAAACACGGCGCAAATTGAGGTCAAGCATTCATTGAATAATAGCTCTGTTCAATTCGCGTTATTGGCGTAAACGCAGAGTTCATGTATGAAATGCGGGTATCCTATTGAAAAGGTTGCTTTTAATCAAACCATGGTGTTCTTTTTTGTATGAAAATGGTATTTACATCATTTTTTTATAAGTTTTCTGAGGCTTGTTTACCGCCCCAGTTCAGCTGGAACGCATTCCATTAGAGTTTATGCAGAGCGTTGCCCATGCCTATTTAGTAATCTCATTAATTTTATCACTAAAAAATACAAACAGCTGCAAGTCCAGAATGTATCCTTCAACTTCTTTGTGTGAAATCATGTTGTTTGGTGTAGTTTTTGCTGTATTGAGCTTTTTGTGAGTGTACCATTAAAAAAAAAAAAAAAAGCTAACTGGCTGAAACTGCCTTCGGAAGGCGGGGCCTGGTACGTATTTTACTCCTAGGAGGGAAAGGGTTAAGCTTTCATTTTCAGAAAGTAAGCCCTCTGGGTAGTTCACTTTTCTCAGACTAAGAAACTTGAGAATCACAAGCTGAGTTTTTAAAGGTGACATATTATACTGTATTTATTTGTTTTAAACATGTCCAAATGGGTTTTAAAAATACTTATGTGAATTCAGCTACAAAAAACACACACATCCAGGCCTTGAGAGACCCCTCCTCTCACCCTGTCTGTGCCGGCCTGAAACATGAGCTGTTTTGAGTGGGCATGAAGGCTATGTAAATGAGGCATTGCTTTGATTGGCTGCTTGGCCGCTTCCATTCTGGGGGAGGGCACAGACCCGAAAAACCAGGAAACCAAGATGGCAGGTATTTCAGAACAGCTCTCTGCAGCATCTATTGCTGTAAGATTGTATATTTTTGATCCCGAATCTGACCCTGAATGGGAGGAGGATGCTATTGAAGTATTGCAGCAACAATTAGCAGGATGTCAATGAGTGGTAAGTTGAAATTTTAGTGTTTTGTGCATACTGTCTCACCTTGCATGCGTGCGGTTGTAGCTGTATTACATAGTCATGTTACATACCCACTTATTCAGAAGAAACTTTGCTAAAAGCTCCTGATGACCATTTCTACCAAAACAAAATGCAATTCTGACACCAAGCTACTGAATGAGCTTGTAGCAAGAACACACAAACAGTGTAAGCATTGCTTATGTGGAGCTAGTGAATCGATAACTTGTACTGGAAAGAATTCCTCATCCAATCTCCACTTTTTTTTTGGCTTCGGCTTTTTAAAGGTAGATAGAATTCTGCCACAGCAATGCAGAGAAATCGTTTGTGATACCAGACACGTTATAGTTTGTGCGTTTCGCGATTGCTTTCACCGCGTTAGCATCAGAGAACTAGCCCACACAATGGCAAAGTACCGGGCTGACCCCAGTCATGGATAAGTAAACGATCGTTTCACAGCTGCTTTAAACAAGCCCAAACATGCGCCCTAAGCTCTGCAAAGCCTACATCTGGTCTAACTGCAACCTAAATATCAGCCCAACTTTGCAGACTCATACAACGCCTCTCCGGTTAGCTTTAACTGTTGCGGCTACGGTCAGGTAACATTATGATGAAACTACCACCTTGATGCTTACCAAAATAACACAAGCATACCGATCAGAAGTACTGCCTATAAGTTAACCAGGAGCGTTTTTAAGTAGCACGGCACGCAAACTAACATGTGGGTGTGACCCAGCGTTCATATCAACGACAGAGACGAACGTCCCTGCAATACAAATTTAGAAAGTTAAATAAACGTTGAATATTTTTTTAAATGCAATGCACAAATACTTACAGCGCTCTCGTCAGCAGTGCCGTCTCGTACAGTTGGGGTTGCTTCAGCTTTCAGAATTAGCTTGGTAGCTAGTCCTTGTTGATATTGTCCATAATTTGTGTAAGAGTTCAGTAAAAAGTGGTTTGCACAAACAAGGAGGTTCTTGCCAACGTGGATTGGAACGTTACCGTCAAAAATAAAGCGTAACCACTCCACCCTTTTTTCTTCTGAATCTGGGAGTTTGTGCAAGGACTGATGCTGATTTTGGCAGCCCACCACAGAACAGCCGGTGCGTTTGCCTTTCAATGCCATCACTACCTTTCTCGACCTGTTGCTTCCAGGGGAGAAAAATGGCCTCCTGTTTTTTCTTTTTTTCCCAGGACGCTGCGGTAGACCCCACCCACGATAAGAAAAAAAATGCTCAGGGCCGTCGCCATGCCCACTTTCTATGTAGAAGAAAGGGCAAAATCTGACTGGCTTGCTCCAGCACAGTTATAAAGGAAAGGCCAGCTTACTCTAGATTGTCCTGGTTGTCATATTGCACACTTTATGTGTCAGTAGGCACACCAGAGAGTTATTATATTCAAGGAAAAGCACTGAAAAGTTCATTTTTCATACGATGTCCCCTTTAAGTGTTTGGACTTTACAACTTCCTACACGATTGAAACAAAATGAATGCGAATGTCTTTTTCGCCACTGCTAGCAGACTACGTGCTCCTCATATTCACAGTTTTCAAATCGAATGTGCGGGAGGACCGAGCGGAAAGGAACACACATGCCCTGTTGTACGTCACCACTGGTGAGATAGCATGGCTCTAACAGCTGTGTAACGGTCTGTTGCAGTACCTGCAGTTTAGCATGTTAATGTGGGGAAAAATGCCTTCACACACTGGTAGCTGCAGTTCTGGGTCGGCAGCTGGAGGTTTTGCGGGGAGAGAAGAACTTAATGGAATCTAATCACTGTGAGACCTGACCCAAGTTTGGTGTGGAAAAAGTCTTTTTTGTTGTTAGGTCAAATCCAAACACTGAGGTTGGATTTCTGTCTCCCTTGTGGTCCTGATAACACAATAATTAAGAGATTAATCGGGATGAGTGAAAGCACCGATAATCAAGTATTACCTCTTGCATGCAGATTGGTGAGGAATCTATAGGGAAGTAATTGTGCCCTCCTGGTGTGCTGTTAAGAGGCAGGGCTTGTGTCAATCACAGTACGGCATGCTGGTTTGGGAGAGGAGCTTGCAATGCTAACACCAAATGTTCTCGGAATATTTATGTTCTGTCACTGCATCAGCGGAGACAATTGGGACTTAGTTCCGGCACATTACAGTCCCAAGTGGTCCCACAGTTGTTGCCGGAACCGATTACACAGGGTCTAATCGTGCCCTTTCACACAGCAAGTGTTAATAGTTTGGATAGTATTGGCAGTGACACATTTTCTAAGTCTTGGGAATAAACAAGCCGTAATATGAGGCTGGAGTCTGGATTAATATCTTGTTATCTGATCTGGAGATTGGTGGCATTAAATACATTTATAAAGCAAAAGGTGCAGTGAACCAAAATCATTCATAAATAATTGTAGTAACAGTAATAAATTAGTTCTGTGTAAATTTGTTCTTTCTACATTGTATAATGGTTAAATCAACATTGCTCAAACACTTGCCTTCACTCCTCAACACACTGTCTCTTTCAGGTTAAGTTTCAATTGATTATTGGCGTGACACATTTTGAATGCATATTTCCAAAGCATCTTAAACCGAATGTTAGGGGAAAAAGAACCAATGACAAAAGGAAAAGAAGTAATAATAATAATAATAATAATAATAACAACAACAATAATTGTAGCTGCAAACAACGTTTGAGTGGCCAAGTTAAAAAAATTCAGTTTTTTTATGTTGTTAGCTCGCCTGGTAGGAAGGCAAGTGGCAAGCGAATGCAGTTTTTGTAATGGCAGATGTGGCCCCTCTGTGGAAACATACATGGGCCCCATTGGTTGTGTTGGAGGGGTTGCTGAGAGGGAGAGGGGTGCACATCAGGGGATACATTAATACTTGGATCGTCCCCCGGCCGAGTGCGCCAGTTTTAAGTCTGGAGAAAAATAATACTCTTAATTTCTCAGTATCTGACACATATGGTGAGGATGTGTACCTTCGGACAGACACTCCACCTGTTTCTGAGGGTCGACTCATCCTCCTTACTCTGGGCCACCGGTTCTGTGGCAGCTGGTCTCTTTTGCTAGTCTGTACTTTCTTTTCGGCCCCTATAAATGCGAATGTCGCTGAGTGAGTGCCTGAGTGATCAAGTTCAACGATTGGCTGGCCAGCAGGGAAGAAGTTCAGCGGTGGGTCGGCCAGCGGGGAAGAACTTCAACGATTGGTTGGCCGACGATTGGCTGGCTGGCTGGCCGGGCGTTCACATCGGTACGGTGGAAGTGGTGCTGGCACTACTATGTTTCAGTGTTTTCAAGAATATCGGTATGATGCCCCGACTTGTTCCCAAATTAACTTATACCCTTGCACAGTCATGAGTTGATTCGCTTGAACGGAAGCAGTTGTGGTGGCCGCTTTGATTATATCTATGACGGCGACGTAACCGACACCTATGAAAACAATAAATTTAATAAAATATTAAGTTCAGAAGATCGCACCAAGCTGGATTCGACACCCCGTAATTGAAGTAGCAACTTTTCCACTACGTTGTTGTACCCACTACACCAATGTAACACGACCAGTACTTGAATCCAGTCTAGCAATACACTGCAATAATCAGGCAAATGTACTGTTAAATTTAAACACATTATTGTACATGTGCAATGTTCACAATGTGCAATTTCTGACGCCAATGAATGTTTCTCGGCGTTATTGGTCGCCATTTTACAAAAATTAATGCGTATTTTCTTCTAATGGACAGCAAAAGGTGGATTAATATTCATATAGCGGATGCATATGATGTGCTTTCCCTAGCTAGCATCCCGGTCTTTTAAAAAGTTCCATTCGATTTCGTTGCATTACGAGCACAATCCGACCATTATTTGGCTAATCTTCTTTCACGCTAGATTGGTTCGGTTTGTTTCAGTCCTCCACGCTTGTTTTCTCTGGTACTGGTTGCAAGATTCCATAGAGATAGAGGAATGTAACACATCACACCAATCTAGCGTGAAAGAGTCATAACAATGGTCGGAGTGTGTTTTTAATTTCCCTATTCAATCTTGCCACCGATACTACAGTTGACAAGCATGGAGGAGAGTATCAGTTGCGAGATTGAATAGGGAAATTAAAAACGCATTCCAACCATTGTTAAGATTCTTTCACGCTAGGCTGGTACGATGTGTTACATTCCTCTATTTCCCTTCTGAATTTTGCAGCTGATACTAGGATTATTTCCTTAATCTTCCTATTGAATCTCGCAACCGATACGAGAGAAAACGGGTACAATGAAGCAACTTGGGATAAATTATCATCAGAGGTGTATAGTAACGAAGTACATGCACTTCGTTACGGTACTTAAGTAGTTTTTTGGAGGATTTTTACTTTACTTGAGTTCATTTTTTAAACCGGTACTTTTACTTGAACTGTACTACATCTAAAAGATAAAAAGTATACTTTCACTTCGTTACTTTGACACTGGCCACTTTGTTACTCGTTAAAAATTAAAATATGAATGTAATTCATCATTTAAGGATTATCTGGATTTGGCGCGTTCGAGAAGAACAAAGGTGCTCGGCAGGGTATCTTTCTGCAGATGTGTCCGCCAGTGAACATGGAGCTGCAAATTTATGCACTCAGTTACAATATTGAGTTAGTTACAATGGTGAACTATGTACAAGGCTTGTTAGTTTGCAACCCCTTGTTGCCAATTCAGGAGAGTGTAGACAGTTCGCGGCTCTCCTCCGAAGCACTTGCCTGTCAGCCACTGTTTCTTGTACACTCATTGGTTGAATCTCGCAAGTTCCGAACGAGGGCGGAGGATACCCGGACATGACCAGGCTTAGAATCTTCCTGACGAGCGCCCGTCTGGCCAACAGGAGGCGCTTGAGCAACGAACAAAGCTATTTTTTTTACTTCCCTTTCCCGGCAGTCCCTTCCCAATTTGAAACCCTGTAGCGCAATAGCCAATTGTGCGCTACTCTGAAAAAGCTGCCGACCGCTGCTGGTTGGTACGACCGGGGTTGAACCCGCGATGTGATAGCAGTTACAATATTCTATCACTAGATGGCACACCAGGATCAGTTATTCAATTTTCACAAGCAAGCCGAGCTCGAACACGGTTTAGAAAATGGACGAGTTCTCTCCAATCCCTGTTTTTCAGGAGTTGCCTGAATAAAACTCCTCAGCTAAGCCTGATGTGCGAACTGCTCAATATACTTGCCCATAGTATCTATCTAGCAGTTCAAAAAAAAAAAATTATCTCTTGTCCTCTGCAGCAACCACTTCAGCTACAGTGAACCAATGGTATCCCAATTAATAGTTAAGAAAAATCAGTTTTCTGAAGCAAAAATTCAACATGGTATTGATACTATGTAATTCTACTATTAATTATAGTCAATTATAGTGGTTTTTAAACTGCCAGTAAACTCAAAGAAGAAGTATATAAAAGAGAGACTGCCTGTTTTTTTTTTTTTTTTTAAGTACTGTATTTTTCATTCACCTGAAAATTGATTAAAGAGCACAAGGAGAGAACAAAGAGTGGTTGCTTTGCTTCTTTCTATGCGTACTATGAAAAATACTTTGTATACTCCACTTTTGATACTTAAGTATATGTTTTCACAAAATACTTTTGTTACTTAAGTACATTTAATGTGAGCTACTTTAAGACTATTACTCAAGTAATTTTCTTATGGGTGTTGCTCTTTTCATTTTTCTAATTTCTTCAAAAGATGTTTATGACAATGCTATTTGCCAAAAATAAATTTGAAAATGTTGAATACAATTTAATGTAAGGTCCTTTAATGTCATGGATCCCACCTAATCTCACACTCTCCCACCCTCCCCACCCACTTTATAAATAATTCATCAGCTCCTGCTCATTTCTAAACTTGCACTTCATATAGCTGCGTGAGCTTTGCCTCATTTAGCACCCTTTTCTCAGGCCCACATTCTCATACAGCACTTGGCAGCCCTAGCCATATACTAGGTTGCACCTAGTCTTGTTTTCTGTGTTATAAATTTTTCAGGTTCGGTAACCTGTCTCAATGTTTTGTCCTTTATGGGCCAGATACCATTCTAATGTGTCTTGATTTTTTTTGTGTGTGTGTTTTCCAATTAGCAGTAAGTAATTCTGTTCTTGTAACTTTATAATTAGCTTTGACCGGCAGGTTTAGCGCTGTCCTGAGCTGGGTAGTGTTGGTGTAAGATAGTGAACTGAACATCAGAACCAGAGCAGTGAAGAGGCTCTTCTGTGGGCTCAGCTCCAGGCAGTACAGGCCTTAGAAATGGGTTTGCTTTTTTAGATAATTCCAGAATATTAGTTCCCTGTTTGAATTTTAAATAATAATTGGCATTTGCCTATTTCTGCCCTGCATCCATTGTTTACTGATGCACTCCTTGGATGTTATTTCAAAACGCTGCCTGCAGGGTTTCTGATTCCATTAATTTTATCCAAATTGGGTTTTCAGCACATTGTATAAGGGTAAATAACATGCCTTCTCTCTCAGTTCATTTATTGCCAGGTTGACATTTCCAGATCAACTTGTGTTCTAGCTTGAATGGTGATGCTCTGTGCATCTAGCTGATTTGTTATCCTCCTGGCATATAATGCGGGGGGATATAGTATTGGGTGCTGTCGTCTGTCTGTCCGTCTGTCCATCCATGAACATTTAGTTTCCGGGGCATAACTTGAAAACCGTTCAATATTTTCTCACAGAACTTGGTGTGTACATTAATCATGACCTGACGCGGTGCCTTTTGCTAATCCGAAGTTGATGACGTGGGGCCGGGGGGATATACCAGTTCCTGATGCCACTTGTTCCTTTTTTGAAATTATGTTTTTCCTAATGTGACCTTCCATGTGATTTTGGTACTTCGGGGTAAAATTCAATTATTGAGAAGTCGTGTAGCAAAGACATCCACTGTAGTATTATGAGTGCTTCCTGTTTGTCTAGCTGTCACAGCCCCTTAGAGCTACAAGAATGCATGCAATTACAAAATTGAGTAGAACAGGAAGTGCTCTTCATTTAGACACTTAACCTGAACTGTGTAGCTTTTTTAGTTTTTGAGAAAGAGTTGTTTAAAGTTTGGTGAGAAAACGCTTGACCAAAATGAGCACTAGCGCTTCAGATGCTTTAGCAGAGAGTCTTCTAGTTCTGGAGAGTGAGTTTGAAGAGCTTGAACAAGAGTATGGGGGTGATCTTCAGCAGCAGAGCACTGAAGTACCTTTTTCACATGGAAGGTCACTTATGATCTGGATCTTCTTTGAAAGATTGTCCTCGACTTTTTCGTGTTACCATGGGGCTCGGGTCTGACCGTATTTCTGTGGCAGATCTTGCCCTGGCTGTAACCCCTTGTTGGTGACAGTTGGACCAACTCATCTGTGTAGAGTGGGAGTTTGACCTCTATGTTCCACTATGAGACGAGGAACTTGTGAAGTAGACACATTGGTTTATGTAAATGTTGAATAGCATTGGGCACAAGTTGCAGCCCTGACCCACTCGCATCTCTGGACGAAATTGGCTGTTGCTTTGTTGGCAGTTTATATGCAGTGGCTATTCCTTGTGTATATTTATTTTAAGAGTATCATACATTTCAGCCTTGATACCACCTTCAAGTATTTTGTTGAATATGCCAGTGTACCAGTACCAAATTGAATAACATGCTTTTTGAAAGTCTTTGAAGCAAGCAGAAATTTGTTGTTTTATTTTCTGTGACATATTTTCCACTCGGTCTGTGTTGGGTGTAAATATGATTAGCTGTGCAGTGATTTGGTAAAAATCCAATTTGCCTTATACTCAAGAAAATGGCCCTCATTTATCAAACGTGCGTACACCAAAAAAATGGGTGTACGCCAAAACTCCCGCAAGGGTCGGCATTTATCAATCTGAACGTGGGTGAACGGTACGCAAAAATCTCACGCCAGGTCTGACCAGGTGTACTCAGATTTGAAACCAGCGAACAACATGCAGGAACGAGTGCAGCTGTCAAAATGAGTAATAAACCATATGCAGCGATGCGGACGTCATGCTGTTGTTGCTCTTATTAGTAAAATTAATAAATAGGCTAAATAGATAAATAGGCTAAATTAATAAATGAATGAATGAATGAATGAATAATAAATAAATAAATAAATAAGACACCTGTGTTGAGAAATTAATTAAACTTATATTTTGAGACAACCTGCTTGTCAGGCCTGACGGCTGACACTTACAATCAATTTGATTAGGCGCAATGCGTGGCTTGGCACATATGCAGTGTGGTATGTCAGATGCTCATCCAGTCAGATATATGCTGCACAACAAAAGAAACGCAAGTTAATTAAAGGCAGACTGGAAAATAAGTTTGTGCGTAATTATTTTAGAAAATCAAATTTATTACTAGCGCATGCACATTTACACTCGTTTCATCAAACTTTTCTTCACTTTGACTGAGTAACCATCACTTTGACTGTGATCACATTTTGACAGTGGCAGATCTTCTATTGTTAGAGGAATAAGCTTCTGTCCGACGTGAGAGGAACTTTCGGCACAGAGAAGATCTCCTCCGGGAAAGTGACGAGTGGCTGCTGGTTTTGTGTGGCACCCAATAAAATGTCATGGAGTAACAGAAGTACAAAGAGGAGAGATCTCTGCAGACTGTATTTTAACAATTACCCTCATGCAGCTCCGATCTATATTCCCACGATTGAGGGAGAGCCCTGCTGCCACGCGCTCTTCGAACGGTGACAGCTGAAGGTTCGAGTCTGGTTGGCCTCCACGGTCCTGTGCACTGCTGCGCCTGAGTGCAGCAACCTGTTTTTTGGTGGCGATCTTAAAATCGGACCACTTTTTTTAATCTACATGTAAAGCATTTGGATTGTCAGTTATGTAGGCTATATAACATGAAATATCATGGATCTATACATTGAATTTATTAAGGCCGATGTTATTCGCACTTATACTTGTGGCCAATGCTGAATTTTTTTCTTGGCCACACTTATAGGTGCGTCTAACTAGAATTTTGATCAATTTTTGTGCTTGGATGCACTTAAATAAGTGCGAATAGTCGCTTCGATTTATTAATGAATTAAATCAAACCTCTGCTGCCCTCCGGTTTTCCACCTCAACGGTGTTTACCGCAGCAGCAATAGTTTTCCAAACTGCAGCCTTCTGGGCTCCCTTTATGCCACTCTTAAGGCTTCCAAATAAAATTATTTTGTTTTTCTCCACCTCGGACGTGATAATTTATATCGTCGACCTGCTGATAAAACCTCGTATCTTCAAAATGATAAACTTTACAGGAGCAAAAAAAAAAAAAAAAAAAAAGTTTGATTTTGCATGTAAGAATGCAGTTGAGCTGTGTCCGGTAGGATGACTATTTTTCTTCGAAGAATGTATCCAATCAATAAAATTTTGTATTTTGCAATGTTTGTGTTATTATCGTGGACATATGAGTTTTTGTTATCAAATTGTAGATACGAGGTTTTATCAGCAGGCCAACTATATTTCCCCCTCAGTGAAGTTCTTTCTTCTTTGCCGTTTTTCGAGAGTCCATGTCGTAAAGTGGGCAGGACGATGCCTCCTGGAGCATGAATTTATAGGGGCGTGTCATGTAAATTACGATGGTTTCACCCGCCAGATTTATCAACGCCAAGCCAGTTCTACACCGAAATCAGCGACGTACACAGTTTTAGTAAATCAGACGTGACACCAGGAGAACGCTGATATTTACACCAGAATCTACACCAGATCCTACGCAAGTTTGATAAATGAGGGCCAATGTGTTTATTAAAGTTTCCTGGTCTTGAAATGAAACTGCTGAAAAAGATTACTGTTCACACAAATGCCTCAGGAACTGTTGGCGTCCGATTTATATATTTCTCTCTCTTTTCCCTCCTTCCCTTCCGTTACACAGCAACTCCTGCGAGAGCGACAGCAGATGGCGAGCCGGCCCTTTGCGTCAGTTGCCGTGGTGCTGGAGCCGGTGGCGGTGACTCTGGAGGTGGTGACGGAGCAGACGGAGCTCTTGCCGGGGGCGGCAGAGGTGAGTGTGTCACGATTAGCCCAACGTCCTTCTGCCAGTACCGCTGTTTGGTCATGAAAGTGCCATATTCCATAGTCAGCTGCCTGTTTGGGCCCTTCTCTGCTCCCCGTCAGAGCTCACACAAGCTCATGCCTAAATCTCCGGACCAGGATATACACTCTGACTGAACACTGTGTGCTGTGAGCCTACTCATTTCAACGCATCACTGATCCAGAATCAGCTCTTAGATCTCGTGATGGGGCTTACATTGGGCCTGGTCTGTGTCAAGTCATGTCAAAGCGTTACTGATCTGGACTCACCTCTCAGGTTTTCAGCCTTAGTCATGCTGCATCAGTCTGAGTTGTCAGATTGCTGCGCTGTTTTACACAACTTTCTGTTTTTAATTGGGAATCTTGAGGTGATAGTTTACATGGTACTTGGCGAATCGCATACTACCCCCTGACTTGACCAGATGTGTAGCCTGCTTGTAAGCTTTGTGGCGTCTGACAGGCATCGACAAGCTCTTTGATCGCGTCTGTGGACAGTTTACTCATGGCGATAGAGACCAATTGGCAAGCGCCAAACAAATGGCAGTTTGATCTGGGGGCTTCTTGCTGATGATCTCCAGGAACTGTCATCGAGCAGAAAATCAGGGCTTCATTCCTGTAATGTGAACTCGGCATTACAGTGTATGATCTGGCTAACGTTGAGTCCTGTTGGAGTTGAGTCACAATATAAAAGCACTGATCCAGGATCATTCACGATAGCATCCCCCCCCCCAGGACCAACTTCCATTGGTCACTGTGCGGACAGACGTTCTCCTGTGTCTCAAATGACTGATTTCGGTTTTCCCACATAAGGATGCTAATCTATTTGTGTTTTGTTTTTGTTTTGTGAATATCTCAAGGTGACATGAATAAAATTGGATTTTATCTCTTCGCAAATAGTTAATTAAGCAACATCTGTCACTGCACTCAGAGTTCGTTTAGCTTTACGGCGTAATAAAACGTTGCACTGTTTGATGTGGCATACGGAAAGGAAGATTGCGGGAAGCGATCGTATTTCATAGTCCATTTGAGCAGTAAGTGGCATTTTGGCTTCAGGAAGTAAGCTGCTGTATTTAAGAGAGCAGCATTTCGGTAGCAATCAGAGGAAGCTTTGGGTTGTGAAAAGTATTTGAGCTACGAGTTGATTTCGGTTCAGTTTGAACAGAGAGCAGTTTTGGGTATTGCGCATCATTTAGCTTGCATAGTTTATTATTTTAGTACAGTATTTGCATAAGGAATATATTAAAAAAATAAATAAATAAACTTTGAGTATTTGTGTTCATGTTCATTGGTAGAATATATTTTGTGCAACAGAAGATCATTGTGATGCTCTGTGACTCGTCACTGTTTGGGTGATGACATCTGACCTTAAAGTGATTGAATCTGCTCTTCGCCACTAGAGTTGTTCCATCTTACCTTTTGTTTCCTATTGAATCATGTTTGATTGAAATTTTATTGCCTTATTATACTGCTGTCAGATTGTGTTCTTGTTAACTCTTAGAGCACTGAAATAAATGTTCTAAACATATAAATTTAATTATCTTGTGCCGTTGAAAACCGATCATGTGGCGACTTGTTTCAAGCCCTTTACGCAGACATAGACGCCGGCGTCCGTAAATTCCGAAATTTAATTCCTAAATAATTTTGTTATTGAATTTCGACGTCTTGCTTCACTATAAAGCCTAAATAGGCTCGTGCATAACAGGAAAAAATGGCATTATTTGTATTCTGCGCAAAGGGGTTAAAAACTAGTCGCCACATGATAGGTTTTCACCAGCTATGATTTTGATATCTTACATCACTGAGCAACAATAATAATACATTTTATTTATTTTTATTTATAAAGTGCTTTTAACAAAAGCTCAAGGACACTTAACAACACAGCAGCAATAAAATTAACAATAATTAAAACAGATATACAAGTTAAACCACATTTACATAATGTCAAAACATATATACTAGTAAAAAGCAAATAAAATACGAAGTAACAAATATTATTGCACAGTAAAATTAAACATGAAAAGCAATTTTAAATAGCTGCATTTGGCGCTCTAATGGTTAAGACTTAAACGCTAACATGCTCTCCGTCAGCGTATTCCCCTCCTCCTGACGTTTGGGATCATTCCAAACCCTCATGTAGCGGTTTGTTCAGGCTTTAGTGGAGATTGGCAGGGTGCAGAGTCACAACTTCCATGATGGCAGTGCATCTACCGTAAATCCTTTTCTCAAAAGCCCTGATAACATGGAGCATAGATTTTCAGCTTTGTAATTCCATCAAGCTTGCGCTGTTTTCCATGGCTGTTGAGCTGTCATTGTTTCAGCAATCTGTCCGTAATCTCCGTTGCTGTCATTGATCTGTCAGTTTGTGTGTAATCTCCTCAGTCCGTCAGTGATTTTTCCTGATTGTTGATGTTTCCTCAGTCTGTCAGTGATCTCCCAGGCTGTCAGTGTTTCGCCAATCTGTCTGTAACCAGGTCAAACATTATTTCCTGATGCAAAAATTCATAGTTTTGATGGGAATCGTGTTGCACTTCTTGTGACTGTTTCTTATGCGCAGAGAAGGGCTGTTATTGATGTTTGTCACCCAATGACCTTAGCTGTAGCACCACCACCAGTCCAATAACTCAAACAACTTTAATGGGAATCATTTTAGATCTGCTTTCAGTATTCGTGGTGCATAGGGGAGGGAGTTATTGATGGCGGTGGCTCTGTAATGTTTCCTGTAGGGCCGCAACTCAGCCAAATGACATTTTTGAATACCAGTAACTCAGGCAGTTTCGATGGGAATCATGTCTCTCCTTCTGTTATTGTTTGTGGTGCACTGAAGTGATGTTCGCGACCCTGTTCCACCACCATCAAGGCAAACCTGTCATTTTCAGAAATTCAATAACCTGGACGGCTTTCAAGACTGTCCTCTCAAATCTGCTGGCAATGTTCCTGCTGCTTAGAGGACAAACTTTATTGATTTTGATGGCCCTATGGGAATGGGGTAAAATTTGCTGTGAACATTCTTGGGGCCTAGAGTAGTTCCCCTGTTGATTTTCTCTACCTTTTACCCTTTCCTGTAGCACCACCACTTAGCCAAACTATGTATGTAGCCCAGTGTTTCCCAAACTTTTTTCTCTCTCGGCACACTGTTTACTATGAAAAAATCTCACAGCACACCACTATGATACAATAGTGTTCCGCTCGTGCTACCTACCCCGCAGCGCGACCAAGGGACGAGACAGCCACTCGAGCTTTCCAACCAGGTTTCAGGCTTTTATGCAATCATAAAATAAATGACTCTACGCAGTCTTTCCAGTTCAGCCCCCACTTCTCCAGATACTCAGATGTCACTCAAAACACTACCCCACCTGTACTTTTCTCCGGCAAAATTCGATAAAAAAAGTAAGTTTCTTTCATTGTCTCCCCATCGACATATCTGACATCGGCTAGTAATTGTGCATGTCCACTGACATCGGTTGTTTCATCCACCTGCAGTGCAAATTTCCCACTCCCTTTTATTTTCTCCATTACAACGTCCTCTATATCTGCCGACATTTCTCCTATTCGTCTGCCAATTGTGTTGTTTGAGAGAGGAACCTTCGATATTTCATTGGCAGCATTTTGACCCAACATGGTCCCGATGATAGCTTTGCATGCCGGCAGGATAAGAGATTCGGCAATTGCGTGAGACGTCTTTGATTTTGCTCCTAGTTCTGCGACCAGATAGCTAGCTTCTAATGCTTTTTCTGACACTGTAGCAGTTTTAATCATGAAAATAGCTTGTTTGTTTGTCTGGCCTCTCAACCGTATTAAATATTCACAGTCTTTTTTTTTTTTGCGAGAGATGGGTGTTTGGTTGAAAGGTGTCTTTTTAATTTATTTGGCACCATAGCTTCGTTCGCCAGCTTTTCGCCACAAGCAAGACACAGTGGTATTGGGGTAGCGGGATCTCCGGTGAATGTAAACCCATAAGTCAGATATTCCTCACTGTAAAGTCTGCTCACCACTTTGATTTTCTTTTATCTGGCCAGCGCAGCAAGAGTGAGGTGGTTCAGGGTCTTAGTCGGTCGGCCTTTTCGAGGTTTTGGTCAGGAATTTATCCATTTTCGTTGTTTCGTTTCAACTAGCCTACACTGCTGTTTTAGCTGAGTTTTACCGGGGAATGTTTAATTTTTCGCGTTAAACGATGTGTGACTAGCCAATCACGCGAAGGAATTGTACAGTAGAATACATGATACGGAAATATCGAGAAGGAATTTTAAATAGGCATAATACGCTGAATTGAATGAATTGATAATGACTTGAATTGTTATTTTTATATCCTGTAAGTTCAGCCGTTTTATATTATAGGCTATCAGGAAAAAAACAGTAAGTGGGTTTTCTCGCGGCACACCTAGGAAGCTCTCACGGCACACCAGTGTACCGCGGCACACAGTTTGGGAAACACTGATGTAGCCCATGGGGAGAATGCTAGCAGTATGGGGATATAGTTTGCTGTCTTCCACCAAAAGCATCTGTTAAGTTTACCTCTAACTATTTATTTCTAACCCTGTTCAGTTAGAGGTTATTGACACACAGAATACTGTATTATGAGTTGATTGAGTGTGAAATATTGACTTGTACTGCACACGTGAAGACAGTAAATGGAGAGAGAGCGTGATGGCTCTGTGAATGCCCTTACTGTGAGATCTCTCTAGCGTTACTCTCACAGTGATGCTGTGAAGTTTGAGGTGCAGGCTTCGGGCTTCGCTCGGGCAGGCAGGCGTCAGAGGTGGGGACTGTTGTGCCTGATAAGAAGCAGGCTTCGACTAGTGCACTGATCCCGTAAAGCCCTGCGATATTAACACTGACTGCATCCGTCGCCGGAGTGTCAGGCTTTCCTTAGTTCCTCAAACATAACATCCGCTGTATGTACAGCGCTTGTGTTTCGCATGCTTTCTGCAAGCTGTGCACAATTGAGTCTTGTGGAGGACTGAGATTATGCGAGTCATCATTACAACCAGTGGCTACATCTCTCCCCTAATCTGGTAAAACCTAGTAACTCACTTTTTGGTGGAAATTGAGTTAGACTCATTTTTGCAGTTTCTTGGTTACTAAGCACCAAATGAAGTACCTACAGTCGTCATTGAGAAATACCCATTCTCTTTTTTTTTTTTTTTTTTTTTTTGCAGCGAGTTTATCCTGAAGGACTTAAGTTGTTTTCAGTTTTCTCAGTTTCATGAAAAAGTGAGTTACTAGGTTTTACCAGATTAGGGGAGATCTGCTGTCTATTTCACTTAAGATGCCTTCAATCAGAGAGAAGGGACATGAGTGACCAGCAGGGTGTCTGGCTTCCACAACAGTTGATTTATCACTGCTGCTCTTGACCATACCCTCATAGGTTTGTACCTCATTCCCGCCCTTCAAACTGCCAATACCCAGTGCGGTTTTTTTTTTTTTTTTTTTTTTTTTTACTGCATGGCATAGCGCGTCACACAAAATCTGCCTGTGCACAGTCCAGAGTTATGGACTCTCTATAGTAAAACGTGGGCATTACAGACTCCCATGTCAACACAATAACTTAAACCGTTTCAGTTGGAATAATTTGAAATTTGGTGTGGACATTTACAAAAAATACAAAAAATTTAAATAACTTCTGTTACAGTTGACAGCCATCATCCAAAACTGCAAAAAAAATCTCAGAAAAGTTGAGAGTATACTTGGGAAAAGACACATGACTGCGTGTCAAAACCCAAACATCTCCGAATCCCTGATTCCTGTGAGAAACGCCAAACCTATACTGCAGGGCTGCCCTAATCTCACCCTCCAATCCAAATCCAAACTCCAAACCCAGCCCTGGTTTTCTATCCCTCCAGGCTACACTATGATTGGCTAGACTGTGATTCCACCAGACTCCCAGGTAAAGGGAGGGTGGGAAAGCAGCAGTACTTAGCCTTCAAGTACAGTGATCTGGGGAGCTCTGCAGTACTCTATAGTGTTGTGTGTGTTTGTTGAGAGCAAATATTAAAGTGCCCATCATATTTTATCCTTCAGTGTGTTGACTTGCAATGACATACACATTCCTCACAGACTCCAGCTCAGGGCCTGCAGTAGAAATGAATTCTCCGCTTCATCTCGAATGTTTTAACGTGATATTTACTTTTCAATCTCAGGGATTCACTGCCGCGAGGAAGGTAATGTAAGAGTGGCTGGGAAACATGAGGAATGGAGGTGGGGGTTGGGTAATTGGTTATTGGGGCCAGGGGAATTGGCAAAAGGGAAAGGGAATGTTTTCTGTTTACACCTTCAAAGTCTCCGGGGAGATTCAGGGTCATTGGTCATTAATATAGAGGGGCTTAGTGCACATGGGTAAGAAAAATGTGGAACATTAATGTAGTCACGGGCTCATGTGTGTGCACTCGCATGTCCTCAACCTCTCGCTCAATTATTCTCGCACGGTCTGCTGTTAGCACACAAATGCACGTATTTATTTAGACGTGCAGATGTGAACACCGATACTAAAATGCTCTGTCTCGCACTGTTATTCATACGTGTTATTTAAGCTAGTGCGCAGCAGAGCATATGAGCGAAGGGCGAGGATCAGGGAGCGTGAGAGAGAGGATTGAAGATGGAGTCCAGAGCGGATTTCTTAAAATGTTGGAGCGTCGCCTAATCTCCCGCTCCGTCCCGCTCCAGTTTAGCGGCAGTGCACAGTATGAGTTTGAAGCATCCCTAAAGACAACCCACGCTATTTTCTGTCAAAGATCGGCTAATGCCATAGGAAATGGGCAAAGCAAAGTTTTGGGAAGGCTAATATTTGACCAAGTATCATACTGGTTGTTGGGACCACTAATATTTGACCAATTATCATACTTGTTTTGACAAACACTAATATTTGACCAACTATCATTTTTGCTGTAATGGCCGGAGGACAACGTTATGATGTTCTTAGCCGCTATTCAATGCGCTGACCGCAAACAATAGCCTGACACACAGCTAATAAAGCCAAACCATAGAAGTAGACTAACTAGTTGAGTTATATGCTTAGGTATTGCAGATAATGAGCTAGTATTATGTGGCTGTACTAGTTAGTAGTTCATTGAATTTTGACGATCCCGTGCATTTATACACAAGCATTGGTTTGGCTTTGTTTGCCACTGCTACTGTTGCACTTGTAACCAAGCTGTTATGGATGATTATGATTATTATTATTGGACTACAAGTTGTATGAATTGGCCTATTAGACTACTGGTGCAGATTTAAAGTGCCCATACCATAACATGGCAGCCTGATTTATTGATGTCACATAATGTGATGATCATTGTCTTAGTTTAATGTTCTGGGTGCTGCTGTCCACATGTAGATAGGCTACAGCTGGGTTTCTGTTTTTAATTTTGGAATCTTAAAAGACACATATCTCAAAAAGAATACTGTGTGCTACCAGAACATGTTTGGGAAAAAAAAATCTATACATGAGCTAGTTGTCATATTAAACAAGTTTTAACTAGTGTGTGTGTGTGTGTGTGTGTGTGTGTGTGTGTGTGTATATATATATATGTATTGTAATATAATATCAAAATGTATTATTATGTCATGGAGGTAGTACTATTCATTTGATTTGATTTGGAATTTGTATTTTACTTTGGCCAAACTTTGTATTTCTGAAGGCAAACAAAAAAAAAGATGCAATTCTTCATTTTATTTTATTTAAATTTCCTTGGATGGCGAATATATGCTTATTTAATTTCATGCGACTGATATGCGCACTGCACAAGTAATTTTGTTTACTTCAAGCAAGTCAGGTTTTTTTAAATATGAGTAAAAATGATAGGCTTGGCTTAATAGTTAATTTAGTTTGTATACTTGGATGATTTGCATTGTGCAGCCTATATATTTTTTTTTTAATTTAATTAGGCTTATTGATTCAGTCAATTTTACTGATGACTTTGTATTTGATTTACAACGTGGGTCTAGGCGTAAGTGTAACCTGTGTAACCATAAGTTTTTGTTTTTTTTTTTTGTTTTGTTTTGTTTTTTTTTGGAGTTTGCAGTGAGTGAGTTGAGTGGAGCAGGGTAAAATTTGAGATCGAATATAAAGATCAGATTTCTGTGTCCATTCAGTCCAGAAAACATTAGATCTGTGTCACATTAAGGCAAAAAATCTGATTTGAGTCACCTCAGCATGGTAATGTGAACGTAGCCTGAAGGAATTGAAGAACAGATGAGAAACAAAGTCATTGACATCCATCAGTCTGGAAAGGATTACAAACCCATTTCTAAGGCTCTAGGACTCCAAACCACAGTGAGAGCCATTATCCACAAATGGAGAAAAAATGGAGAACAGCGGTGAACCCTCCCAGGAGTGGCCAGCCAAAATTCCTCGAAGAGCGCGTTGAGAACTCAAAGAGGAGGTCACAGAAGAACCCAGACTGCCTGTCTTGTGTCAATTAAGGTCAGTTTGTGTGATTCCACAATAAGGAAGAATCTGGGCGAAAATGGCGTCCATGGGAGAGCTGCTAGGTGAAAATCACTGCTGACCAAAAAGAACACAAGGGCTCATCTCTCACTGGCCTGAAAAGAAGAACGACTCCCAAGACTTTTGAGGTATTATTCTGAGGACCGATAAGACGAAAGTCGAATTTCGCGGAGGAAATGGGTCCCATTATATCTGGTGTAAAGCGAACACAGCAGTCAACAATGAGAACATCATAACAGCCGTCGAACACAGTGGTGGTAGTTTGTACTACGGTAAACCGGCACCTGTCAGCGTAAATGTATTTGCAGAAACAACTGCATTTTTTTTTCCATTCCTTTTCAAGTAATAGGCGAGTCAGAATAGTTTTTCACAGCTGATCCATTGATTTCCATTGTGGTATAAAAATGCGCTGATGAATTGACTGAAGCGTTCATTTAAAATGGGGAAATGTATAGGCCAGGCCACTAGTTCTCTCCATTTTAAATTTTTGAAGATTGCATTATGTTGTAATAATTTTTATTTTTCGTGAGTTGTGAAGACAGCATGTTTATACGTCACATTTACTGAGTTTGAAGTTGTTAGTTTTACTGTGAAGGTTGTTTTTCAGTTCAAAAGTTGAACAAAGTAGTGTTTTCATAACAATTCATGTTTTGTTAACATTTCAGTTCATAAAATTTGAACTCAACAGTTAAGCCAAAGCCTAGTTAATGGTGCCTGATATTGTTGTTACTATATTGTAAAATTATTTATTTCAGCTTATGCATCATGAATATAGAAGAGGAGTGACCTAAAAAATTTCACATTGAATCGCAGTCATAATATTGATCAGAAAAATTGCAGTTCAGTTATTTTTCCAAACGATTTTAGCCCTACTCCAGTGTCTCAGAAACTTAGAGATGGCTTTGTAACTCACTCCAGACTGCTATATTTCAATAACTTTCTCTTCTCTTTGGGAATTTCTTTTCCTCATGGTGTAGCGTGCACCTTGTTGAGACCTTTCAGCCTAATTCATTATGCCAGGAAGATTTCATCTCAATGATATTTGGATTCCACAGAGCTGTCTGTATTGAAATTGAAGCACCTACACTAACCCAATTATCGAGTAAATTTGGTCAAGTTCTAGGGTAAGCAATTATTGTTTCACAGAGGCTCAGTTGGTGTTGGATAACCTTCTTCCCCCAAAAAAATGAATTGATAATTTTAAACCGGTATTTACATTTGTCTGTGTCTTGTGTTGGAAATATGAATATATGTTTGGAAATCTGTGACTGGTTAGTGTGGCAGATATGCAAAAATATAATAAATCAGAAAGGAGGCAAATGCATACACAGGTACACCCATCCTGTGGTTTTTTCTGATCCATCCAGGCACTTCACGCTGTGATAAGGATTGGAATTAACACATTTAATTGGATTCACAAGCCCAGTACAAGGCAAATAAGCTCGATAAAGTTCAAAGTTGTGTAATGAATGGGTTAAATGCATGTCTTTGCCCCTCTGAAGGGTAATTAATTTCACTCGGGGCTCAATGGGGGACATCAGCTGAAGAGCCGCCCATCTTGGCTATTTGGACTGCAAGTACAAAGATGCCTCAATCACCTCATCTGACAAAACTGCTTTTCTGGAATTTTCTGATGGTGCTTAACTGTCCTTTTGCCTGTTCACAGATCATCCGTGGTTTCTTGGGGTTGGGGGTGGGGAGGAATCATGTAAAATTTCTGGGTTGCATTTTCTCTTTCCAGCTCAAGTTTTGTCTTTTCAAATCTGGAAAAGGGGATGCCAAGCGTAAAGCAGACAATCAATATCAGCCTCAGCATTCTTAGGGGACTGATGTTGTTCTGTTGAATTAGGGCTAGAATTGTCCTTAGAATCATTTGGGAAAATTGGCATTCAAAAATATTAAACTATTATTAACAGTGTGTGGGGTTTGTTAGAGATAACTAGCCCTTTACACTGCTCGGTGCTGTAGTTGTATTGTTTGTTACCTTGCCCTGACGCTGTCATATGAACAGACCATGAGTAATGGTGTTTTTTATCTGTTCGCTATGACAACTCGCATCTCTCACTGCACGTTGCTGCACAGGTGTACTTGAGGGAAAGCTATCCAGAATGATGTTAATTTTAAAAGTGACCACTTCCATCCTTATTTTGCATCCTTCCCTTCCTGGGTTTTTAATTTGCTTTTTGAGTTGTCAAGATAATACATTTGTGAGGCCTGTTTTGCAGTCAGTTCTCACAATATGGTTGACATAAGACTTCACCCTTGCCTCTTTGGGAAGATCATTATGTTTGTATTTCGTATTGGAAATGTATGGTGATGATTCTCTGTTTTTGCATTAAAACATGCACTTGCTTTGTTGCGTGTGTATGTTCCTGCATCTGTGTGTGTGTGCGTGCGTGCGTGCGTGCGTGTGCATGCATGCATGTGTCCTGTGTGTAACTCAAGATTACTGCATAAACAATCATCCCCACTGTACATGATCCAGGCCTACACTAGACTTTTCTTTGTGTCCATGTTGCACTTTGCTTCCTCTTGATCAATAGCTCTTTTTGAATGAAAAAAAAAATCAATAGTAAATTTCAGGGAGAAATGCTGGGGGTGATGGGGTGTGGAAATTTGTCATTTTTTAAGAGCTCTGACTCGCTCTTGGCCTGACCTCATCCGCCGCTCCCCGCATCATCTGGCCAAACATCACCGCCTGAATGAAAAAGAATGAAGTAATTCCTTGATTTTTTAGTACAGTGGGAAATAATTACATTTATTTCATGAGAAAATGCTCATAAATACATTTCTTTGGTCCTGGTATTGAAATGAAGTGAGGCTACACAGTTGGAATATTGATCGCACTGATCTGTGGGAGCATCCCAATGTTTTCTCGCTGTTGTTTTGAGTATTTTTCTCCCTGCTGGGGAGTTTTTACCCCAAGTGCATGCTATTGAGGGCTCGGGCTTGATGATCTCCTAGTTGTCTCGTTTCCCCAGTGCATCTTCTCTGCAAAAAGGCACTAAACAAATTAAATGTATTTGATTTAGGACAGTGGTACGTGTTGGCTGGAGGGGGATGAGGTCTCCTAGGGGTTCCACGCTCACGTTGGATGATCTCTGGGCTCTGGTGTGTTATTTCTCAGCTTTCATTGTTACGCTGAATAGCATTTCTCAGTGGTAGAGATATCAGTATTATATGTGTGCTACAGCTGTCTCAGTATTACTCCTGTGGTAGAGATTTCATTATTATATGTGTGGCACAGCTGTCTCAGTATTACTCCTGTGGTAGAGATATCAGTATTATATGTGTGGTACAGCTGTCTCAGTATTACTCCTGGGGTAGAGATTTCATTATTAAATGTGTGGCACAGCTGTCTCAGCATTACTCCTGTGGTAGAGATTTCATTATTAAATGTGTGGTACAGCTGTCTCAGCATTACTCCTGTGGTAGAGATTTCATTATTATATGTGTGGTACAGCTGTCTCAGCATTACTCCTGTGGTAGAGATATCATTATTATATGTGTGGTACAGCTGTCTCAGTATTACCCCTGTGGCAGAGATATCAGTATTACATGTGGTACAGCTGTCTCAGTATTACTCCTGTGGTAGAGATTTCATTATTATATGTGTGGCACAACTGTCTCAGCATTACTCCTGTGGTAGAGATATCAGTATTACATGTGGCACAGCTGTCTCAGTATTACTCATGTGATAGAGATTTCATTATTATATGTGTGGTACAGCTGTCGCAGTATTACTCCTGTGGTAGAGATATCATTATTATCCTGTGGTAGGATTTCATTAGCTGTCAGCATTACTCCTGTGGTAGAGTATTACTCCTGTGGCAGAGATATCATTATTAAATGTACAGCTGTGGTATTACTGTGGTAGAGATATCATTATTATCTGTATTACTCCTCCTGTGGCAGAGATATCATTATTAAATGTGTGGTACAGCTGTCTCAGTATTACTCCTGTGGCAGAGATATCATTATTAAATGTGTGGTACAGCTGTCTCAGTATTACTCCTGTGGTAGAGATATCATTATTATATGTGTGGTACAGCTGTCTCAGTATTACTCATGTGGTAGAGATATCATTATTATATGTGTGGTACAGCTGTCTCAGTATTACTCCTGTGGTAGAGATATCAGTATTATATGTGTGGTACAGCTGTCTCAGCATTCCTCCTGTGGTAGAGATTTCATTATCACATGTAGTACAGCTGTCTTCATATTTCTCCTGTGGTAGAGATTTCATTTTTATATGTGTGGTACAGCTGTCTCAGCATTACTCATGTGGTAGAGATTTCATTATTATATGTGTGGTACAGCTGTCTCAGCATTACTCCTGTGGTAGAGGTTTCATTATCGCATGTGGTACAGCTGTCTCAGCATTACACCTTTGGTAGAGATTTAATTAAGAGTTGTCTGGTACAACTGTGTCATTAGGTGTGTGGTGGTTTTGGTCCAGGCATTATGGAACTCCCAACCACAGAATGCCTGTCACATTGACATACCTGCCAACTCTCGCGGATTCTGCGGTAGTCTTCCGGGAAATGCTTCTATCTCCCGACATCCCGACTAGTGCCAAATATCTCCCGGATTTCAAAGTTATCAATAAGTATTGTCCAAAATGCATATTTTCTATAGCAGCATAACTTAATCAATTTCTGTTCACTGAATTTCAAAGAAAAGAACTTTGTCCCAGATAAACAGGTATCGTCATAGGCATACCAGCCAATCAGTTTCTTGGGAGGGCGGGCACGCACGCTGTCAGGAGCAGAGGCACTGGGCCTTTTTTGCAGATTCTGGTCTATGAACGCTGTTAGTACACAGTTTGGCAGGGGACGTGAAATTTCACCGGTAGTAATAGCCGCATGGGAATAATCTGATACTGTTATGTATTTGATCGCATATTACGCGACTCTTTACAATATATTGCCATCAGGCTAGCTAGCTGATATTAGTTAAGAAAAATCTTTGGAAATAATCATAATATTTAAGCAATGTTTTTTGGTTCTTGCCCTAACTTCACTAGCTAGCTATAACTGTGATTGCCCTTGGACTAGCTAACAAGCCAACAAACATCCCATAAATGTAAAAGTATAGTTTGGATGTACAAAAGCGCTACAAAACATATCAGATAAGTTCATACTAATTACAGTTAGCCAGTAAAGTTATGTCAGAAATCAAAACATTGCTCAAATACAACGATTATTTTCAAAGATTTTCCTTAGCTTATGTTTGCCAGCTAGGTAACTGAACCACTGTATAATGTAAAGAGTACAATAATACGCGATTTCAAATACATGGCAGTGTTAAGCAGTCTAACTACCATGATATAATCAATAAGCGAGCCATTAAGTTAGTCCACCTGATAAACAATTTTATTATAACCTCAATTCATCTTCTACTCTGAACTTTCTGCTGAGACTCTGCATTTACTGACTGACGTTAACTAGATAGCTACGTAACAACATGGTGTGGGTGAGATCGCATTGAAAGTGACCATTCTTAAAAGGGTTCGTGCCTCTCAAGAGCGTGCATGACTGACTTTAGAGGCTCTATGAACATGAACACACTGCAGTCCTTATTGATAGCAAAAAATTGCTAGTGCTGCCATCTCATGCCATGAAAGGCAATTCTCAGAGAACTTCCTCACAACAGCCGAACTGGCTACTTATAAAGCATTGCAAGCATCTGCAAGGAGTGTATCTGCATCAAGTGTTGGCCCCCACTCCTCATCAACCAGGGAATTTTAAATGGGCATCACATGTATTGAACCAAGATTCTAATGCTGCCCTGTAATAAAATTTATTTCACAGTGGCCAGTTAACAATGATACAACTCATGAAACAGAAAATCAATGATTGCAAGTTCTATGTATGTTTAATATGGTATCCAAAAGTTTATTACTCTTAACTATCAATGGTAACACTAGTTTTCGCAGATTGATTCCTTAAAAACTCCATTTAAGTTGTAAAAATTGTCTCGAAATTAGCTGAGGAAAATGGCCAAAACCCAGGGGTTACCGGGAGCACTGCCCCCTGGTGCTCCGGTGGGGCATTACTGCTGGACCCCACCCAATTTGGCTCGCTCACTTCGCTCGCTCGTCAGAATCTCCCTGATTTATGAAATCCAACGTTGGCAGCTCTGCTTTGATGCCGGGCCGTTCAGGCAGTTTTAGATGCCAAGCATTAAACTTTAACATTTTTTTAGTTTTATACATTAAACTTTCTGCCTATTACTTCAAAGTATCAAAATGTATTTGAATTAAAGAGAGGAAAATGGGAACATTTCATTGTATTGTATCTGAGTTAACTTACGCAGGTTTTAACTAAATATAATTCAAAACCCATATAATGTAATATGTGCATTATTCAAAACAATCGGCATGTTGTGATATATATCGCTATCCTGATGAAAAGATTTTGGCCATATTGCCCAGCCCTAGATGTGTCACCACTCGGGTTGCCATGAAATACAGCTGTGCCATTGCTTGGGCAGCTGTGTCATCACTGCTTATGAGTAACCAGAGGCAGAAGAGCAATGATTGTGTTGTTTGTCCTTAAACTAAAAAATGGTCATTTTGTGGGTCTCTACGCAGTCTCCTAGGGAAAACTGGGCCTGTTTTACATCCAGTTATTTCTCTGATGTGCCCATGTGTTTGTGATTGCAGGGATGCGCAGTCAGGCTGCACAGTGACTGTTGGCGAGCCACTTTTAACTTAAAATTAGGCTACTCGCAGTCGGTTTTCGATTACCAGTCGACCAATTTATTTACTGCATAACAAAGACTGTTCTGCAGCCTCTAATGATTAAGGAGCAAGAATGACAGATTGCCCAGCAACAATATGTGACTGTAAGGATGAAAATAATCCCAGTAATTAGAAAAAAAGTTAAACTTGGCGTGAATTTCATCTCCCACCGTGGAATTTTATTCATCAGAGATCATGAATGATTATTTGAAAATTGAGGGATTTAAGACGGCACTGGACGTCATTTTAAGCATTAAAAAGCATATATTTGAAGACGATAAACATCTTCACCGTGTAGAACCAGCATTGAACATGACACGTGACCATTGTTACACATTCATAAATGGCTTTAAGTACCGGGGGCCGAATTAACTAATTTTTGCAAATCTGGGGCTGCAAATCTTTCAGGAGCATCTAATATTCAGAATGCAGAATGCTTTCTAAATTTAAATTGACCAGTTGTTAGCTTTAGTTTTGGAGTAAATCAATGGTTTGAAGGCTGATCAAGCAAAATAAACAAGATCGGGGTTGAGTTTTTATGCATTATAAGTTGAGGATTCTGCTTTGCCCAGTAGTTTTGGAAAAGTTCCCTGATCCTAGAAAAGCCATTTTGCTAACCTGAATCTCTGGTTCACTTCAACTGCCCAAATTGTTCCTGATTGTTAAAAATTAAATCCAGTTTTGCTGGGATGGTGGGCGTGAACTTTTTTTTTTAAGTTTCTGAAGGGGGCGCACTACGGGAAAAGTTGGGGAACCCCTGGCCGAGCCTTAACGTAGCTCCTGGTGGCACTTCGGGAGCGTGTAAACGACTGCCTGTGTTTATTGTGAAAGATGCAACTCCCACAGACGGATGGAAGATTCAAAGATGGCAAATGAAAAGATAAATCACACTCTGTCAATACTCACACACTCTCTGTCTCTGACTCCCTTTCCCCCTTCTGCCTTTCAATCTGTTTCTCTGGCCATCCTCTTGGATGTTTTTCACGCATGTCAATAATTCCACGACACGGGTGTGCACTTTAGGCAGGATTTGTGGCTTTCTGAAGCGGTCAGACCATGTCAGTTTGTGACATGAGCGTGTGAGAGAGGGCGAGAGGGTCAGAGAGCGAGTTGGTGAGAAAAAGCGGAAAGCGCTTGAGGGAAAGGTGGACGAGTAAGCGCTATTGCACATGAGTGTAAGGGGTATTATTTTTCCCCACAACTGATTGATCTTCGACCAAAACACATTGTTTTCTGTCCTTTCAATAATTGATACAGCATTTGTATTAATTTTTCATTGAATCGAGTTGTTTATATTTTGTGGTTATTTCTGTCAATCATCTTTGAAGTAAATACCCATGATGGCGAGCCACGCACATCTTCTGTCTTCTGCAAGGTTGTTGTTTCTTTTTGCAAACTGTTCCTTTTCAATGTTGCAAGATTTTATCATATTTGTCACTGACATTGTAACAGACTGCAGAAAAAATATGGGAAATTTGTCTTGCCAGGGGCGGATCTAGGATGGTAGGTGATCCAGGGCTGAGCCCAGAGGGAGGAAGGAAGTGTGCTCGTGAGCTGTGATACAGAAACCCTCAACCAAATTAAAGCGGACAAACGACACTGGAGAACACTTTTAAATTCACACCCTTTAATGAAGAAAAAAAATTCTTACTCAAGATACAGTCAGCAGCTGGTTGAAGTCTCTTCAGAAATTTTTTTTCTGCAGGTCGGCTGGTGCCATTACATACATCAGCCAATCACACCTCGGCTGTGATACCATTGTACGTGCCAACAGCCAATCACAGCTCGGCTGTACTCATGCATCAATAAGAATGGCAACGCATTCGACCTTGTCGCTGTCAGCTGAGTTGTGTACGCGGCAAATTTGTAAATGAGCTGCCAGATGGCTCACTCGGAAAAGCATCGCGTTGCGAAGCAGAATTGTCCATCACGGCGCGGGTTCTATCCCCGCCTCGTACCAACCAGCTGTGGTCGGCAGGTCTTTTCAGAAGTAGCACGAATTTGGCCAATGCCCTACAGGGACGCAAATTAGGAAGTGTCTACTGGGAAGGGTTATGTAGATGTAGTTCCCCTAGGCGCCTCCTGTTGGCCAGACGGGCGCTCATAAGGAAGATTCTGAGCTCGCCTGTGTTCGGGTATCCTCTGCCCTCGTTCTGAGCTTGCGAAGTCTCAACCAGTGAATGTATAAGAAGCAGTGGCTAACGGGCGCGTGCTTCGGAGGAGAGCCGCGAGCCGTGTACACTCTCCTGAGTTGGCAATAGGGGGCCGCATATGCGAAAAAGCCTAAGTACTTGTAGATAGTACCCTAATTGGATATTCCAGATTTGGGTGGGATTGGAGATGTCAAATTTTAGAAAAAAAAAATTTTTTTTTTTTTTTAAATGCTCACCTGACTATCTTGATTAAAGTGCTCAACAATACGCTAAATAGCGACTATACAAACGGGTCTGCTGCAGAAGTACAAATGTCTATTCGTTAGGCCTAGGCTTCGGTGACTAATAGGGGAAGCCGGGGCACAGTGAATCGGAAAAATTATTTCGTTGATTTTCTCATACTGTTTGTAAGCAAGCTTACCATTATGTACTGAGCATAAAGGGGTGGGTGTTGTGTATACACAAGGCATCGGATCCTGGCCACTACCGTCACATTTTTGGTGAGACACATTTTTTTTAAAACGACTCAAGTGATTCACTGTGCCCCGGTGCCAGGGGTAGGGTAGATCAGTTTCCAGGGCACAGTGAATCACTCTCAATAAAGTGAAGTGAATTCCATTCATTTAGTTTTACCAAATTTATTTAAACACTAAACCTTGTTAAAGGTGCTGCACAGACTTTCTCATTGTGGATGAACAAAATTACTGTATGGGTGTGACATCTGCAATGAGTCTGGGTGAGCACTCTGAACTTCTTAATTCTAAAACGAACGATCATTAAAAAAGAGTTAGGTCCTCGTATCTGATCAAAAACCACACAGGGGCACAGTGAATCACATGGTCGGGGCAGAGCGAATCACTTCTCCAGTGATTCACTCTGCCCCGATTCACTGTGTCCCATGTGCACTCATTGACCTAAACTGCCTCTCCTGGTCCATGCTGCTTTTGTTCTAAGCAAACACCCATTCAGTAATAATGACAAATAAACACATTAACTACTGCATCCTGTTTTGATTTATATTTCTGGGTGGTCTACAGGATATAGCCTACAAACTGAATTGGTAGAAATTTACTTTGGATGCCTAAAAACATACTTTACCATGCTATTTTGTAAGTAGTAATCCTGAAGATACTAAGTGAGCTTTGTTGGATGGGGAGTCCCCAAACACAAAAAGTGATGATGTCATTTTGGTATTCCCCCTTGTCAGTTCTGCAAAAAATGCCCTGATTCACTGTGCCCCTTGATTCACTGTGCCCGGGCTTCCCCTACTGGAGATTGGAGAGCAAATTTTTTGATATCAGAAAGTGAGGACGATGCCCAACGTTATTAGCCCAAAAACACAGACTGCTTTGTGAACGTAGACTGCTCGTGACACAGGCTTGAGGCATTGAGCTGATAAGCATATGCTCGTCACTAAAGTAAACTGGGGAGGCGTATAGTATCTGAACCAGTATTTTGAATATCTGCTGCAATCGACAAAATAGTTTTCAACTGACCGTTGGCTACTTATCGGAACCCCAAAGAAAATAGACTATAAAACTAAGAACTGCAGGTTTTCTCACCTTCATCGTACTCTAATGAAAATAAATCACCTTGCACCCAGACCAACTAGTCACCGACTTCATGCTGCCCGAATAATCATGTACATGCAGGACTTCAGATCAGAGTGGAAGAGCGCATCCAATCTAATCCATCAGGACAGAAGGTTAGCGATTGATGTTGAAACGAGCCAGCCAAATAAAACCATTTGCCACTGGACGCATGCATCCATAACTCGTATCAACTTCAATCTCTTATCTTCTATCCTGATGGATTAGATTGGATGCTCCCTTCTACTCTGATCTGAAATCCCGCATGTTGAGGATTATTCACGCAGCATGAATGAAATCGTGACTGGTTGGTCCGGGTGGAAAATGATTTACTTTCATTAGAGTACGATAAAGAAGAGAAAAGCTGCACTTCTTATCGATTTAAAGTCTATTTTATTTGGGGTCCCAATAATTAGCCAGCAGTCAGTTGAACAATATTTTGTCGATTGCAGCAGATGTTCAAAATACTGGTTCAGAAACTAACTGGTAACGCCTCCCCAAGGTACTCCAGTGACGAGAATATGATTATCAGCTCAATGCCTCAAACAGGAGCTTGTCAGGAACAGTGTACGGTCATGAAGCAGACTGTGTTTTGGGGGCTAATAATGTCAGACATTATCCTCGTTTTTTGATATCATGAAATTTGCTCTCCGATCCGCAGTATTAGTCACCGAAGCCAAGGCCTGATGAATAGACTGTTTGACTTCTGCAGCAGACCGGCTAGTTTACAAGTTTAAAATTTCTGTTTCTGTGAATAGCTAAGCGAGTAAAAGATGACTGCTCTCCAAAAGGCATAAAGCTAAAGAGGACACATTTCCTTTATATTTTAAGTAAGGTTACTATTTAATTTCCATCCTTTTACAGTTTCAAAATGACAAAAAAGGAAAAGGGTCCGAAGCAAAAGTTTGGGCACCCTGCATGGTCAGTTCTAAGTAACACTCCCTTTGGCAATTATCACAGCTTGCAAACACTTTTTGGTGCCAGCTAAGGGTTTTTAAATTCTAGTTTGGGGGATTTTGCTCATTATTCTTCACCAAAGGCTTCTAGTTCTGTTAGATTCTTTGTCTGCCTTGCATGCACTGCTCTTTTGAGGTCCATCCACAGATTTTCAATGATGTTGAGGTAGGAGACCTTTTCAATGATGGTGAAACCTTCAGCTCGCAGGGTTCCCCCAGGGTTCCCCCTGGGTTCTGAAAAATATTCTTCACTTTCTCCCTCGAAATAAAGTAAAAAAAAAAATTCTTCACTTTTTTTATTAGTCACTCATGGACTTTATAAAACTTTGAAAAGCCTTCAAAGCGGACAAAGTGCATGCAGCATGAACAAGGTCAGACCTCAAATATTTGCATTATAACCGGTCTATATACTTTATATACATTATACTTTCGATTGTATATATAATTTTGGGTCCATTCAAGTCCAACCTCTAATAATGGGGACCCTGTGGACCATAAAAGCTAAATGGGGACCCGCCCGATATCTAAAAATAGCCTGTACGTAAGGTGAACGTCATTCTCCGAACCCGGAATTTGGGCAAGCGAACAACAGGAGGCAATGTGCCGAGTTAGAAAAAGTAGGTTTTTAGGTGATTTTATCAACTTTTATTTTAGATCTAACTTGTGTTGACAATGGGGACCTGGGGTGCATTTACCAAAAACATAGTTTTTTTAACTACGCTAGCAACTTAAGTAATTCGTCCATTCACTGTCAATGGCTCCAACTATGTAAGTTCGCGCCAGTTCTTTCGAGAAACACGTTCCTGGCTCGGCAGAGCAGACCGAGCAATAGTAAAAATGGCTCTGAAAAAATTCCCTTCACCATCGACAGCTAATGGGGAAACACAGATAAGGGTCAGTCCAGATAACACAAACCGCGACAATAACAACCCTCTCTTCGTTTGCGCTTAGCCAGCTACAGAAATGCAAAAGCAAGGTGTTCAGTGCTCGAATCGCGGCAGGATAACGGGGGAGACTTCGTATTCATACTTTAATTTTTGACCCCTGTGACAGGTTTGTAATGGCTAGCTAGATTGGTAACAGTTCGTTAACCTACTTGATAATACACTAGTTGTATGATTCTATGCTAGAATTTGAAGTTATTCCACCTGTGTTGTTAGGATTTTCTTTCGCAGCGGCGGCGATTCATTTGTCCGGTATTGTTCATTTTGGTTTGAAAGTAGGCATTTTTAGATCGCAAATGTGATGCGATACCGCTTATTTCAAACCTCGCTGTGTATGGAAAATAGGTTGATGTTCAAGAATAATGCTAGGTAAGGGAACAAAGCTTGTGAAGACTACTAAAGGAGTTTGGTACACTTATTACTGCTGGTGGGTCTACATAAGTATCAGAAGGCAGCAGGTTAATCAAGTTACCTGGGCGTAAGTCGCAGCTCGGGATGGGGGAGAAAGGGAGGAGTGTGACTGAATTAACCACTCGTCATTCGCCTATTCATTTAGTGTAATCAGCTAATATTCATCGATATGCCTCGGGAGGAGTAATTCTATTTTTAAACTACCTTTGAGCACACATTTCCACTTCATTCCATGGAGAGAAAACGTATAACAAGCAGTTTAGTGCGTCTCGTTTTCAATGGTTCTTTATGGCAGATGCCCAATGCTTGCCCGCCATCCGCATCACGTGACGATTATTCACGTTTTTCGTGATGTCATCCGGGTGGGTCCCCATTAAAACCTCTTGAGCGTTTAGCATGGAATTTATTCAAAAGACTGGCAACAGAAATCCCTTTAAACTTTTCATTTCTTTATTTTTTTCCTTAACATTTTTATCAATGCAGCCATTTTTGGCATCCCAAAATTAAAACGGGACACACCCTTTAAGGGCAATACAGAGGCCTGACAAAAATGCTAAATTGGACTTGAGGTGAGCTCAAAATTTTGTGCTGTTGGAATCAGAATTAGTGGAATTGTCAAATGTTTATTTACAATGTTTAACTTTTAAGATTTCCATTAACTGATTCCAAATTGAACTTTAGGTGAGTTCAGTGTTTTGTGCACAACTTATTGGAATCCTTCATGTAAATCTCAAATGTTTAGGGTTTCAAAACATCTCAGGTAATCACTAATTCTGATTCCAACAGCAAACAAGTCTCAGTACTGGTACCCTCTTCCTCTTCTCTCTAGGGAGTGCTTTCTGGTTACTGTACTGTCCGAAAGCACCATGTGATGCTAAGCTGGTAAACTCAAAGCCCCCCAGCAGTGGCAAGCGCCACGGGATTTACATAATTCAGTTATAATTACAACACCACGCCTAGCGGATTAACACGTATTATTATTGTTCAACAGCTTGGTGTCCATTCGGTCATAAGTGTAGTCTATTTTTACAAACACATTGCTGCTACTTGCATTGAGTTTTTGAAAATGATTGAATACATAGCCATTTCATAGTAGAGTTCAAAAGAGTGAAAGCCCTTCTAACATTATAAGCTACTCGTTAAGAAAAATAATTGCTTGGAGCTCGTTAAAATTATGCAGTAGCAATTCCAGTGGGAGCAAAAACCATCACACACAGCGTTTACCCCGGGAAAGAGTTTGAGAACTGTTGAGTTAGGCTTCAGCAAACTACCTTACTGGCCAACTATCGCACTGGCCTGAACATATTTTAACAGCGATGAGTTCACAGGCAACCAGCCCAGCCATGTAGGAACGGTTTGCTGTCAATACGAAGTTTTATTCATTATTGATGATGAATCAGATATTGTTTAGCACTGTCTTGTGCCTTTAAAGCTAACTTTGAAGTACCATGTTTTGCATAACGTTAGCTCAGAAATTGCCAGTCATACTGTAGTAGAAAACATGGCAACAAATGACATGATTGTATGAATCAAACGATTGTGAATTCGAAGACTAATCAAACTAATATATGCCGTGTAAAGATGCGCTCATATCGGCTCATATCAATCACGTTTACGTAACTAGGGACTCAGATAGAAATTTACACACCTTGTTTTCCTAGTTCATTATGAGGGGATGACAGCTTCCACCGTTTTACAGGTAAAACTGAAATCCGCGAATATGCACTCTCTCACATGACTGACTGCCTGATTACATTCGGCTTTTCAACCCCACAGAGACCTGTCAGCCAAAAAGACAGCATTTGGACGTATTTTTTCCATAAAACCCCTCTCTGATTGGTCTTTCTTGGCTCTGTTCATTGAAGATAAAACAATACAAAAGTGCTATCCTGTTTTACGGACATTCAGTAACGTAGTAAACTGCCCAAAGTGAAGAACTATTTATTTATTTTATTTATTTATGCATTCGTATAAACTATATGGGGCTAAAGAAAATATCTTTGGGGCTACAACCACGAATGCTCTGGGCAGACGATGCCACTATTTACTATTGAATTTTTATTCGTCATTAAACAAATACATTTGCCACTGTGACGACTGCTCATAATTTTTTCCTTGTCACCGATGAATTATTTTCGTCAATGACGAAAATGACGAGCGACAGCGGGAACCCTGATTATCCTGTTGTGGAAGCCATCATCTTTTCATCTTCAGCTTTTTTACAGATGGTGTGATGTTTGCTTCCAGAATTTTCTGGAATTTAATTGAATCCATTCTTCCGTCTTCCAGTGACATGTTCCCTGTGCCACTGGCTGCAACACAAGCCCAAAGCAAGGTTGATACAACCACAAGCTTGACAGTTGGAGAGGTGATCTTTTCATGAAATTCTGCATCCTTTTTTCTCCAGACATACCTCTGCTCATTGCAGCCAATGAGTTCTCTTTTAACTTCATCAGTCCACAGGACTTGTTTCCTAAATGCATCAGTCTTGTTCAGATGTTCCTAAGCAACCTTCTGATGCTGAATTTCATGGTGAGGATGCAGGAAAGGTCTCCTTCACATGACTCTTCCATAAAGGTCATATTTGAGCAGGTGTCACTGAACCGTGGGGCTCTGCACCATGACTCCACGGTGTGCTAAATCTTGCTGAGAGTCTTATGTTTTCAACCAGGTGTTTGGATTTACCTTTCTAGCAATCTGATGACCAGTTTTCTCAAGAAGTTTTCTTGGTCTTCCAGACCTCCACTTGACCTCCACCGTTTCTGTTGACTGCCATTTCTTCATTATATTATGAACAGAGGAAATCACAACCTAAAAACATTTTGCTATCCCCTTATAGCATTTTCCTGCTTTGTGGGCATTAATTATTTTCATTTTCGGAGAGCTAGACAGCTGCTTAGAGGACCCTATAGCTTCTGATTGTTAGGCCACGGTTAAAGGAGTCTGGGAATTTATGAACTTTGAAATTCGCATCACCTGGCCTTTCCTAACGATGACTCTGAACAAGTCATAGCCCCAACAAGCTAAATACGGTCTGAGACCATAGTCAAAGTTACCTGAGAGCTCAAATCTCTTGGGATGCCCAAACTTTTGCACGGTGCTCATTTCCTTTTTTTCACTCTAGAATTGTACAAAATGAAAGTAACACACAAATACTGCTAAAAATGTCAAAAAAAAGTGTTTTATCTTCCAATTTATGCCATACAGAGATCAGTTCATCTTCAACTTGCTTAACTATTCTCAGTAACAGAAATTTTGATCAGGAGTGCCAAAACTTTTGCATACAACTGTACATGAGCCAAGCTGTGATTGGCAGTTTGCACGTACAATGGTACCAGAGCCGAGCTGTGATTGGCTGATGTACGTAATGGAACCAACTGACCTGCAGAAAAAAAATTTGCGTACCGGCTATTATGTTACTTTCCCACGGCTGCCACCCCTCTGTTGGACTGTGGTACTGCAGGCTACACTCGCAGACGAGACGCTGACGCAGCTGAGATAAACCCCGTTTTTTCCTAACGTAAAATATTCGGGGCTTTTGCGAAAACATCCTGGGCTCGAGCCCAGGTAGCCATCCCCCAACGCCGCCCGTGTGTCTTGCACATTCTCACCGTCTTTTCCTGAGCTAGTGATAAATTGGAGCCGGAGACTGAGGTGCTGTGCCGATTGTCAGAATCATTCACCATATACATAACCCGCTCCAGCTTTGTCCAAAAAATAGTTCTTCATGGTTTAAACAGGCACCCTTATAGATGGTAGGCAAACAAAGAACATCCAATGTGTGCACCTTTTCTTGTGGGGAAAAATGCAGACACTTCGTTTGCATTAAAGTAGTTTAATTGTCTTGTATTGAAACTGATATCTGAACTACCTTTAATGGAATCAGTGTGAATGCAACATTTGGAAAGTTTACACATTCCTGTGAGGAGGCTTTGCTTACAGCGAGTCTAACGAACTAATTTATGCAAATCTAGGCTCTTTCATGAGCATTTAAGGAATCAGAAAGCAATAATTCTCTCTAAATATAAATAAATATAAATAAGCCCCCTGTCATTTGACAGACTAAGGAAGGACATCATGTGTGTACCGTTTCTTGCCGGGGGCGGGGGGATGCATGGACACGTTATTTTGCATTTCAGAAGTTTCCATTGACTTCTACTGAAACTGACGGCCAGGCGGTCTTTAATGGAAGTGGTGTTAGGTGCCGCAGATGAAAGGTTTACAAGTCAAACGCAGTGGCACTGATGAGCAAGACCAGGACCTGAGTGCCGAAAAAGCTCTGTGTCTCCATGCCGACCTTCACCCTCAAATCAAATTTACCGTTTTCATCTACGTAAAACATTTTTAAGACTTTTTGAATTCATCCTGCAATCTCGAAGTTTCCTTTTCAAAGGTATACCTGGACTCCCAGATGTGCTTAAGCTGGGCATGCAGTGTCTCACACGCATGCACTAAAACACGTGTGTGTACACACACACACACACACACACAAGCGCAGTTTCTCCCTCACGCAGGCAAAAACTCACACACATTGCCTCTTTTCACTTGGTCAGTCTCATGCCCGTACTCACACTCAGAATACACTCTCTCTGACACAGCCTTTGAGACGATGTGATGTTGTGTAATGACGGGTCGATAGAGCGTGAGCAGGGCCAAGCAAAGTCGAGCCAACGTGAGCAAATAGTGGCGGGATATGTGTTGATACCGTGTTCTGCACGACACCAGATGATTGCTTTGTCCGCTTACGAACGACAGCGCTCATTACAAAGCCATTTATCTGGGCCTGGCTTGTCAGCCATTGCTGTCAGAAGGCCATTTCAAGCAACGATTTACAGAAACGGCTACGAGGATTTGTCAATTCAGAAAGGGACTTATTGGAAACGGCCTGAAACAACCAAATCCCCATCATAATGTGTCTGTAGAATCACACGCTGTAGTGCTGTGTTCGACGTGTTGTCCTGGACAGCAATGATGTTAGAGAGCTGCATCTTGGTGTGAATCATGTGACCAGGTGGTACAAGGGTCTATCATGGTTTCCATAAAGGTTGTATGCCGATCAGCCATAACATTAAAACCACCTGCCTAATATAGTGAAGATCTCCCTTATGCTGCCAGAATGGCTCCATCAAACTGACATCGCTCCGCGGTCCAGTTCTGAAGCTCAGGTGTCCATTGAGGAGCGCTTTCAGAGGTGGACAGGGGTTATAGTGGGCACTTTAACTGGTCTGCAAGCTAAAAAAGTGCAATACACAGCATGGTATGGTGCACTGTGTGTTGTGACACATCCCTTATTTACATATTATTAGGTCCCCCCCCAGAGGGAGAGGGGAGACGTATTGTTTTAGGCTCGGTTTGCGTTCGCGTCGGCGTTCCCACTTTGTTTCCAGAACATAACTCCAAAACCGTTTGCATGATCTTAACGAAACTTTGCATACTTACCACTCAGGTCCTTTTGGCATGTGCCTGTCTGTCTGTCCGTCCGTCCGGTGGGTTTGGCAGGGAAGAGGGCAGGAGGGGTACGAGTGTTTTTACGAGTAAAAATACATTCTAATTGAAATTCTCAGACTTGTGCCACAGTCACCGTTGGTTTGGACCAGATGGGATAGCCCTCATAGCCTTCATGCGCCACTGAGCTTTCGACGTCTAAAACCCCGTCGCCGGTGCGTAGGTTGGCCCTCATGTCAGTAGGTACTCAAGTCAGCTGACAGGGAGCACCCCAGAAGCCTTGCCTCTTCAGAGATGCTCTAATTCACTCATCAGGGCATAACAATTTGGCTCTTGTCAAAGTAGTCCAGTTCCCATTTCTCCCACGTCCAACATGTTGAATACAAGAACCGACTGTCCACTTTCCATCTAAAGCCTGCTGCACACTAGAGCTATCTGCTGAGCAAAACGTTATTCGAGACTGTTTGCTCAGCAGATAGCTCGCTGTGTGCGCGTAATTTTCGGTGAGTTTTCTGCTTCGCAAGGCATTGAGGCGAAGATCAAGCATGTTTGATATTTTTCGCCTCGCGAGGTGAAAAACTCATCATGTGCGCGCTACTTGAGCTACGTGCTGAAATCTTGAAACCCCCATCTTGAAATCATGTGAACAAAGGATGCATTTTGATTGGCCACCTGAATTTCTGTTGTGAGCACGTAGCTCAAGTGGCGCGCACACGAGGAGGCTTTCACCTCGCCAGGCGAAAAATATCACATGCTTGATCTTCGCCTTAACGCCTTGCGAGGCAGAAAACTCACCGAAAATTACGCGCGCACAGCGAGCTATCTGCTGAGCAAACAGTCTCAAATAACTGCTCAGCAGATAGCTCCAGTGTGCAGCAGGCTTAAGATGTGTCTGCAGACCTTGTCGTGTGTCTTTGCTGCCTCTGTGAGTGGATTTAATGTTTTGGCTCATCGGTGGTTGTGTGTGGTCGGGCTGAAAGACTGCATGAGGTTCTATGACTCCATCCCTGTCTGCCACGGTGTATTGGAAGACAGTATATGGGCCAATTTCACCCTCCCATACGCATGACTCACTACTCATCAATGTTATTGTTTAATTATTATCCCCTGCCATGGAGTGGATGGTGATACAGGAATGAGTGTCGCCCTTCCGTGTGTCCATCCATCCCCCCTCCGTCATGCCACTATTCCGGGCCAGAGCTTCTAAAATGTCTAATATTTCTGCTCAAAATGTAATATATGGATACATCTTATTGTGCAGATGTGCCTTTTCATACTCCCATCCCTCCACTGCGTTTGTTTCCAGGCCAGATATCAGCCATACCATGGTGAGGATCTGACCATTTCATCAGAGATGTGAAATGTCCGTGGATATGCGTAAAATCGTGTTTTTCAAATTTTAGTTCCTGCTTAAAAAGTCATTTTCGCGTTTTTGTCAATTACAATAGGAGAATATGAGTGCTAAATTGTCTGCATATTAGTACAGACCGGATATTGGTAACTCGAGGCAAGCGCCAGACAGCTGTAGCAGTGTATTAATTGGCTGTTTGCAGAAGGTGTAGCTTTAGTTGTACGTCCTGCTTTCAACATTGTTGGAAAATGGCGCCCAATAACACAAAAGTCAAGAGGAAAGCTGATACAGGAAAGATAGTTAATAAAACACCATTATGGCGTGACAGCAACCTTACAAAAAGAAAGAAGTTGAATTCAAGGTGGAGTGATATCATCAATCATTGTAGCTTTACTATTTAGTTCTTGTATATACCTAGGTTTGTGTCTTTTATGGAAAACTGGACTAGAAGATAACGTGAGATATGTGACTTTCATAAAATTCACTGAAATCTTTATAAAGTACTGATGTGTGTTATGTGATCCCCAGGTCATAGTCAAAATTCTGGATGAGACGCTGATATTGAAATTTTACCGCCCCTGCCACTGATTGTGCATACTTATATGGCATCACCCTAACAAGCCTTTTTTTTTTTTTTTTTTTTTTTTTTTTTTTTAACAATAAGAAGCTGTTTATATGGTGTGAAAATGCGCCAGATTGCATGGAATGCTGTCCCAATTTTGAAAAGTTTTCTGGGGCGACATTCCCTCAGACCCCCTCAAAACATTATGTTTTCCTCTTGTTTCCCCAAGCCCTGCACTCATTCCTGTTTGTGCTTGTTTTTGAAACTGAAGAAAAAAAGCATTAAAGCACATTTCAGATTTAATCCTGAGAGACTGGAGCCCTTCATCAGAAGCCTGAGCGATTTGTTCGTAGAATGCCTCATGCTCAAATCACTGTGGCTTTCAACACATAATGCACAGTGTCTGTCTGTTAACAAACAGCCTTGTCCCCCCCAGCCCAGCTCAGATCGATCGATTCCCCTGCAAAGGCCCCTGCGCAGTCAATATGAGATTGATTACTCTGGCCTTGATTAGTGTCTTTATGACGAGATGCTGCCACCGCCCGCGTGCCTGAGCTCCATCAGCGGCAGGAGATCCCTCCTTCCCCTTCCCTCCTCACCATTTCCCCTGTCTCACACATGCTAGCTGTGGTAGCGTATAGTTCTTCCCATAGTATCATTTTCCCCTTAGCACTGAACTGGATCGACTGTACGTGCGTTTTTTTGACATATTTGTTGGATTAACGCGTGAATAATCTTTTGTAAAAGAAACCAACGCTCTCCGACCGCTTTATTAGGTATACCTGTGTAATGCTTACTTTTGCCTCCAGAGCAGCCTGAGATCTTTCCATCATTTGTCAGAGACATTTTTCTTGGACTTTTGGTCGATGCTGACTCAACATCATCATGTGTCTGGTCAGCTTTCATTAATTTCTTAACATGAATTCCTGAATTCCGCTATTTTTGAATTAAATGTGAACTGACTTATTTTCTTGTCTGTCAGCCAATTTACCCAATATCTTTACCAATATCTTCAGATGTGTGCGTGTTGCGATGTCCTGAGGGGCTGAGAACTCCTGGCCCTCTCGGGGCATCGCAATACGCACGCATGCACGCATGGATCCTTCCGCGCGCACGCACGCACGCATATACATACACATTTACACACACAAAAAAAGGGAATGAAAGCGAGAGAAAACATATATGCGTATATACTATTATCTTTCTAATTTATTGATTTATTATTATTATTATTATTAGATGATTGGGATAAAGAAGGAGGGGACACAGATAAAACATAAAAAATGTATTCCTGCTTTTCATTCATTATGGTTATTGTTATTATTATTATTGGTTGTTGTTGTTATTTTTATTATTGGTTGTTATTATGTTCCCCGCAAATGCTGCGGAGAACATAATGTTTTACCCTCCGTCCGTCCGTCCGTCCTTCCGAGCAAGTTTGTCCGGGCCATAACTTTTAAACTGTTCAATATTTTTTCACAGAATTTGGTATATCATTAGATCCCATGGTGTAGATGTGCCTTTTGATATTTTGGTTGTTTAGAAATTTTTATTTTTTCCAGTTTCCATGGTAACAAGTTCAACTTAGTGCATATTGAGGGTGGGGACCTTGTCTGGACCACAACTCTTAAACTATGAGAGATTTCTCCACCACACTTGGCATATATTTAGATCACATGGTGTAGATGTGCCTTTTAATAGTTTGCTCATTCGGAAATTTTTAATTTTTCAGTTTCCATGGTAACAAGTTCAACTTAGTGCATAATGAGGTTGGGAACCTTGTCCGGACCACAACTCATAAACTATGAGAGATTTTTCAACCAAACTTGGTATAGTGTTACACCACATGCTGTAGATGTGCCTTTTGATATTTTGTTTGTTCAGAAATTTTTCTTTTTTCCGATTTCCATGGTAACCTTTTCAACTTAGTGCGCATTGAGAGTGTGGACCTTGTCCGAACCAAAACTCCAAAACACATTTCTCAACCAAACTAGGCATATTGTTATATTACAGGGTATAGACGTGCCTTTTCATAGTTCTCTCTTCAAAATGTGCAACCAAATATATATAATGGCGGGGAAGATCATAGTGCTTCACAAGCACAGATTCTAGTTATTATTATTATTGTTGTTGTCGTTGTTGTCATCATTGTTACCGGTGTCGTTGTTATCGTTGTTGTCGTCACTAATATTATTATTATTATTACTATTATTACTACATATGCTCTGCCTCGGGTCCCTGATGGGCCTGGGCGGGCCGGGCTCTGCCTGCAGTTGAGTGATCCCGGTGGTTGATGGTGGGGTAGTGTTTCCTCCCCCCTCTTGGCCTCCTCGCAGCCCTGGTTTCTTCCCTGGGCTGGGTCCATGCTGCGTGCTTCACTTTTTTAATGCATCACACACCAGCTTAGGAAAAGAACAAAACAAAAACAAATCAAAATAAACAAACAAAAATAAAAATAAGAATAGGGCAAGTGGGGCATGCATGTGGCGGCCGGTCGTAGGACGGGCCCCGCAATTGAATGCCCACATCGTTTTTAATGCACTACATGTCTAGTCACAGACAAACACAGCTATATATATATGGGGCAGGTGGGGCGTGCGGCATGGGGCCTGGGGTACCTGGAGATGGAAGAGTTGGCCGGGAGGGGAAGATTGGTGGGTGACTGCGGGCCAGTGCTGCGTGGTGTAGCCTGCTCCCCTTGCGTCCCATAGCAGACATGGGCGGGGGTCGGCCTGCTCTGTGGCTGTGTGGGGATCTGAGGCAGATCCTTGTTTCTCTTCCTCCAGTTATTTATTATTATTATTATTATTGTTAATTTATTTTTTTTTATTTGCTTATGTATTTATTTGTTTGTCTATTTTCTCTTTTGCCCCCTCCCTCCAATGCCTATGATGATAATGATGTTATTGATCATTACTACTTTTATGGTTATTATTATTATTATTATTATTATTATTACTGTTACTATTATTATTACTATTTTTATCATTATTATTATTATTTATTACTATCACTATTATTATTATTATTACTATTATTATTATTATTATTATTGTTATGTCTGTTGCCACCATTTATATTTGTTGCTCATGACTTGCGATGCACGCACGCACCCACGCATTCACGCTCCCACAATCACTGATTGTTGTTTCATCATGTTCTATGAATCTTTAAGTCATGTTTCCACGTACGTATGTAGCCTCACTGTACATGTCCTTTTGTGTATTCTGTTTTGTTTCACAATGAAGAAAAAAAAAAAAATCATCATGTGTTTTTTCTATATCTTTTAGTCATACATTCGTGGTACAAAATCCACTATTCCGCCTCCTCCCAAAGGGCTTAACTCACTGTGTTTGGTAGGATTAGAGATGCCAGATTTATATTAAAAAAAGGTGAGATGGTGTTTTCATACTGTGGTTTCTTTTTGGAAGTATTAACCTTATTTGACATTGCCGACAATCGTGATTGTAGCGGAGAGTGTTTGTGTGTAATATGGAACATATTTGTCACATTTTTCGAAGGCGCTAGGACTGCCCTGAGAAAGTGCTGTGCTGGAGAGAATTTACATTATACTGTCAGCAGAGAAGCCAAACATGAGCTTCTGATAACTTAATTTTCTGACTACTTGGATAACAGCCAACTATGCAGCCCCTCTTCTGAAAAAGACCTCTTTTCTCTTTTGTTTTTGTTTTCATCTGTAGTTATAATGGCAAACCCAACAGATAGGATGTAATGTAATGAATTTCTGTCATGTAATGGACTGTGGCCCTCAATACATTCCAACATACACTGCTCCACTGCACACATTGTTCCTCCAGAAATTGTTTTGGACCGAATTGTATTTGTTAAAAAATAAAAAGTTCTTTTGGCGTAATCTTATTCGTTTACGGTCCACTTCCTGTCGCGTGTCTGAGCAGTATGAATGGGCTACAGTCAGGATGATTGATTTATGTACGCTGGTGTTTATGACAGCTTTTTCTGGCGGTTATTTCAGCTTCAGTAGTTCAAGAATCAAGAATGTGTAAATATTTTACTTCCCCGTTGTCTGCTAATGCGGATACACTACTTGTCAAAAGTGTGCGGACACTCCTCAGACTTGGCGGCCACTTATGATCCCGGCTATGCCTCTTGGAACCACTGATGGAAATTTTTGGCACTAAAGCGCAAAATTAATTTCCAGGCTATTCTGTGCCTCCAGCAGTTTGATGGACGTGCTCTCCTCTGTCAGCAGGGCAGGGTCCATCCCTGGTCTGTAGATATTGGGGGAGAACAACCTGATTGGCCCACACAGAACCCTGCTCTTGTTTGATTAGCCCAAACACAATCCTGTTTGGATCTACTGAAAAGCTGACTCCCAGCCTGGTCTAATTGTCTCACATCACTGCTTGTCTGCACTGGCAGTTTTTTGGCTGTAATGGAGGCAGATTCTCTTGGCAATGTTTAACATCATTTGGAAAACCTTCCCTCTAGGCTTTTGGCTGTTGTAACAGCATAGGGGTTAAGTTCAGATCAGTATCCATAACTTTGGTCTGAGATTGTGGATGAGCAGGTGTCCACATACTTTTGCCCTTGTACTCTCAATGTAAACAATCACAATGATAGTATTGTTATTAAGAAGTTCTTAAATACAGTAACCTTGGTGACTCTGTGATGCTGGTTTGTGCCTTAGATTGCTGGCTGGAACCTGGAACAGGTATCTGTATTTAGGACATTTCAAAAGGTCATAAAATAGCTTATTGTTTCATTGTGTCCTTTGTGTGGTTGTGCTTCATGTGTGAGGCACACACAGAGGCTACGGACGCGCACACAGAGGCTACAGACGCGCACACAGAGGCTACAGACACGCACACAGAGGCTACAGACAGGTATGCGCTGATGGGCTCTGGACCTGCCTGTCAGGCTGGAGCAAAGCATCTGCTCCTGGTTCTGAGGAGCCCCGGCACTGATCTCCTGATATGGAAACCTTCACTTTAAATGCACACAGAATTAGAGCTGACAGTCCACATATTCACTGCCTATTCCCTGTCATTTCAAATCCAGTTGTTTTCTGTGCAGCCAAAAGTGGGTGCCCTTGTCCAAATACTTGTGAACTGCACCGTATTTCCGAAGTGTTGGGAGTGAACTACAGAGAAATGCTCTCTCTACACCTCAGGCATTCCGTGGAGTATATAATCATTTTTTCCTGTTGCATTTAGTTGTTTACTAGCACAACAGATGATTAACCCATTTAAACCGGGACAGCATGTGCGCATTTTAAGAGCGTGTCGTTGCCGACACAGATATGCGTGTAATTTTGAAAGTACCGTAATTATTGTAAGTTTTGCCCAATAGAAAAAAAATTCCAACTGTTCCTGAAAGCTGAGAAGCTGTGCTTCAGCCCAAATACAGGTTACTATGGTAAACATGGCAGCATGATTCTCTGCTGGGATTTTTGCAATAGGCCTTAAAGGGTTAAAGAGAAAAATTACCAGTGGCTGATGAGTCACATCGAGGCGATTGTTCTGATAAGGTGAACTCTTAAAGTGATGTTTTCTTTTGTTGCGAAACTTAATTTGCTAGAATTACCAGGGTTCAGAAAATGAAGCTGACGTGTGTCATTTCTGCTACCGATACTTTATAACTAAACCGATCATTTCTGTATTTGTACAATATCTTTTTGCGTGTATTGAATGATTGTCACTGCCAAATTGTTCAGCAATAATATTGTCAAGTATAGAAGAAACACTGTATGTTTAACGTCGTATCAAGTACGAAACCTCTTTGGTTTAAATGTTAGGAATTGTCTGTTGCACTGTTCATTACTGTTGAATGAAATGTAATGTTGAAGGCTCAGCCAGTGTTTCGCCTATACTAACGAAAGCCCCTATTTCTCGCAGGGCGCCCCAAAGCCCATCGCCATGGAGCCCTGCGCCGGGGGCAAGGCTGCTGTGTTCACAGTCTTCATGTGCCTCCCTCGGGGGTCCTCCGCAGTGCCCCCTCCTGGCCAATCCGGTGAGCACATCATTAATCTGCTCTCAGGCAGGAATACTGGCTCACTCAAGATCTTACCCATCATATCGATCTGCTGTGATTGGCTTTTTCATTACATTCCTGTTATATCCTTTCAGCTTTACGCCTTTGGGGCCAGTGGGCCAGTCTCTTCGGCTATAACCAGGCTCCTCCTGAGTTTTTCATTTCAGTTTTGTTTTCTTTCGTTATCAATCTTTTTTTACAGTGATAGACTTCCATAGAGTGTGGGGAGGTGGTGCGGTGAGTAGCACTATTACCTCACAGCAAAACATTTACGGGTTTTAACGGTTACCCAACGGTTTGTATGGTAAACGCTAAACACTACATGTGTGAAATATACAACTCAACCCCTGGAAAAAGTTGGTCCCTCATGGAAAACGCAAAAAAGTTAAAACGGACTCATTTCAATGCTTAAGTTAAAGCATCGTATGATGCGTTGTTTTACCGTTGTCAGTGTAGTAGAGGGTGAGTGAGCTTTACAAATCACTCTTTTTTTCTGATTAGCATTTTCTTTAGGAGGTTAACTTTAACTCAACTGGTCGTTGACTCCGTCGCCCATCACCATTGTCTGTTGCCAGTAAACAATTCGACCCGTAACCACTAGTGGTGACAAATATTGATCAAATTTGACAAAACTTGGTAAAATATGCTTTTGTGAGGTAAAATTGGGTGTAGAGTGCAGTCAGGGAAAATAAGAGCCTGTATTTAAGACAGTTACTGCTGGGCCATTGAGTTTAACTCATACAGTGCCGTCCAGTATGTTTGTAATGGCTCTTTCTGGTTTTAAGCATTCAAGACACTAACACTTCTGTCTTGAAAAATAATTTGGTTTCCACAGGCATATCCAGTGTTATCTCATCCAAAGCCGCAGGAAGCTTTTGCTGTGGCCAATCACCGTGACATAATTAAACTGATTAATTAATCAGTCTCCAGTCCAGACCTTGATTAGTCTGTTATCAACCAAAATGAACAGCCATTTAAGTGCAGTACTTGAACAGAAGACTCCACCCACACTTGCCCTTTTGGGATAAGCGAATGCCCTTTGTGTTGAAACATGCCCCTCGCGGAGAACAGCTCTTCAGTTGATTCTTAACTATTTAATTAGACACGCTGGCTGCTCTCCACTAATCACTGTGCCAGTCACGGCATCTCAAAGATATGGACTAAAATACCGATCATTCTTTACTTTAACAGAATAAGAGTTTTTGTTTGAATGGTGCTTTGAGGTCGTACAACCCCATTTGCCAGAAAGTTTGGATGCTTTGTGAAAATATAAATAAAAATGGAATGCAATGATTTGCAAATCATTTGAACCCTGAATTTATTTGAAAGTGGTACAAAGACAACATATCAAATGTTGAAACTGAGAAATTTCATTGTCTTTTGAAAAATATCTGCTCATTTCAGATTTGATGCCCGGAACGCATTTCAAAAAAAGTCTTTGTACTGATGTCAATTAATTATAGAGGTGAAATTATTTGCAAATCATTGCACTCTGTTTTTATTCACATTTAACACAGCGTCTCAGCTTTTTTTTTTTTTTTTTGGAAAAGGGGTTCTAAAGAGGCAAGGCCAAACTGGCAAGTTTGTTGCCACTTCTGGAGAGCCAACAAATAAAAGCGTGGGAGACAGTACTGTGACCGTGGCCTCACTTGCGGAGGGTCAGAGGTCATCGCTAAGACTGGTGTGTGGAGCAGGAGCAGTTCTGTTGATGAAGCTCATGTGTGCGCTCAGCTTATACAATCCTGACTGCTCCCTCTCTTCCACTACATTTTCCTCGAAGTTACATTTCACAGAAATGCTCTGCGCTCTGGGGGTCTCACAGGTCAGCTGCGATATTCAAGACCCCACTTGGGTTCAGCGCAGGTTCAGTTTCAACTCTCTGTTCAACCCAAGGGACCGTAATGTAGCATAATGTAGTCTAATTAATCAGTATGCATCATCAAAAACTTCGACAAAAAATGAACTGTTAAACATTTTGTGATGCAAGAAGTTTTTTTCTTGGAAGATTAAGGTGAACATCTGCGAAATTAAACCATTATCAGTGCAGTAAACCGTATAAGAGTTGGCTGGGTCTGCTGTGGGTAAACTTTGTGTTTTATTCATTCCCCACGGGGCTCATTAAGTTTGGTACAGGAACCGTGGAGTCAAGTTTGGTTTCGTCATGATGTTTCAGTCCCATGAAGACCTATTTAGAGCATCAAGTTAGACTTCAATAAATAAATCCTTTAGCAGGCAAACTTTTTTCCTTTTTACACATTGAACTTTTTCTGCACTCCAGAATTTGAAAGAACCGCAGTCGCCTGAAAGAAATCGTGGTACCTTTTCTGTTTACCGCGAAAATGACTCAATGCCTATTTGCTCTTTCTAGTGTTTCTGTGGTCATTGTTCAGGTGCCTTTTGAGCTGCATTTGAAGGTTTGCTGCTGGCTTTGTGGGACTTTGAGCCCAGCATTGTTATATTAATGGCATAGAATGCTTTCAGCTTTTTATGAATTAATAATGGTGATGGATGCAAATCATATTTGCTGTTGGCCAGCTCAAGTACATAAGTGCTGACTGCTCTAAAGGTTTTTTAAAGCTTGCAAACTTTGGGGAACTTGCAGGTCTAAAAGTCACTCTTAAGAAAGTGATAAATAGAGAATATCATATGGGCATTTTCATATCACACGCTGTATCAACCCAAGACCCCAGTATCAGCCCGAGAGTTTTAGCTCTCACATTCAGTGTGATGTGAAAATGCCCATATGATGTTCTATTTATCATATACTGACTTGACCATAATTAATGATGCATTTTATCCAAAGCATTTATTTCAGGTTATTATTGTCATCATTACAGGCCAGCAGCGCTAGCATTTGCTTTTAGTCAGTGGTGTTTTCAAGTCAATGAAATGGCTAATTAGCTGGCTAGCATGAAAACGCGATTTTCTCCATTAAGGTAATATAAATTAGCACTTCTATGATAGCTTACGCATGAAACATTTTTACTACAGCCCTTCACATGAATATTGCTGCAAAACGCGGCATTGCGCAAGCCGTTTACAAATAATTCTGCATCAAGTTCCTTTTCTATTACATAGTCCAGTTCAGACAGCTGTTGAGGAATTCATGAGTCTCTCCGCCATGACAGCATCTAATCAGCATCTGAAGCGCCATGACTATGGCAATGGTTGCTGCCACTGATATAATCTGGCGGGCGGGTGATCAGATTTTTTTTTTTTTTTAATAAAGCATCTCAATCCCACCCGAATCTGGAATGCCCAATTGGGGAACTATGTACAAGGCTTGCTGGTATCGGCCCCTTGCTGCCAACTCAGTGAGTTGTTGTGCCTGTGGCAATGGTTGAATCTTGCCACGAGGGCGGAGGATACCCGGACATGACCAGGAATCTTTGCCTGGCCAACAGGAGGCGGGAACAAAGCTATTTATTTATTTCTTTTTCGGCAGTCCGGGTGATACAGGATTTTTGCGACCCTGCAGTAAGACCGGGCTCGATGATAGTCACTTCTGCACTGCAACGCTGTGCCTTAACCGAGTGAGCTATCCGCAGCTCTTGTGATACAGGATTTTTGCCCCGCAGGCTGATTCAGCCTCGTGCCTCGCGTTCGTATCACATGGGCAGATTCCCCATATTTATAAGGAAGTATATGATCAAAGCATATAGTGTTAGTCATGGTGACCTCACTCACCTGTGTCTTTTTAACATGCCTTCCTGATGCACTGATGCAACTCTTGTACACTCGGCATGACCGATCTTCACATTGTTTAACATCCCAAGTTATAGACCCTTAAGGTGTATCTGATCCTGTGTATTACTGCTCAGGGGTCACTTTGTTATTAAAAAAAATTACTAACTCTAATTTCACTGCATTTTCAAACTTTGTTTCAAACTATCTTCAATTTCGCCATATGAATTTCAACGTAAGTTTTTTGTCTAATTGGCAAATCAGATGAAACATTGGCTATTCTAGCAAAAAAAAAAAAAAAAAGATTTGCTACTTTGAAACAAATGGGCTGTTGGGTGTGGGGTGTTTCAGTGATGACAAGATATTCATCATAAACTCTGCTTACAGTTTCAGCTCTGGAAAACAAGAATCTCTGATTGGTTAGTTTGGGGAGTTTTTGTAAATGTACTAAAACAAACATTCTCACAAAGTGTTTAATTCACAAAAGCAGCATCCAGGAAAGGCTTTGTTTGCAATGAGCAAAGATTCACTTAGGATGGCATATTTGCCTAAAAATTCATGGAAAAAATCATTGAAAGGTTTGTAAATAAATCAATCGTGGCTCATCGGTCTGTGCCTTGCGCACCATAAAGGCTGGTCCTTCTTTAGGCGACCTGGGTTCAATTCAGCTCAGGTCATTTGCTGCATATCTTCCCCATTCTTCTCCCCAACCTTCCTGTCTCTCTACACTATATAACTATCGAATAAAGGAAAAAATTCCCAAAAAAAATAATCTTTAAAAAAAAAAAAAAGGTTTGTAAATAGTGAAAGGTAGGAAGGGTTGTATTTATTTAACCCTCTATGGTGTGTAAAATAATGACAAGAATCAAGAAATCTGGAGGAATTTCTGTGCATGAAGGGCAAGGTCGCAGGCCTAAGCTGAATACTCATGATCTCCGATCACTCAGACAGCACTGCATCAAGAACAGTCATTTATCAAGTGAAAAAATCATATCGGCTTAGGACTGCCTTTGTTTAGAACTACAATATGTTTTTGCATCCAGAAATGTCAGTTAAAACTTCACTTTGTAAAAGGGAAGCCTTATGTTAACAGAAGTGCCGTCGACTTCTCTGGGCTCAGAAGCATCTTCAGTGGAGCATCACACAATATAAACTTGTATTGAGGATAGACAAATCAATATTTCTGGTCTTTTTTGGAAGAAACGGATGCTGCGTCTGGACCAAGGAAGAGAGGGACCATCCAGACTTCTACTGGCCACAAAAGCTATTGCGTGGCATAGGGTTGTGTAAGTGCTCTTGGCAAAGGAAAGTTAATCTTCTGTAAAGGCACCATTAATGCTGAAAAGTACACTGAGATTTTGCAGCAAGATATGCTGCCTTCATGACAACACCTTTTCCAAGGACTCCCATGCATATTTCAGCAACACGAAACTGCATTCGGGACGCATTACAGAGGGATGGCTGCATAAGAAGGTGTGGGTGCTGGAATGGCCTGCCTGCAGTCCCAACTTGTGCTCTCTAGAGAGTGAAGACCTCGCACTGTTGCACATCTTAAGGCTTGTTTGCAGGAAAATGGGAAAAAAATTGCACCAAATGCTTAATTACCTGGCGCCTTCAGCCCCTAAACATTTAGCATTTAGTTTTGTTTAAGAATAATGATAAAATTGCTAAGTGGCAAATACTTTACTGTCCCAGCTTTTTTTGTAATATTTGAATTTTTTTTAAATGATTTTGGGTCCTACTCCAGTCTTTTCGAACAGGGTTAGTTACCACTGGTTGAAGGAATTCAAAACTTTCGCTGACACTATCTAGTCACCTTATGGTCACATCCATTTTTTTTTTTTTTTTTTTTTTGCATTTGTCTTATTTATTTGAAATTTAAAATTATGAAAGGGAACAATTATTCAACATGAATCTTATTTTGCTTCATGGCTTGTACCTTACCAGACTAGAACTCACAATACAGGCAATAGTAAGTCCACCAAACTGAATATCACAGAGACCTTTAAGTTCTTGGCCTTAAAGTTCAGTCAAACACACTGTGGGGTTTCGCCTGTGTTCGGCTGCTGAGCCCCAGTGCTGGAATTATTTTCCCGCTCTTTTATTCCCTCTACCTTCCCCATTACTGCATGTGTGTCTATAAATACTCCCATAGTAACTGTCGCTCTGACTGTTTGCTTTGTTGCCAGGCGATCGCTAAAGTTCTCTCTCCTTGACCTTGAGAGGAGGAGTGAAGGCTATGAAATGGGTATTGATTGGGGATATGGTGTTGAGTGTTGGTCTGTGCCTGTTTTTATTATGTAGTTGTTGAGCTTCTCGCATGCACGGGGTCTTCATTGCTTATGCGTGTTGGATAGGTTTTCTCTTTATGTGTGTGTATATGTCTGTTAGCGTGGGTGTGTGAACGTGAGAATGCCTGCTTTTGAATGCGTGAAATGGTGACCGACTTTGTTTGTACCATATGGACCGATGAGTTAGAAGATTAAAATCACTCCCTGATGAAGCAAATGACAGTTATCTTGTCACAACGGTGTTAGATGGGAAGCAAGGTGTCTGTTCTCTTAGTTTTTGTGTTTGCTTTGGGGGGATCGGGGCCCGAGGGACATTGACGAGGGCTTAATCATCATGCCTTGATGAGTTGGTCAGAGCATCTCCAAAACGACAAGACTGCTGTGATGCTCCCAATAAGCAGTGGTGAGAACCTATGGACTGTGGTCCAAAGAGGAACGTACCATGCACTGCCCAGAGGGTGCTGGGCGTCCTAGGCTCATCAATGCACAAGGGCAACAAAGGCCGTCCCGTCTAGTTGGAACTGTCTGAGGCTACTGTGGCAAAAGTCACAGACAATTTTAATGAGATATGTGTAAAGAATGTGTCATAACACACAGTGCATCGCATTCTGCAGCCCATAGTGCTTTGCAGCCTCAGATCTTTCCATGCCCATTCTGAGCCTGGTCCACCTCCTGGTCTCCAGTGGGCACGTGAGTGCCGGAAATGGACCTTGGAGCAATTGAGAAAGGTTGCCTGGTTCAATTAGTCCTGTTTTCTTTTACATCATGTGCCTCGGTTGGGTACATTGGGCCCATTTACCTGGGGAGGAGATGGGAAGAAGACGAGCTGGTGGAGGGACTGTGATGGTATGAGAAATGTTCTGCTGGGAAACCCTGAGAATTCCAGTGGATGTCAGTTTGATGAAGTGGTTTCTGCGGCACGAGGGGAACATACGCAATATTTGGCTGATCTGTGCATTTCTATGCAAAGTTGTTTCAAGAAATATATCCGCACGCGTGATTGTCTTAATTAAAAGCATATTCGGTGTTCAGAGTATATCCACTGAATTTTGAAAGTTCGGTATGAGCAATATTACAGCAATGTTTTTAATCCAGATCCAGATAGAGTTGATCCAGATATCTGTCAAATTTTTATTCCCAAATTTCTCTTCAGACTTCCTGTTTGTTTTGTCTCTGGGGGTCCACAGTGTACATACTGCACTGGCCTGCAGCTTCAGTGCCAAAGGGATGGCTGTCAAAGAATAGATAATTTAATACTGATAGAAAGGTTTTACAAACTTTTACATGGGGCTTTTACCTTTATTTTCCATTCTGAAAATATTAAGTAAATGAAACTAAAAACAAACCGTAGTTAAAATTCAGAATAATGGTCTTGTTTGACATCACGTCTGAGAGGTCAGTTCAGTGTCCTATCACACATGTATTATAGCATGTATTTTGCCTTGGGGGCCCAAGCTTTTGCATACTGCTGATGGCCTGTGATTTCAGTGCACTTTCTTTACAGGTCTGTGATCTCAGTGTGGTCTCCTGTGGTGTCCAGAGTGCACCTTTTTACGGTGTCCAGAGTGCTCTCTCTTTGCAGGCTGTGGTCTGCGTGTGTCCAGAGTGCACTCTTTTTACAGGCTGTGGTCTCAGTGCGTCCATAGCGCACTCTCTTTACAGGCTGTGGTCTCCGTGTGTCCAGAGTGCACTCTCTTTACAGGCTGTGGTCTCAGTGCGTCCATAGCGCACTCTCTTTACAGGCCTGTGGTTTCAGTGTGTCCAGAGCGCACTCTTTACAGGCCTTTACAGGCCTGTGGTCTCAGTGTGTCCATAGCGCACTCTCTTTACAGGCCTGTGGTCTCAGTGTGTCCTCTCTTTACAGGCCTGTGATCTCCAGGCCTGTGGTCTCAGTGTGTCCATAGCGCACTCTCTCTTTACAGGCCTGCACTCTCTTTGGTGGTCTCAGTGTGTCCACTCTCTTTACAGGCCTGCGCACTCTCTTTACAGGCCTGTGGTCTCAGTGTGTCCATAGCGCACTCTCTTTACAGCCTGTGGTCTCAGTGTGTCCATAGCGCACTCTCTTTACAGGCCTGTGGTCTCAGTGTGTCCATAGCGCACTCTCTTTACAGGCCTGTGGTCTCAGTGTGTCCATAGCGCACTCTCTTTACAGGCCTGTGATCTCAGTGTGTCCATAGCGCACTCTCTTTACAGGCCTTTACAGGCCTGTGACTCTCTTTACAGGCCTGTGATCCAGTGTGTCCGCACTCTCTTTACAGGCCTGTGATCTCAGTGTGTCCATAGCGCACTCTTACAGGCGCACTCTCTTTACAGGCCTGATCTGGTCTCTTTACAGGCCTGTGATCTGTGTGTCCATAGCGCACTCTCTTTACAGGCCTGTGATCTCAGTGTGTCCATAGCGCACTCTCTTTACAGGCCTGTGATCTGGTGTCCTCAACGCACTCTCTTTACAGGCCTGTGGTTTCAGTGTGTCCATAGCGCACTCTCTTTACAGGCCTGTGGTCTCAGTGTGTCCATAGCGCACTCTTTACAGGCCTGTGGTCTCAGTGTGTCCATAGCGCACTCTCTTTACAGGCCTGTGGTCTCAGTGTGTCCATAGCGCACTCTCTTTACAGGCCTGTGGTCTCAGTGTGTCCAGTGTGTCCATAGCACTCTCTTTACAGGGCCTGTGGTCTCAGTGTGTCCATAGCGCACTCTCTTTACAGGCCTGTGATCTCAGTGTGTCCATAGCGCACTCTCTTTACAGGCCTGTGATCTCAGTGTGTCCATAGCGCACTCTCTTTACAGGCCTGTGATCTCAGTGTGTCCATAGTGCACTCTCTTTACAGGCCTGTGGTCTACAGGCCTGTTCTCAGTGCCTCTCTTTACAGGCCTGTGACCTCAGTGTGTCCATAGCGCACTATCTTTACAGGCCTGTGGTCTCAGTGTGTTTACAGCGCACTCTTCACAGGCCTGTGATCTCAGTGCGTCCATAGCGCTCTCTCTTTACAGGCCTGTGGTCTCAGTGTGTCCATAGCGCAGTGTGTCCTCTTCTTTACAGGCCTGTGATCTCTCAGTAGCGCACTCTCTTTCCATAGTGCACTCTCTTTACAGGCCTGTGGTCTCAGTGTGTCCATAGCGCACTCTCTTTACAGGCCTGTGTTCTCAGTTGGTTCGCACCACACACTCCTTGTGGCCCTGTGGAGTCAGTGGATCCATAGCAGAGACTCTTTGCAGCAGTGGTTCTTACACAGTTGTCTTCCAGGACTGAGTTTATGCTGGTTTTTATTCCAACAAGTTTGCAATCCCTGAATTTTAATGAATTTTAGCGAGAATTTTTTCTTAATTGCGCTGATCATGCTTATAGGCATAATTTGCCCTTTTAAGCCACATTTTGTCAGAAATAACTTAGCATGCACTGAGTTCCATATTCACATTCTTCGTTATTGAAAATTACTTAAAAAGCCCTGGTCGGAGGAACTGTATTTTTGGGGTTGTCCTTCCGTTCGTCTGTCTGTACACCTGCCATCCAATCTTGCGAACGCAATATCTCAGAAATGCATGGGGGAAATTTCTTCAAATGTCCACTTGGACTCAGGGACTAGATTTAGGTGGCCGAAGGTCCAGGTGATCTCACATCCATCCGTCTCCATAAACTTAAAATTCATTATGTATTAAAATTGGCTTGCACCCTGATTAAGCCTGGCTCATTCATGCATATTTGGACACCTGGGGACTTTTCCTTTCTAAATATACATGAATGGCGTGGCATAGTTTGGGCACTTCTGTATGGGTGGGGGCGCTTTTTATGGCAAAAATGCCATTTTGGCAGATTTTCATCAGGCCATAACTTAGTGCGCCCACTATGGAATTAAATGAAACTACTTTTGTTCTTTTTTGAAACTGTTATGTTCTTCTATATCTCTACTTTCTATGGTAATAATATCAAGAGAGTTTTTTGTCCCATTAACCATTTCTGAGCTAAAACGTTCATGGCAGATTGCAGCCCCTCAGTACTGTATTGCTAGGTCGGTTCTTCAACTGGCCACTAGATGGCTCAGCTGGCCCAGGGGGTAGCACTGCATGACCACATGGTCTGAAAGGTCACAGACATAGAGTGATTTAGCCCTGTGAAAATCCAGCTTTATCTTGAACATCTTGTGACTTGGAGGCCTGTAAACAACACACCAAATATCAAAATATGTTTATGACATATTATAATGCTGTAACGGACCCTGTCATTAGCAATGACGCCCTTATTTTCACCTTAACTGGGGCGCCTGGAACTCTGGCACATAAAGGGTTAATGATGCAAAAAGCCTTTCTGATATTGTAATCATAGAAAGTAGAGATATCGATGAACATACTAAAAGTAGTTTTATTTAATTCCATAGAGGGCGCACTGAGTTATGGCCTGATGAAAATGTCCCAAAACTGCATTTTCGCCACAAAAAGCGCCCCCTATACCAAAGCGCTCAAACTAGGCCACCGCCATACATGCATATTTAGAAAGGAAAGGTCCCCACATGTCCAAATATGCATGAATGAGCCAGGCTTAATCAGGGCGCAAGCCTTGGGAGGTCCCCAAATGCAGCCCAAAAACTGAAAAGTAGTGATTAGAGGTGCCCTCATTCAGCCTCTAAAATACTGATGTTTTTTGAAAGACATGACCCGATACATTCAAATACCATGAAATCACAGAGGCTGAATGTGGGCACACAGAGATAATCAGTCAAAAACCCATTTTTTAGTTTTTTGGAATTTTGGCCTCAGGACCCCTTTCCTTAATAGGGCTGTAAATTTTTTTCCGAAGGGTTTCAGAGATAAACTCTGCGTTTCGTCAGGACGAACCTCGAGAGTGTGCTTGCTCAAATATCTGTCTCTCTCTCTCTCTCTTTCTCTCTCTCACACACACACACACACACACACCCAGTCTATATACTGGTTGTGGTGTTGAGGCTGCCCTCTGAGCCTAGAGTGGGCCAGTGTTCCGTGATGTCATAATGGCAGAACTCCACCATGCATTTTTAATGGAGATAAAAAAGGATGAAAAACAGGGATTGCGAAAGAATGAAAAGGGGCTATGCAACCGTTTGTACAAGACCCAGAGACACGGTCGGGCCGGACGTTTCAGCGTTTAAACCGCATCTCTATCGCGAACACTGGGGCATTCGATACAGGACAAAAAAGTGTGTGGAAATGGAAAAATAATAAAGGGACTTAAGAAGAACAAGCACACAAAAATGTGATTTCTGTCAGTTTTTACTATATATCTACCCCCACAAAAAAAATTTGTTGGAATCTGAGGGGGTGATATATCACCCCCTATGCTTTACTGTCTCATTCTTAGAAAAATTGGCTCTTAAACACCATTCATTTACCCAGTCTGGCAACTGTTCAGCTAGACCCTTCACACCTGAATGGATGATCTTTGATCTTTTATAACTTTTGAACGGTTTGTGTTAGAGAAGTGGGAATTTGGCTGTCCGACTTTGATTATCACCCCCTTCCCTGATTGGGTGATATTTGGTTCATTATAACCATTAAACTGTTTGTCATAGAGAGTTGGGGGAGTTATTGGACTCCAGAAAGGGTTTCATGTTAATAACCGAAGCCCTGACCCCATTCCTGATCGGCTTAGTTTTTATCCTTCATAAATATTGAACCATATATCATTGTATCTCCCTGACGATGATAGTCGGGAGAAACTGTGGTTTAGTTCTGGGGCCGCCACCGCAGAGATTTTATGTTCCGGGCTCTGGAAGCCACAATTATTACAGGAATGTATTCAAGTTTTACAAAGGCGAAGATACATACATGACAATGCTCAAGACCGATTTTTGTCTATCTCGGACGTCTAATATGGCTGCCGGCGGCCATTTTGTCTGAAATTTTTTATGTTCCGGGTTCTGGAAGCCACAATTACTACAGGATTGTTTTCAAATTTTACAGAGGCAAAGATATATATATGACAATGCTCAAGACAGATTTTCATCAATTTCGGACGTCCAATATGGCTGCCGGTGGCCATTTTGTCCAAAATTTTTAATGTTCCGAGCTCTGTAAGCCGCAATTATTACAGGAATGTTTTCAAATTTTACACAGGCGAAGATATATATGACAATGCTCAAGACCGATTTTTGTCACTTTTGGACGTCCAATATGGCTGCCGGCGGCCATTTTGTTCAATATTTGGGGATTGGGGAGATACACGACTCAGTCCCAGTGGCGACCGAGTTATCTAGTTCTGAGTTGGGGATTGGGTTGTTTGACTCAGGAAAGGATCTAACATGAATTGAAGAAGCTGTGCCCCCTTTTCCAATAAACTGATATTTTATCTGTCATAACTATTGAACTGTATGTTCAAGAGTTTTGGGTTGGGTTTTTGGACACATGGTAATCTGTTTGGTTTTTGGCAGGGGTCACATGGTAATCTATAGGGCCTTGCACCCTTTTCTGATTGGCTTAGCTTTTCTCCTTCGCAGCTGTTGATCCATGATATTATAGGGAGTAGGGGGTTGAATTGTAGGCCTGAGGTCACATGATAATTGAGGAGGACCGCCCCCTTTGCTGATTGGCTTAGCTTTCGCCCTTAAAAACCATTGAACTGTTTTTGTAGAGATTTTAGCATTATTCTATTGATAACACTTTGGCGTTGTCAAGCCAACTTAAAATTTGTTCACAAACTCTACATTCTAGTTGGTTATGCTAAGATTGAGCTTCAGGTGATTGTCTTTGGACCATGTGACAAAGCTGGCCTTTTTACTCCAGTGTAAAAATAGTCTCTGTGTGAGGAGAGCATGTTAATCACTAGAAAGTATGCCCTGGAATCATCCATGTCAAAGATAACTTCCAGTTTGCCAAAAAATTAACTTAATACCTTTTATTAAATTCTTGAGTGTCTCCACTACCTGTACCACACGAGATGGACGGACATGGGCATTAACTGAAGCTTGCTTGGCTGGCAGGGGCATGCTACTGCAAGGCAGTAAATCTAGTTGTATAAAAGAGGGGACAATATGTATGAATCAATTGGCTTCTAATCCATAAAATTTCTGACCCATTGTCCGTAAAACTAAGTATTTATTGAATATACAAGACTGAAAGCCAAAGCAAATTGCAGTGATACAAACCTGTTTAAGCATTTTTGTCCAGAAAGTTCTGGGAAAAACATTTTGAAACCGCTTAAGCACTTGTTTTCAAAAACCCAATTAGCAGCTTATTGATTCACCTTAAGTCTTTAATGTGTTCTGTTAAAAAATGTTGTAATTTTTGTTATTTTTATTTGGAAAATGAAAAATAAATGCAATTTGAAGGATGGGCTTTTATTTTTCATGAAACGCAATGCCAATTTGTCATAATGTGGTTTTAGAGGGTAAATGATCTCTCCAAACATGACAAGCAACTAAGTGATCACCTTGGAGAAATTCTAGCATTGCACTTGTGATTAGAACTAAAGCCAGTGTTCACAGTGCTTCCCCTTGTACAGAGTTTCAGAGCGACTGCCTAACAAGCATGTGTTCTCAGTGGCTCCACTGTGCGCACTGCTCAATGGCCCGTAGTCTCAGTTATTCCTCAATAAACACTCCTGACATTGTGTGGCATTTTTCTGTTTGTTTTTTTGTATCTGAAGTTTCACCACCAGCTAAATTCTGACTCTGGGAAAAACCCAAGTACGCATAAAAATATTAAACGCCTGTGAAAACATTTGCATGTACAATATGTTGGCTTACTCTCGAGCACAAATGCACAGTTCTGTGCTGTGTCAGTGGGAGATGTTTGTGGAGAAGGTTTACATGCCTGCAGCATGCACAGTTAAATGTGAAGTACTGGGACTGGGTTACAGTTATTTGTTTTCTCTGTTCTTCAGCACAATGGAATTTATGCCCTCTGTTTGAGACGATTCAGATCCATATTGGTATCTCAGCTGTTTTCTTTTACAGTCCTCCTGTTTTGGGGCTTCAAAAGTGATGGGACAGTAGCTACTCAGCCATTTCTTGGCCAGCTTTGGCTTTGCGTATTTGTTGCTTGATTTTATGCAGAACAAAGTTACTAAACGCTCTAAAAATGAGATGGATTGATGTGGCCTCTTGCATGGGTCTGATCGCCTCTGTGTCCGCAGGTTTGGCCATCGCGAGCGCGCTCATCGACACATCGCAGCACAAGCCACTGGAGTTCAAGGAGAAGAGCTCGGGCCTGAAGAACCGCAAGTCAAACCCGGCGCCCCATCAGGGCACGTGCGTTTAAAGCGGCGACCGAAGTCACATGCACCCTCTCGACTCACCTCCCCCAGCACAGTGCTGAACAGAACTCGGCAACTCAGCTGTGCTGAAACCTCAACATACTCAGCCAGACAGCTCATCGAAGCCCTTTGGCGGCGGCGGTTTTCAGCTGATCCCGCTGCGGATGAAAATATCAACGACCATAAGCTGCACCTCCCTCCCTCCCCCGAAGACCCCACCCCTTCTCGTCAGGGGCCGCCTCCCTTTATCGGTCTCTGCCCCGCCCCCCCACACAGGCTCCACCGCCGTCACAGTCTCTCAGTATTCCTTTGTGATGGATTCCTAGTGGCATTTGACAGACAGTACCTCTCTGTGATTGGCTGTCAGCAACCTGTGAGGGACAGCGCCTCTGTGATTGGCTCTCGGCGAGTGACAGTACCTCTCTGTGATTGGCTCCCGGCAGCCTGTGAAGGACAGCGAGCTGCTAAAGGCCTCCAGAGGGATGTGCTGCAGTGGGGATGTCAGGAATGGAAGATGATTAAATGACTGTAGTATCTTTGCTGGAACAGGAGATTTAAGTGTGTGTGTGTACATGTGTGTGTGCGTGTGTGCGTACGTGAATGTGTGTCTGTGTGGGTGTGTGTGTATGGGCGTGTGTGAGGTGTAACCTTATGTTGAAATGCATGTTTTTTATAGGCCAGGTACAATGTAAAATGTCATTTTTAAAGGACGCTCACCTGTTTCGTTCATTTTGCTGTGAGTGAATATCAGCCATGGGAGATGGCAGGTTATTTCCATCCCCAGGTCACACAAAATACTCTAACGATTTTGACGCGCTGCTCACTATTGCGCCCTAAGAGTGACCTGAATGGAAAAGGTGCGCTGGGGCGAGGATGCATGGTGCTGATATATTCATCACGTTAACCCTGATGAGTGTCACCAGGGGTATGGTGATGCCCAGCATCTCGCAGCTGTGTGTGTGTGTGTGTGTGTGTGTGTGTGTGTGTGTGTGTGTGTGTTTTGCCGTGTGAGTGCGAATGAACGTAATGCGTGTCTCAGACCTAATGTGAAGAACAAATACAATTTGTGTGTTTATACTTTCTGTTGTTAAGTTTGGTTTTTGATTTACGTTTGTTGCTTTTTACTTAAGGACGGTAATAGATGCATGCAGCTCCCCCTCTCAGTCATATCTAAGATTATGATAAACCTTACAGTATGTTCTTAGTTACTATTTTTTTAAACGAACCATGAAAATAAAGGATTTATCCTTTGTAACATATCATGAATTTGCAGTGTGATTCAGATATGAACAGACTGGTGGAACAATAAAATATGAAATCCGTGTTAAATTCCATCTTCAAAAAGAATTTCTGGTTTTCATTTCATATAGTTGCACTCGGACACGCTGGCATACAAATTCTCATTGTACACCGCGTCTCACTGGTGCTCTAATCTGTCCTGTCTTGTTTTTTTTGTTTTTTTTGTGATCATTTTTTTTTTTTTTTTTTTTTTTTTTTTTACTGGTGGAAAGCATGAGACTTTCATCTCAAGGCAAATAATAAGCAATATGGTCTGAAATGAGTCTAAATCACTAGCTAACATGCCATATCGATACAAACCAATTTCAGTTTCAGTCCGGTTATCCAGGAGGGAATTAGGTTGACACATGCAGCACACGGGCAGCACCATGCAATGCCAACTCCAGCAGCCTACATAAGGTACTACTTTACGCGTTTCTATGAAACAGACAGGTGTATGACCTGCTATATCAGGATCAGAAGCTCTGATTTGCTCAAGTAACCCATCAAATTCTTGTTTTTCTCTTAAGTTTTATCTCGAGTCACTCCAAAGTCATAAAAAACATTTTTTTTCATAATGCAGGACAGCATCACATACATATTCTGTATCTTCTCATAACTGCACTTCACTGAGGCTACATCACACTTATATTGAGGGAAATATTCAAACCCAGGACGCCATGTTTTTATGGCCACAGCATTACGTCAAATGGAAAATATCTTGATCTTGCTCATCATTTTATACACATTGCCCTGTAATTCAGCAGGAGATATTTGGGATTATGGGGAACGTGGATCTCCACTGGAATTTAAAATTGGCCTGAAGTTCCACAGGCTTAAATGCAGCCGCTGCATTTGCTGTGCTCAACTATGGGACTGTAGGTTTAAGGGGTTAGTTATGGGGAGAAAAGAGAACCAAGGCTGGATTTTGGTTAGAGCTCCAGACTTGGAAATCCCTGTACTAGCTATATTGTTTTGAAATTATTTGCTCTATCGATGCACTTCCAGTACACAGTGAAATGTGATTTGTATCATGTTTATTAACTGAGTACAAGGATTTATATTTCATGTAGATAAGGATCGACCTCCAAAGTGAATAACTCCCATGTAAGGCATAAAAATTAGTCGGAAAAACAGACCATCTTGTGTTTGTGCCTCTGTTTGCGACCTGATTCCTATTTTGCAGCAAACGCACAAGAGTGTTACAATGTTATCAAACATCCTGAGAACATGAGAGGTTTGTGTTGAATTTCTTCGTCAGGTGAGTGTTCTGGTCCACAACCCAAAGTTGGTCACACTTTAGATGAAGTGTTGCTCATAAAGGCTTTATACAGCATTTATAATGCCTTCATAAATCATGCATAAGCAAATATCATGCTTTGCTAAAGGGTGAAATAACACATTCTTATTCAGCATGTAATGCCAGATGTGACTAAGACAATGTCACTTAGCTGTTAATGTCACCCTTTATAACATTTAGCCACTAGCTATGTGAAATTGTTGGTTACATCTGGCATCGCATGCTGAATAAGGATGTGTTATTTCACCCTTTAGAAAGCATGACATTTGCTCATGTATGATTTATGAACACATTATGTCTCATTTATGAAGGCATTATACATGCTGTATAAAGCCTTTATGAGCAACACTTCATCTAAAGTGTGACCACGAGGTCTGTAGAAGGGACTTGGCCTTTCATTAAAGATGCCAGACAAAATACTGTTTCTTGAATGCATCTATCAGTGGCATAATGACTGATTTCGACAACTCAACAGAACCTCCGCTTCCTCGCTCCTGTGATGTCAGCTGAATGATGTGTTCGCTGATTGTGATCTGTGAGGTGTCATGGGAGGAGCTTTGGCCCTATAGTGCACTTAGCTGGGAGGTGCAGGTGTGACTGAACTCCTCCTTTCTTGCACACAAGCTACAGATGGATCAACAATAAGCCTAGCTTCAATTTAGCTTCTGTTAACTGCTACCGTTAGTCTTAAGATGGAAAGGTGGATGGGGGCTTCAGAACTGTTTTGATACTTGCTACGTAAGCGGATTAGGGGGATGAAGACCCGTAATCACTCACCACTTTCTTTTGTGGTTTCTTGTTTATCAGGAATTGCCTGAAATAAGAGGTGTATCAGCCCAGATTAATAGGAGATTATGTTAGCTCTTGCTATGTGAGGATGAGGGCGGCCGCTAATGTAATGAAAATGAACTGCCACACTCTTTTGTCTTGTTTTCAGTGGGGAGGAAAACGATTGCCGAACAAACGTTCTGTGAAGACTGGTTGTTCTTGTTTTCCACATGACATTTCATTTTCCAGTGAAGTAAGAGCCCTCAAAGCGCTTGCCATCTGCGAGAGGGCGGAGCTTGCAGCACATCACTCTGAGTGCCCTGTCAAAGGACAAATGAATGATAATTGGATGTGATTCTCTCTTCCACTTCCTGTTTGTAGGGGTAGAAATACACATTACATTCTGCTGTTCCTCTGTATCGGTACTGATGTACCATTTATGCCTGTCTAGAGGACACGAATGCATTAAAGGTAGCGAATCGAAGGGTTTTCTTCTAAAATATATTTACAGAGTGATTTAAATAATGAGAAAAATATGTATGCTTTTCCTCAACAAAATTGGAGCATGTTGAAAATAAGAAAATACTTTTTTGATGTAAAAGAAAATAACTCTTGAAGGGCAACAAATGTGACGGGGTATGGTCTTGCTTGTCTACATATTCAAAACATCCTTCATCGCATAAAAGAAAACTTTTTGGAAACATGTTAATTGGAAAACAGTAATATTAACAACAGTGAAGTTTTCCTTCAGAAAATTATTTGTTTAATGCATCTCATTCACTGGGTGGTAGACACCCCTGGGAAGTAACAGTTATGCCTCACAAACCGACATGAGATGAATTTTTGGTGGTCTCCTGACTTGGGCTGAGAGAGTTTAAACGAATAAACCAACAAGTGTTTGCACCAGATACAGCTTTGCAATGCCTTCAAGAATAAAATCTCCAAGTTCGTATCATGCTTTATCGCACTATGTGGCCAACAGAGTCATTGAAAGGGGTAAGAAATATAATACTGATGCTAATGGGCTCCTAACTTATTTTGTGAATGGGAGATAATTTAATTTGTATTTTTTTTTCTTTTTCATTAACCAGTTTAATCCCACTGATCACATTTGTGACTGATTTTTTTTTTTTTTTTTTTTACTTCTCAAAGCTCTAAAACTGTTGTTTGCTTTGGGCAAAAAAAATGCACATTTTGAACTTAATTTAATCAACATTAAATCAAAAAACACATACAGTGTATTTACAGCTCTAAGGAGTCAAATGCATGCACTTACATTGCAAGGAAAAATTTGGAATTAAACGGGTTAAAATTCTGTGCAATGCAGGTTTGGCTCATCATTTGTTTAGTCTCTACATTTTTTATCATCTTCCAGATGGTTAGGATTGATGGCCAGGTGTTTGCATTTTCAGCAATTAGGATTTATTCAGTCAGTAATTTGAATGGTAATAGATAATTTTCCTCTTTTTATGAACTTGGATAGATAATATTGAACTGTATTCGTTTTCTGCAGTATATCTGTCGACCAGTGACTCTGGTGAAGGTTATTAATGGCATCCACAGCTATTAACCCTTTGAGCGCCATCGGCAAATATAGTTGCTCAATGGTGTAAGATATCAAAACCAGATGCTGTTGAAAACCTATCATGTGGCAACTTGTTTGGGAGCTCTTTTAAACAAGTTGACACATGATAGGTTTTCAACAGCGCAGGATAATTACATTCTTAATCCCTTGAAAATGTATTCAGGTGCTCAAAGGGTTAAGGACAGTGTAATTTAGGATTGTACGTAAGTAATCCCCCACTAAAAGCACCTGTTTAAGAAACAACTAGAAGGACACTCAGTAGAGCACATATTTCCACCACACCATACAGTATGTCAGTTTTATTGGTTCTGGATCTGCAAGAACATTATTCAGATCACCAACAACTATAGTTAGTTCTACATTAGGGTAGATTCTATTCAGTGCTGAAACTTTATGAAAATCTGTTCATGACATAAAGGGACAATCATTCTATTCAGGCATATTTTAACTTCTTGCAGATCTAGATTACAGAATATGCTCCGGATCACGTCCAAAATTCAATCCACTCATCCTTGGACTACTACCTAGCATCCTACCAAATTTCATGCCAATCCGTTCATAACTTTTTGAGTTATCCTGTTAGATCGACAAACACCAGTGAAAACATAACCTCCTTGGCGGAGGTAAAAAAAAAATTAACGGCCTGTTAAAATTCTCGCATTGCCATTACGGCTGGAACAAAAGAAAGCGTATAAAGGGGTCCCCCAAGGTTTCGGTTAAGAACCACTGCTCAACTGCAATGAAATTGTTGTAAAAAAAAAAAAAAAGACAAGGAATAAATGAATGGGCATTGCATTTATATAGCACCTGCTCATGGATACTCACACTGCTTTACTGTCATATGGGGTAATCTCATCTCCACCACCAATGCACTGCACCCACCTGGATGATACGACAGCAGCCATAAAGATTTATGTTCATTTCTCAGATCGTGTGTCCTTCATCTTCAGTTTTGACTCCCGTTTTCTGACTGTAGTTTGTAAGGAGAACAGAGTTTGGCAGGTTAATGCTTGTAGTCTCTGTCTTTATTCTGGCTGAAGTCTTGTGAGTTTGCTGAGAGGTAAAATCAGAGATGCCTCTTCTGAATGCGCATTAGTGTGTGTTTCTGTGTCCTTGTCCGTGTCTGTTTAGGATGACATCTCCCTCAGTCATGGGACTGACAGATCAGAAATGTCAAAGGCCTGATGATTAGGAACTGTTACTTTGAAAGTTTTTGCAAGAACTAAGATTCAGAGATTTATCACTGACACATATCTGATATAGGAGGGCAAGGAACCAAGGAGTAATTTTTTAAAGATTTCCATTTTAGTGTGTGAGTGAGTGACTGTGTGCCAGCGTGTGTGATGTGACTCCAGTGTGTGGTTCCCTGCTGTGTTTCAGAGGGGCTAGCTTTTCCTCTTAGCAGTGGGAAGAATATAATCTCCAGTCTGAATCTCATGGAAAAAGTGGAAACTTTGAAACTCAAATGAGTGTAAATATCTCATGCCTCAATTTCCATGTCATAAGGCCTGTTAATTATACTACATCTGCAAAAGAAAAAATTAGCAGTTGGGCACAAAGTACACCATCCATATCTAAATCATAAAAATAACAAAACTGAAGCAGTGGTTTACGTTGAATCATAACCAGAGAACCAGTGGAGCAAAACCATTTCCATGTAAGATGGTTATATGAGTTAATGCAATGAAAAGAGTATATTAGCCAGTAATTAACGGGGTCATAAGCAGCATAGAAGGATTATATATTTTTGATTTGTTAAGACACACATGGTTGAATGTTAAACTAGTCTTTTGTCTCTTTCCACAAATCTGTTGTAAGGCAGACTGAATTTATCAATTGACAATATTGCCACCTTTACACACTGCATCAGTGAACCGAAGAAGCATCGAGGAACTGGGACACTTTCTTTGAAGCTGTGGTCATAAAACCGACTCAGTCTGGTACAACGGCCCATATCTTCCCTTCTTAGCCCCCACCTTTCCTTCTCGACCCCCAAAGGTTACAACAGTCCCCACTATCTCCCCTCGCAACTGCCTTCCTGACCCTCCCTTGACCCCCCTCTTCCTTTCCCATCTCTTTAAGATTTCTGTCATTGTAGTGGCGCATATGGAATGGGATGTTTCATGACAACTCAAGTTCTGAGCATAGTCATGTTTGGTGTCATTTTGATTGTCTCAGTACGATTGTCTCAGCCTGCAGTCACAGTGGTGGTGGTGGTGTGATCGGTCTGGGATGCTTGCTGCTTCAGGATCTGGGTAACTTGCCGAAATTAATGGAATAATAAATTCTGTTCTCTCCCCAAAAATCCTGAAGGAGTACCTCAGAGTATCAGGTTATGACCTCAAGCTCAAGTCCAGTCGGGTCATGCAGCAGGACAAGGGTCCAAAACACACAAGCAAGTCCACTCTGAATGGCTTTAAAGAAACAAAATGAAGATTTTGGAATGGTCAAATCAAAGTTCTGACTTGTATCTGTTTGAGATGCTGTGGCATGACCTTAAACAGGCAGTTCATGCTTAAAAAACCGTACAATGTGGCTAAATGAAAACAATTTTGAAAAGAGTGGGCCAAAAGTCCTCCATAGGAATGTAAAGGACTCATTGTCAGTTACTGCAGATGTTTGACTGCTGTTGTTACTGTCAAGAGTGGCACACTAGTTATTTGGTTTAGGGGGGGGGCAATTATTTTTTTCACTGGGGTGATATGGGTTTTGAACAACTTGTTACGCCCAAGGAATGAAATTATAATTCAAAAGCTGCATTTAATGTTTTCTCATTTTATGTTATATTACCCCCTTAAACCCAAACGCCCCCAGTACCAGGGGCAATCAATATATGAAATAAATACAGGGTCATTCCACGCCAACCTGAACTGGGGTCCTGGCATTACCCCCTCCGATTTCCATGAAACCTATTTTAAGAATAGCCCTTAGGACCAATAATGAGATGCTCAAATTTCAGCACCAACGGTACAATAGTTTTTGAGATGCACACCTTCGAAATTTGCCAACCACGCCCATAGTGCCATTTGGTACCATTTGGTAAATGGTAATGTCGACAGTTAAAATTTGCTGAAAAAGCTTCATACAAGTAATCTCTTATCCTTTATGTCTATGTGTACCAAGTTTCATCGACTAGCCGAAACTCCTTCAGGTAAAAATTGATGGGATAACTATCCTTGATCGCAATGAAAATGCTAATTAATCCAAGGGGTGTTTTTTATCTTTAAAAAAACCATAAAAGTTAAACAGATATTGGTAGCAGGTTTCACTATACAACAATTAAAGCCACATTTCTAGTATTTAAATAAATTGGTGCATTAATATTTCTAATTAAAAAAAAAAATCAAGACTTCAAGATGAGCAATTTTAAGATGCTTTATTGATGATGCTGCACAATTTGTAATTGAGAGATCATAAATTTCCTAGTAAAGGAGATAGAACAATTCGGTTTTACTTTGTAAATATGTTTTTCAGGAGTACAACCAGATTGTTTTAAGTAAACTTCAGTAGCATTCCATGTTTAATTTACATTTTGGGTTTTTGGTCATGTGGTGTATTTCAGACTTTTGTTTTAGTCGAGCCAAACCGAAGTCAAGGGGCCAAATGCGTTTTGGTACTTACAAAGTTGATATACAATGTATCTGTTTAAGATCCATGATATTTTAAGGCTTTAAGTACAAAACTATCAAAAGCCACCCCTTTGGATTAATTAGCATTTTCATTGTCATCAAGGATAGAAGACATCGTCCTTCAATGGAAGATCTGTGGTTTGAATCTTGGTTAGATTGAGGTGTTTTGTTTTTTTTTTTTTTGAGCAGCAGGGGCATAGTTCGTGTACAAATAATTGATTGGGTGTTTGTTGTTTTGATTTTTTTTTTTTTTTTTTACCATTTTTAGTTATCTTTGTATTAATAACTTTAATGAAAATAAATCTGCTCCAGTGAAGTCAAACTTCTTTCCCTTTGTATGTATTTTCTTTGAATGGGAAAATGTATACAGGACTGGCAGAAATTAAAAAATAAATAAATAAATAAATAAAATTGTTGTAATTAAATGGAATGCATGCCTGTAGTGACATATGAGTGAAATTAAATGAGCTATACAGTTTGCTGCCTGAGAACTCTGAATTAGCACACAGTGCTAATTTGGAGAGGGCACCTAGACATTCCCAAAATAAAACTGCTCTAATTTTGCTCTGATTTATTTGATTAGAATAAACTTTGGCACAGATAATAGTGAGATTCTGTGCTGTAATTTTTAGAGGTTTCAGACTGCAACTGCATAATTTAAGAGGGATAAAAATAAAACTTTGTTTGGTGCACGTTTCATTTTGCTGCGTTTCATCTTCATTTACTTTGACTCAGTAACATATACACTGATTCTTACACAATGACAAAAATCCCCAAGGTGTTACCTTTATTAAGATGCCAAGATTATTACATCAAGCAAGTCGTTGCAGAGATATACTCATTTCATTTTGGGCATGTCATTTTTGAGCCAGAGGCTCAGGGCTTAAGATGTTAAAATTATTTGGATTATCTGAAACATTTAAATATGACAACTAAGTGAAAACAGAGGAAATTGGGAAGGGGGCCAATAATTTTTCTGGCACTGTGATTGCTGCCCTAAGTGTGCTGCAGTGTTTTTATCCATTTTGAATGACTCTCCAAAACAAATTCTTTCCAGAGTCTTGAAGAGAAATGTTCAGCTGACTTTATCAGAGGCTATTTTAGAATTGAGTGGAAGGTTTTCGCTTTTCTGAGCTGTGTGATTAAGTTTAAAGAGTCTCCATGTGTTGTTTGAAGACTATCTACCTTTAATAAATTCTGTTTGGTCTGTATATGAGAAATATAATCAGTGATTATGTCTGGATTTCTTGTGCTTTGCTGGTGATTTTTGTGTCTGTGTTGAAGGTGGAGAATGGTCTATATAACTTGACCAGAGGGTGGGGTCTTTAGCTTAAGCAGCGCTGAAACATTAGTGGTGTTTAATTGTGAAGGAATGGTTTGAGTTATCTTTATTTTGTCCGCCATTCTGATTTATAGCGGTGAGAGAGACCATAATCACAGCAGTGCGGAATCCCGAATGAAAATGAGGCCTGGTTGGCATGGATCAGTGGACTCCCATCATGATCTGTCAACATGTCAAATTTTCACTGTTGTGTCTCTCAATGTCCTGTTTCTCATAATGATACTGAAAACCGATTATCTCTCCACCCTTCCCAAGAAGATCCATAGTTGCTAAGGGAATGGATTGTAAATTGTAAATGAATTAGATCTGTTCAGAGAATGATAATTCTCGAACTGTGAAAACAAACCATACAAAGAGTTCATTTGCAGAAACAGATAAAGCCCATTCTTAAAATGAATAAACCAACAGCAGTTTGATGAATATTACTTTGACTACACAATCAAAAAACACCATTTAGGAAAAAAAAAAAAAATTGAGACATTGTCATGGTTTGGGGGGTTTCTGCCTGCTGTGCATTTTCTTCGCCACCTGAGGGCTATCCTGCTCTCTAATCAGGTGGTTTATTGCTTATTGTTTGCAGCTGTGGAGAGGCTACTTAATTAGCTCGTCCGCCCTGTTCTGTGCTTTTGTGTCACTCTTGCGAGGACTACTAAGCCCTTTGCGTTTAGTGGGAGGAATCTCCTTGAAAGAGTTTAGGATTTGGTGTTCGTCTGTCCTATTTATTGTTGTCCGTCCGATAAATCGTTTTGTTCGTCAGAGTGTATGTTCTGCCCCGCAGAAGGTCTTGTTTGTTGGAGCATTGTCTTTGCTCGCAGTCCTCTGTCGGTTCGCTCCTGTTCTCACAGAAGGGAGTGGTTCCTCTGTCTCTTTTATGAGCAAGCTCTTATTTTCTGGGAGGATTTTCGCCCACTTTTTCTGGGTTGTTTTTCATTGGCGGAATCGCCGGGGAGTTACGGTCCTTTTTTCTGTTACCATTTCTCCTTTTGTGGTCACTCACTTTTTGTGTGTGGCTTTTAGAAATTCTATCCTCTAACGCATCTGGGCCTCCATCCCATTCCCCCCTTCATAGACATCTTACTGAAATAACTCAACACTAATTTGATTGATATTCCCTGGAGTGCACAATTAAAAAACATGATTTAGGAAAATAGATCAAAATGCACGTAACTGTTTTTGCAAATAAACCCTTTGTATGCCCTTAAATTGAACATGAATCACTAACTTGCGCTAAGTTAATTGTTCATGCCACATTATTCTCTTTGTTTTTGACAAACCAAAACCTATTGAAGAGCTAGCGATAACATGAGCTAGAAACAATAGCTATAGCTGGGGCTAGCTAGTATCTGACCTAGCATAGGAAATGCATTTTTTGCACTGTGGAGGAAATCAGATTATGCTTTACGATTAGTACATTATGGTTTATTCAGTTCCTTGGCAGTTTGCCCTTTCCTTGTAATGTAAGTTATAATGACAGCTTAAATTACCTTAAGTTTACGAGTGGTGACGGCCAGTGTGCAGGATGAAAGACATCACACGCAATGATCTACTTGTCAATCACAACTAATTGATTATTTGATGATTGTGTACTCTTCCGGGCAGATCATCTCCCGGTCCATCAAAAATCAATCTGTAAGCCAGTCACTGTCGTGGCATCTATGTTAACCCTCCTAGAAAGTTCTTGGTCAATTTGACCCGACTCAATGTTCAAGGTCTCTAAAAACATGGTTAGCATACTTTTTTAAAATAGATTTTTCCTCTAACTTTGATGGGTAAAACAAGAATTTAACCAAAAAAAAAAAATTTTTTTTGTTCTGTACACGTTAACATCGGTGTTGTTTGGGTCATTTTGACCCTGGGATCAATTATTACATAAAACCATCATTTTGCTCTCGATTTTGTAGAGTTGCTTCAGACTGGCGGGATGATCAAATTAATTTCTCATTCATTTCACATTTGGTCTCGGTCATTTTGCTATAGTCATGTAAAATCGATGCTTGATGTATAAGGGGAAGATGGGGGAGTCGTGTTTTATTTACCTGGCCTTTGAAATGGACAGTAGAAAGGTTTGAATGAGCTGAGAGGAGATTGGGTAACATTTTCAGTCATAAACATTCTATGTAGTGTTTCATTGTGGGGATTGAACTGACCTCAAACCAAAAATGGTTTATTCATTTGAACATAATAGGAGGGTTAAGGAGTTGGCGGAGATCAGCGCCCCCCAGTCAACCATAAATAACGGTATGACTACTGTTAGTCCAAATGTCAGTTTGAGCAATAATAGAGTAACTGTAACCTACAATTCTGGGATCATGTCAATTTGAAGTGCTCGTACATGCGAGAAATATCTATTTCTCATATACCAGAAAAGCGCCATTCACACTAAAGAGACATGTTTTGTATGAGCAATTCTAGCATATAAGAAAATCAAACTCTCTATACCAGAGAAGTCCAATTCCCTCCTACAAGAGATGTTTTGTATAACCTGACTCAAACCTGGGCCTCAACCCTAACCCCGAGCAAAAACAAATGGAGCAGTTAAATCTATCCCATGACTTCAATGACTGTTGGAAAAAAAAATTGAACAGCTTATTCTTCATGAATATAATCAATTCATGCATACCAGAACTATACAATTCTAGGATCATGAGTATTATCAGTTCATGCATACTAGAACTACGCTTTTCTAGGAGATGAAAAAATGAGGTTTATATTGCCAACTTCTGGCATACGAGAAATGGACATTTCTCGTATATATGAGCAGTGCGTCTTTAAATTGACTTGATCCCAATTTTGCTGATTTATCCCTTGACAACATTACTACATATATCCTTTCCTCTGCTTTGCCCTTGGTATTCATTATTTGTCATTCTTCAACATCTGCCTGTGCTATGGATGGCAAATATTCTAAACTTTCAGACACACTTCTTCTGTTCCCACTGTATCCATGCGATGCCCAAAAATATAAACATCTCGTACTGCCCACCAAGCCTTGCTTTCAATATAATATGGCGCAAGAATGACTGAAGTGTATTGTCTTCCAGAAATGTTTATAAAACTCAGTGGGGAGTCCAGTGGGGCCTGGAGCTTTATCATTTGCTATTTTATTTTCCAGTGTAAGCAGTTTTGAGACCCAATCATTATGTATATCTTCCATCCTGAACCCTCCAATATCTGAGCCTCTGTGTAACTCCATAAAACAGCTGCCTTCATGTAACCCCACCCTTATGGAAAATTTATCAATGACCGATTCAATAAGTGGGGCATTATGCTTTAGTTTAAACCCTTTTCATAACTGTTTTCATCCTCTTTGAGTGGAGTCTGGGTTTTGGGTACAATTGAAGTTTATTAAAAACAATACTGCAGCTAATACTGTGTCATAATTTTGTATTAAACTGTCAGCAATTCCCAACTTCGCTCACCCACTTTATTTCTTAACTTTTGAGACGTGCCTGTTTAGCTGCTAAGATATTAAAAGATATTTCTCCAGTGCGCTCAAACTTTGGCTTTGTTTCCCTCTTTCTTGAGACAAAACAACAACTCCTTCAGTTTGGATCAACATTTTTAATGACACTTTTGTAATAGATGGCACACTTTCACAGAGAAGTGACATAGTCCATAATTCAATTAAATATAAAGATTTTTAAACTAAAGTCACATAGACAAAAAGATTACAAATATCAACTTTATTGTTTTCAGATTGTGGGGGGTTGTAACTGTCCATGGTATATTCCTGCCCTTTGAATTCTATGGTAGGCACCAGCTGACCTTTGACCCTGACGAGGTATATGCAGGTTAGATAATGAATGCATGGATGGAGGAATGGAGGGGGTTGGGTTTACTAGTCCCCATATCAATACACAATAGTCTTCTTTTTCCAGGCACTAATAATGAGCAAAATTATTGACATGCTTGATGAAAATGAAGACAAAAGGCTGCATATAATATAATGATAATCTCCATAATACTGTTCTCCAACATATTTCAAAACTTCGTACTCTTATTTATATGAATTTGTTCTCATGATTCTGTGGTTTTTTGAAGCAATCTGAATGTTTTCTGAAAAACTAAAGTATTTGGACCCCAAACCATTATTGTAGAATCAGTCAATTCAAAGTTGATCTCAGTCTCAAGGAAGCATAATGGATCATTTCATCACTTTCTTTCTTATTCATGTTAAAGAATAAGACAATGAGCATCATCCTTCACCATGCATGAGAAAAGCCAAATAACTATCAATTCAAAGAGACAAATATCGACAAGCACAAGCCTGGCGACGGGAGACGGTGAAAATCCTGTGGCAATCGTTTTTTTCATTGTTGGTCACTCTAAAAGTGGAACAGATCAGGGAACCAAAGAGGAAATCACTGCCTTGCAGCTCGGTCTCCACAATGAAATCCACGGCGGATGTTGCGAACTTTGAAAATGCAGCAGGCCATGAATCACGCAGCTCTTATTATTCACAGTACTAATAGCTAGCTAACTTCCCTAAACTACAATTCAGTGGGAGCTAATAAGCTTAAATTGTCTTGTTGCTCAGTGCTATATCATTTTTTAGTTGCTTTGATTGGTTAAAGGTTTGTCCCATTGCATCCAGAGGTATTTTGGTCTGCACTTGTTGATAACGGCCCTTGGTAATCTAAAATGAACTGAGATGTTCCCGACTAATTTGCATTTGCGAATTGTTGGCAATGTAAATGTTTGGGTAGCTATGCTCACTTGAGAGAAAAAATGATATTTGATATACAAACCCTTCGCTTTTTTTCATTCATGTTTTAAGCTAGTGGTCCAGGGACTCCAGATATTTTGAACATGGTTACTTGAAATTTTGTATGAAAATCTGGTTGTTTCTGCAAGGATGCTGAAACTTGGTTGTAAAAGGATTTTCTAGCAAGATATTCTAAATCAGGGGTTCTTCAAACTCGGTCCTGGGGCCTCCCTGTGTATGCTGGTTTTTGCTCCACCCTGGTTTGCAATCATAGGATTTTAACAAGCTGTTAATTTGTCTTAATTAGGTGCATTTTTGTTCAGAGCAGCAATTTGTCCTCTCTTGACAAACAGTATTTTGACAGATATGCATACAAACAGTGAGGAATAAATTCAAGATCCACATTGCAATATATGAGTAACAACTGCATAAAAAGAGGGAAAAAATGTACCCAATCAAAGGAAAAAAATCATTGGGTTCCTAATTGGTGAAACTGTGGGCACATGGTTGCAAAAACTAACAATTTACTAAATAAGCAAATGACAGAGTCAAACCTGTTTTATGTTATGTTATGTTATTTTTATTGAGTGCCAGCAAATTATTTTGAAAGAATTCTTATCACCTGTCCTCAGCAACCTAATTTGGAGGTTATTGATTTTCTCAGTACCTGAGTTGATCTGTTTGAAAATGTTATTACCTGAAATTGCTTGCCACACAGGAAAAACAAACAAAAAAAAACTTCATATAAAAGGGTCTTTTATTCGGTCTTTTATTCTTCATGGCACAAATTGATATTTCTATTAAAATTTGGCATAAAACAGCGAATAACATATTTAAACACAAAATGTACCCAATTTGGACGAATTAACAGCTTGTTAAAGTCCTATGATGGCAATTATGGTTGGGACAAAAACCAGCATACACAGAGAGGCCCCACGACAGAGTTTGGGAACCCCTGTTCTAGACTAAATTCCAAATGAAAATGGTTCATTGCTGACAAATTCATGTTTTGCAATGATCATCTCAGTCTTTGAATTTTATCTTGAAAATCAGTGACCGGATCTGACAATTGCAGTCAAAAAGCATGAACTCTCGAATACCAATGATTTTGAAAAGTTATTCATAAAGGAATGGTCCAAAATCCCTCCATAATTTATTTCAACTCCTATGGTTTCTATGAGATTTTTTTTTTCATAAAACAACATTGAAATATGAGAATAAATTAATTAAAATAATGTAGCTTTCCCATGTGTGAACAAATGCAGCCTATATAGCCTTTTCTATTTAATCATTTTTATAAAGGGGGCCAGTAATTCCGCACGTTGCTGTACATACTCATTTGAGGTCACAGTTTGGTTATCACGCATGGGACATTTTATAAACTGCATTTCCCAGTGCCTCCCGGCTTCATGTGAGAGATAGCAGAACAAGTAAAAAAGTAAACAAACAGGAAATTGGAAAATTTACCAAAGAAAAAAAACATATATTGGCACAGAAAAGCAGCTGTATTTTATCATAGCATTTTGGCCTGATTTCGGCATTGGGACAGTAGATTGGCCCATTGACAGAAAACCTACTGGACTCGGGAGAACAATACAGAACACACTGAATCACTGAAAACATTGAATCCTCCCTTTAGATTTACTCACTCTCTTGGAACTTGTTCAGCATTTAATTCATTGCATACTGCTATCATATAAAGCCCAGTATATACAAGATTTTTTTTTCAGTGCCACTCAAGCTGTGTCACATCGCAAAAGGACAAATATATGTAGTCAGAAAGCGGTAAGAAAGGGTTTAGTGGGTGTGGTGCCATGAAAAAGTATTTGCCCCCTTCCCAAGTTCTTCTATTTTTGCATATTTATCGCATTTAAATGTTTCAAATAATCACACTAACTTCAATATTAGACAAAGATAATACGAGTTAACACAAAAAGCAGTTATGAAATTATTTGAATCATTGTAAACTTTACAAAAGGGTACAACAATCCAACATTAATTAACATTAGTTCATTAAAAGTTAATTAGCAGGTAAATTGTTAGATCTGAATAAATTAAATAACCATAATTGAACATTAATTAATTTTCTGTGTATCCCTTTAAAGTTGAAAACATCCAAGGGGTATCCCCTATGGAGCACTTCAAATATTAAACCATAATTTATAAATTAAGAACTTAGTTCATGTGAACATCATTTGTAAAGATTACAGGATTAGTTAAATGTTAATTACCTGTTATGAAATGCTTATTACTGCATTAACTAATGTTAATTGTTGAACAGATGACCGAATCATTGAAAGGAAAAAAGCTATCCAACCTTACATGACCTAATGTGAAAAAAGGATTACTAGATCAATCAATTAAATAAATGTAATTGATAATTGGTTTTCGTTTCACTAAACAAACCAAGGGGTGATCGGCAGCCCAGTTGAATCTAAACTTCACTTGAACAGAACTTGTCTGGCAATGTGAAGCAGGAACAAAACAGCACATGATGCAGCGATCATAAGAAATTCAAGAACAGATGAGAAACAAAGTCGTCTTCTGTAAGTTAGGAAAGGATTACGAAGCCATTTCTAAGGCTCTGGGATGACCAAATCAGTGTGAGCTATTAAAAATCCCAGACTGAAACCTAAAGAAGTGACCGGTTACCCAAAATTCCTCTAAGAGCGCATCAATGACTCATCCAGGAGGTCACAAAAGATCCCAGACTGAAATCTAAAGAACAGCAAGCCTCATTTACCTCAGTCAAAGCCAGTGGTCACAATTCCACAATAAGAGTGAGACCAGGGAAAAAAAAAAAAAAAAAAAAGCACACGCTGACCAAAAAAAAAAAAAAAACACACAAAGGCTCATCTTAAATTTGCTAAAAATAAAACCACCTTGATGACCCTCAACACTTCTGGGATAATATTTTGTGGACTGATGAGTCAAAAGTGTAACGTTTTGGAAGACACTCGACCTGTTACATCAGGTGTACAGCCAGAACAGCGTTCAACAATAAGAATATCACACCAACAGACAAACAAGGTGGTGGTATTGTGACAGTCAGGAGCTGCTTCAGGTCACGGGCAACTTGCCATAATTGATGGAACCATAAATTCCGCTATATACCAGAAAATCCTGAAGGAGAATGAATGGCCGTCAGTTTCTGACCTGAAGCTCAAGCGCACTTGGGTTATGCAGTAAGACAATGGTCTGAAGCAGTCAAGCAAGTCCACATCTGAATGGCTTAAAAGAAGCTAAATGACACCTTTGGAGTGGTTTAGCCAAAATTTTGACTTAAAATCCAATTGAGATGCTGTGGCATGACCTTAAACAGGCATTTCATGCTTGAAAACCCTCCAATATGGCTAAATTAAAACAATTCTGCAAAGAAGAATAGGCCTAAATTCCTCCACAGCGATGTGAAAGGCTCATTGCCACTTATCGCAAACGCTTGATTGCAATTGTTGCCGCTAAGGGTGGCTCCACCAGTTATTAGGTTTAGATGGCCAATCATTTTTTCAAATGGGGGATATATAGTAGGTTTTGAATAATGCTTTACCTTCAATAAATGAAAGGATCATTAAAAAGCTGAATTATGTATTTACTCACATTGTCTTTGTCTTATATTTAAGTCAGTTTGATAATCTGAAACATTTAAAATGACAAATTCACAAAAATAGAAGAAATCGAGAAGGGAGCAAATACAATTTTTCAGCACTGTACGTTGCTGGGTATAATCTCACGGCTTGTGAAAGGTGTAGAAAGGAGGAGCAGTTGGATCTCTTGTTGAAAGGCTGCTTTATTCACCATTGTAACCTGTTTTAAAGGCTGCTCTTTGGGCGATACAATGCTCCTGAAATTTTACCACCGTAAAATTTTCGGTGCACTTCTGCTGATTGGGAAACATTTGTGTACTCTGTTCAGAACTGATCCCTTAGGGTCGTCCTCTTCACTGCTGATCTGTTGTTCAACGGCTTATTTTAGGTTTTCATTACCATCTCGTCTTTGTTTTAGACAATAAGGAATAAAGTTGCACATTACTAACTGTTCAAGAATACAGATTCATATCTGCCCTAAGCTGGGATGATTTGATCAGACCCTCTTGTCGAGTAACTGTGGATTAAACATTATGGAGATCTTATACTATTGGGAGAATTTTCATTAAGAACAATCCAGGAAGTATTTGATAAACAGTTCTATGATTGAATGAGAACTCATTTACAAAACCTATTACAATTCTGTTTCTTATTCATTTCTTATTTTATATATTCATTTCAGTTGTCACTGCATAACATTGTGTGATTTATTTATATCCACATTTCAAACATTGCGCAAAGTATTATTTGAGATTATGTGCAGGTTCCTGACTACAGTCTACCAAAATATGACTGCTGGATGATTATAGTGTATGTGTGATTGGCTGAGTCCATATGTGATGTACAAAGATGGTTCACCTTCAAATAGATGGTTTACAAATGTGGTCAGGTATCTTCATTTTCACATAGAGAACTGTGTCTTGAATTGCTTGATTTTTTTGGATGAATGATTACAGTCTAAACCCTGAAAGATATTTTTATCTTTATGGAGCCACATCTGGTGTGCTTCGCCTTGAGATGTGTTAAAATCCCATTTGATTTAAAAGTCGGGGGTGTTAAGTTGAATCCAAACGATAAGGGAAAGCAGGTATATAACGTGTAATGCCCCGGGTGTGTTCTTCAACTATGTGTTACCAGTGAAATGGAGGTCCTCACTCAGCGCCCAGACCCCTGTGGTACCATATTCTTACACATCTTTGTCTTCATCACGCCAGAGAATATGACCGCTTTTACTCTCATGCCCCTGACGCAATTTTTAACGCAATAAACTGCACCTCCACAATGCCCTGCTGATAACGATTGATAATTAACTAAGTTATATTCTCTTAGTGGCCTAAGTTCTCCTCCCCCTTCCCATGAGTACACGGTAAAAACTTCAGACCACTAAATCGGTGAGGTATTTGGACAGGGGGAAAATTTTAACGGGCTGTAAGTCTTAGAAGATTCATCAGTATAGACTTGGTACATACCTTCAAATTAAAATCCGAACTGACAGCTTTAACGAAAGAGCCTTCACATCAAAAAGGATTGAACAGTGCAGGAATGAAGGAGTTTTAAAACTGTCTCCCTCCAAATAATTCAGGAGCTCACTGCACGTACACTGGCCGCCAAAACACTGATCATGTCCTCACACCGCGTTTAGATACGGCTGAAGATTATTCATAAGCTATTTACGCTAAACTTCAATACACTGCTTCTACATAGTTTCCGTACAGCCTTGTAAATGAATGGTTTGAAAATAAAAAAAGAAAAATACTTTTAAACTTCACAATAAGAAATTTCGGGAAAGGGTAGGTCTTCTGTCCATGGTTACAACAGCTTCAGAGCCATGGCAGTTTGCAGTGTAAGTAGCAGTACATTCGTAGTCAGCATTTCAGAAGGGCTGCAGGAGTTTCGTGAACTGGCGTGCGGGGAGCTGGGGTTATACATCGGAGGCTCCTAACCAATCAAAAAGAGAATTATTATCATTAATATTCATGAGTCAATTACACATCATCAAGAGAGAAACAACGTGGAGCATCAGCACTTGTCTTTAATGCACAACTTGACGTAATTTAAACAAAAATGAAATTATTAACCATTTAATACCAATGCAAGTCTGTGAGCAGCATTACTTTGGTTGAGAGGGTAGTATCGTTTCAGTTCTGTTGACTCACTCTGCTTTTTAATTTAACAATGTGTCAAATGTACTTGGTCCCGTTTTTAATGGCCTTGCCTATTACAACTTTGTATACACTGGAGGGCTGTTTGGTATTTGTATTTTTCCAAATCAATGAAAAACAGATTCTGACAAAGATCGCATGATTAGATGATCTCACAAAGCTCGCCAGCAAAGGGTAAGCAATTTCCCGGCATGCTTTTTTTCCACCTTTGCCAAATATTAAATGTCACTGTTTAGAGCACAGCTCATTTATTATATACAATGACATTTAATGAACTTTAAACGGCAGCAGATGAGCAGACCAGCTGAAGCTGCCAGCGATAGGGAAAGGGCTGGTCTGCACACAGCTAAAGAGCATATGGGGGGAAACCCATTGATGACCTACGAGCACCCCCAAAAGCCAACAGCTGCGTTCGATTAGTCTTTTTTGATGAGGAAAGTTCCTAACTCCAAGAAAATTGCCCACAAGTATTTGCGTGGCGGCCATGATGAGTGGTATTCCAAGTCTCTAAACGTAAAGGAAAGGTGCTTCGGTGCTTCCTAACTTATCTCCTTTAGGATAGGTTACACTGGACCATCCTTTACGAGGAGAAAGAAGATAACATCATCCCTCATATTGCGGCAGCAATGTTTAAGGGGACGCACCATTCATCCAGCCATTCACGAAAACAAACGTACATGACGGGTGAGAGATGCCTGGTAATGAACCCAAATGTAAGTGGCAGTTGGATTCTCTTAACACCATGGTTGTCTTACCCTAAATCCTTATGAATTCTCCTCACATCTTTTTACCACCTCATGACGTTTTCCATTAAGCCGCTTTCACACCGGACGCAAAACGAATTTTTCGCACGACAGATTACATTCAAAGTCAATGCAAAGACGCGAATACACGCGTTGTTTCGCGTCTTTGCATTCACTTTGAATGTAATCTGTCGTGATAAAAAAAATTTGTTTCGCGTCCGGCGTGAAAGCGGCTTAACTCTCATTTAATTGAGCTGCGGAAATTATTGGTTATTTCGCTAGCATTTAGCCCGTTAGCTGGCATTAAAATGCGCCGAATGAAAAGGTTGCTAGCTAAAGCCGCTTTCATACCGGACGCGACACACAACAGATTACATTCAAAGTCAACGCAAAGACGCGAATATTATTCGCGTCTTTGCATTGACTTTGAATCTAATCTGTCGTGTGAAAAATTTGTTTCGCGTCCGGTGTGAAAGCTGCTTTAACGTTAAGGAAAGGTTGTAGGTGATTAGACAATAGGCTTTTTTTTTTTTGACTATTCAAACGCAGCCCATGTGTATCTCCTCCCTTTTACAGCTTTGTTAGACCTCTCCATTAACTGCAAAGATGGCGTTAGACTCACCACGCACAGCTGCGTTCCCGCAGTTGCATTAGATTTCAGCTTCTGAGCCTGTGGCAGAGTCGGGGAGGAGAGAGGATATATTAAAAGGTGAGAGAGTAAGAGGTGATTTCACAGTGCTGCCCGAAAATATTGGCACCCTTTGTGAAGATTAGGGAAACAGGCTATGGAAATTGTGGTTGCTGATAATCCTCCCAATCATTGATTCAAAATAAAAAAAATTAAAAAAATCTAACCTTGAATTAAAAGAAAACAATTCAGGGGGAAAAAACCATCTCAAAAATTTTCCCATCATTTTTCCAACAGTTACTGAGACCCCAGGAAAATCTTCTGAAACAATTTGTTCCAATTCATACTTGCCTTCTTTGAGTTCACCATAATGGTCACCAATAACTTCCTGTTTTACTTGGAGACGAACATGAGGTGATACATCAGCCAGTTTCTTGCAGTCATTCATAACCATGATTAAAACCAAAGATTACAGCAATAATGTGCTACAGAAAGTTGTGAGCCTTCATAAACGTGGAAATGCCAAGCAGAAAACAACTAAAAAAAAATGTTAATACTCATTTTGATTATCGGGGCAAGTTCATGGCACAGGAAAATGATAAAAATCTAACCGGAAGAGGATGTGTCTATGTTGATTGCACTGTGAGGGAGATGGTTCAAGTGGTAAAGGGAGCTCGGAGGATCACAGTCAGAGCTTTGCTCCTGTTAATTATGTCCACGTGTCAAAAAGTCTCCAAAACTATGATCAGATCCCATCTATATGGCTACAAGATATTTAGGGGGTTTGCCAAAAAAAAATAAGACACTGTTGTCATCAGAAAACAAACTCATGTGCTTATAGTTTGCCAAATGGTACTGGAACTTCCAATGGGATTGAGTTCTGTACTGGTATGAGACCAAAATGGAGCTCTTTGACAATAACTGCCAAAGGTGGGTTCAGCATAAAAACAAAGCCAGGCATGCTGCACTGAGCTTAATCACCAGTTTGAAGTATGGAAGTGAATATTTGAATGTCTGGGGCTGTTTTCTTTCCAAAGGTCCTCAACAACTTGTTAGGATTAATAGTATCAAGGATTTAATCGAGTACCACTATAAGAGGGCACTCCAAGCTGTTATTTTGGCAAAGGGGGGTTACACAAAGGGTTGAATGAAGGGTTTCCTATAACTGTGGCATACATACTTTAGAGAAAAATATTTGTTTCATGATAACATATTTTCTTTCAATCCCAGTATTTCAACTAATGTTTGATGTTGGTTAATATTCTGAATGAATTATCAACAGCATAAACATAAAGGCATATATTCTTAACTACGTTTTCTTCATATTTATCAAGGGTGCCAATATTAGTGGAGGGCCCTGTATATATCGTACACAATGCAGTTCAGATGGGTGTGCGTTTGCTGCGACTGTCCGTGGGTTTGTGCCTGTATTGTTATGTAAGTGTGTGTGTTTGTGTTGTGTGTGTGTGTGTGAGAAAGGTAGGGAGGGAAAGCAGACTATGTGCGTGAAGTGAATGTTGGGGAGCACTGCTGAAAAAGGAGTCCACAATTACAGTACTGCGACAGAAACACAAATAAATAAATATTTTTGAAGTCACATCCCAGAAAAAAAACATGACTAATTGTATGCCAGCAGAGCCCGTCTTTGTTAGGAAACTTTCATTGGCAATAAATCACATTTTTACAAGCCCAGCCAACATGATGAATTGCTGCAGTAAAAACATGGATATAGATTTGATACAGTAAGTTTCCATATCACATTTCCCCTGAGTGTTTAGTCTAATACATAATTGTTTATGTTGTTGTAGCCCTTGAAGTTTAATATAAAGTGCAGTTCCCTGTTTCCTGGCTCGGTCCCTAAGAGACTCGGAAGCGTGTTAGTTTCCCCAGTTAAGGTCGGTGTTTGATGTTTTTGACAGGCACAACTTCTTCTCTCAGTCCGACCTCCTGCTTCAGAGCCCCCTCAGAGCCCCCTCTAACTCCCGGAGGAACACACACGCCACCATCTCATGTGGAGAGCGCAAAGTCCTAATGAGCACCCACAGGGACCAGTGGGGGGGGTTAGTGGAAGGGGAGCCGTACTGCTACTTGGTTTTAATTACATGTTTGCCTGTTGCTCACTTTGTCACACTTACCCATGTAATTCTGTAACACTGCATTATCTGTTAGATCTCAAAGTCATACGCCAGTTTACTTACATACTGTATATTGCAGTTGTCTGTGATGCGGATATTTAATTTGAGCCAGGATACCTTGCAATGTGCTGCAACCTTGAGTCAGGGAAAGTTTTAATACTGTATAGTGCAGTACATGTTACAGGAGTTTAAATTACAGGCGTTTAAAAATTGCTCCTCAACCAAATTGAAAACACTACGACGACACATAATGTGATGGTTTAACTGGTCAATTCTATTGCTTCTTGAAAATATACTTTTATCTCAAATCTGATGACCGCAGCAGATTCCAAACAAAATGGTGCAAAGGTAACGCTGCACTCATAATGGTGCGACACGCGGCAGTAACACGGTGATGCGAAACAGGTGAGGTTAAACAGGTGCTGCAAACATTAATCCACAAAACTTTTACCCCCGAACCCCGAACCCTCACTCCCCCATGTCGATGCCCTCTGAGGTTGTGCTGACGACGCTCACCTGAAGGCTGCTGCAGAAGTGGTAGACGGAGCCCGTGGCCGGCTGGAGCTGGTTGGTGTGGACAGAGTTGTCAGAGGCGTCAGGAGTGCGGTCTCTGCCCCTGTAAGGGGGAGCGCTGGTGGGAGGAGCAAGGATGGGAGGCGCCGGCTTCCACACACCCACATCAGTGCCATTACCGAACGCCTGGATAGCATTTCCTGCAGGGTACACAGATTATGTAAATATCACACATTTTGTACCAAGAACACAACCGACGCACTATGGATACAGAGAAAGGCAGGGCTGGGTTGAAATCATTCGTTCAATAGACTGGATCTGTGGCACATGCTGCGGGATAGAGAGCGGCCGTGATTGGCCAGTGGCATCACGGTAATCAACAGAGACTGGAGGGCAGTAACAGAGTGATCTGCACTGATTTGTGGGCTGTGTAACAGTGATCTGCAGTGATTGGTGGGCAATGACAGTGAACAGCTTTCATTGGTTGGTTGCAGCTCAGTGATTTACACTGATTGGTTTGGCTGTGGGAGCGACAAGTTTATGATTGGTGGCATCCGTGAAAGTTATCCCTAGTGATTGGTGGGCTGCTTGACAGTGAACCACATTGACTGATGGGCTAAGAAAGTGTCAGTAATGACTGGTGGCCTGGAAGAAAGTTATTCTCAGTGATTGGTGGGCTAGAACAGTAATCATCGCTGATTGGTGGGCTAGAACAGTAATCGTCGCTGATTTGTGGAATAAAACGATAATCGTCGCTGATTGGTGGTCTAGAACAGTAATTGTCACTGATTTCTGAGCTAGAACAGTAATCATCAGTGACTGGTGCGCTAGAGCAGTAATCATTGCTGATTGGTGGGCTAGAACAGTATTTGGCGCTGATTGCTGGGCTGAAACTGTGATTGGCACTGATTGGTGGGCTAGAACAGTATTCAGCGCTGATTGCTGGGCTGAAACTGTGATTGGCATTGATTGGTGGGCTAGAACAGCATTCGGTGCTGATTGGTGGGCTGCATGAGAATGATTGACGCTAATTGTTGTGTGTAGTGCACCAGGAGACCCAGCACAACAGAAGAGGACGCAGTTTGTGCGACATGATTCTCATTAACGGAAAGATGATAATCTTGAACAGTACGCTCCCCAGATGAGACTGCATTAAAGGCAGGGCATTTTTCACCACTGAGCTCCCTGAACTAACGCATGCGCACGCACGGACTGTCCCTCGCATGCTGGATATATTAATCCAGATATCATTCTTCTCTTAAAGTACTACGTAGACATGAGGACTGAATGAGGAATGAGGATTCACAATAGAGATATAACGACAACTTAACCAGAAAAGTAAATTGATGCTGAATCAAAAACCATTTAACAAAAATTAATAGGTAAATATTTATTGCACTGATCAATGTTGGTGCACTGATGGAAAGGTTTGCTTGATATACGTACACTGTGCAGCTCATAAAACCTCTGTTTTTCATACTCATCTTAACTGAGGTACAATAAGATTCTATTCAAATATTTGTACAGAACATATTATAGCTTATATAGCCAGGTTGAGTGAGTTAAAAGGCAAACCAACTGCTCTACGCCCAACATAAAAACAACATAAAACAACATAAAATAGTCAAGAACGGGGTTGCAGTCTGGTGCAGTATATGCGCAGTCCAGTAATCTGCATGCAGTGCTAAAGTTGGATTTTACAACCCATTCTTTATTTTATTTTTATAATTTTTTTTTTTTTAATTTTACCTTTATTTAACCAGGAAGTCCTGTTGAGACTGAAATCTCTTTTTCAAGGGAGGCTGGGGGTTGAGGGGGAGAGAGAGAAGACAAATTGCACAGCCAATTAGATCAGGGGATGATTAGGTGGCAGATCAAATGACCCCGGTTGAGAATTTAGCCATGACACCAGGGAACCCCCTACTCTTATCGAAGAGCATCTTTAGAGTAGGATCTTTAATGACCACAGTGAGTCAGGACCTCGGTTTAACGTCTCATACGAAAGACAACGCCTCTTTCAGCACAATGTCCCCATCACTGCACTGGGGCACTGGGGATTATTCTCCCAGAGGGAAAATTGGCAACCTTCTGGCCCACAAACACCTCTTCCAGCAGCAACTTGGTTTTCCCAGGTGGTCTCCCATCCAAGTACTAACCAAGCCCACACCTGCTTAGCTTCAGCTATGCAGCTGGAGCAGATTGAACGGTGGTATGGCTGCTAAATTAACAATTTTTCTGAGAGGACATAAGCTGAAACTGTCTCCATGATCAGTGTGAATCGGTATATGTACTTCTTCCACTGTCACTTTGTGAGCCAGACAGCTACTGCTGTCAATGCTTATGAATGACCACAAATATGGGCTAAAAATTAAAAGCCACAGCTCTGCTGCTCCTTGAATGACAGACTGAACTTTCTGCCTCGTCTGCAACCTTTCCATCTTAGCACTGGCCCAGTGAGAAACTAAGTCTGTAACAGCTATTGTCCACCTACCCAAGGTGCTTATGACACACGGGTACCGGCTGCTCCTCCGATAACGCCTCTGGTCTTACCAATGGCCTTTCTCTCGGCTCTGATGACTGTAATTACGGCAGCAATTCCCCATTGCATTAGTTTTTCCTCTTTTTTTAGTTGGTCATGCCCATTATGTGCATCAAGTATGGCAAATGTGCAGGTTATGACCAAAGAAATATGAGATATGTCACTTAAAAAGGCATATAGGCCAAGAAATGTTGCCACGAGGCACAGGAACTACCAGTGTCTGGAATTTTGAATGGGGAATACAGCACCTCGTTGATAGAAGTGGAGTAATTCCAGAACCTTCCAAGAAATGCTTAAGTGCATTCAGATCTAGTGACTGAAGGTATGTTGAGTGGCTTATCCAGCTAAGTCTTCATTTCAGTTTATGGATAAAGCCACATGATTTAGTATTAAATCTGGACCATTAGACTACTGGCCGAGAAGAGTCAGAGATAAGTTGTACTTGCATCATCCAAAGAAAAAGGACTTCAAGGTAACACAAAATGTTGCTGCAATGTTATTTCAACGACAACGAAATTTCATTGTGAGGATTGCGAGAGGATTGGTTTGGGCTTCAGCTGGCCTGGATTGTTATGTCTCTCTGTGTTCCAGTGAGTTCTGTTGCCCGAGCAGTGGTTTTTCACCTGCTAAACCGTCCATGAAGCCCTGTTCTCATGTCAGCCTGAGCTGAACTTGAAGTAGCAATGGTGTTACAGCATTTTGATTGAAAGTGCACATTTAAATATTTAAATTTAACTAGACTGAAACGTGTTTGGATGTCCAAACATTTCAAAAAATCAGATTTTCGCCAACAGCCAACACTATTACGTCTGTTCCAGCCACTTGGCTGAAACTAAGCAGGTCTGGGCTTGGTTAGTTCTTGGATGAGAGACCGGCGGGGAAAACGAAGTTGACGCTGCCGTGGTGTTGCTGGGCCAGTAGGTGGCAGGCTTCCCTCTGGAGAAAGAATTCCCAATGCCCCAGCGCAGTGATGGGGACACTGTGCTGTAGAAGACGCTGTCTTTCAGATGAGATGTTAAACCGAGGTCCCGTCTCACTGTGGTCACTAAAGATTCCATGACATTCTTCGACAAAAATAGGGGGTTCCAGGATGTCCTGGCTAAATGCCCAACCTGGCTCTTTCAATCTGCCACCTAATCATCCCCTGATCTAATTGGCTATGCAATTTATCCTCTCTCTTTCCACCTCAGCTAATGGGTGGTGAGCAGTCTGGCACAGAATGGCTGCTATCGCATCACCCAGGAGGGTGCTACACATTGGTGGTGGTGAGATGTGATTGCGCCCTATGACTGTAAAGGGCTTTGAGCATCTATGAGAAGATGCTGCATAAATGCAATGTTCATTCATTCATTCATTCATTCATTCAAATATTATGTCATTGCACACTGGCTGGTCAAAAAAAGTTGCTATTTGGATTTAAATGAGCAAATACTTAAGAGTCTATGACTGAATCATTATGGAACAATAAGGCTTGTAATGTGGACATAGTACATGACCCATTTTGCAGAAATCTCTACATCTGTCCATCCCATCAGTTGCGGTTCTCTGGCAGTAAAGAAGGTCTTCAGTAACCTCTTCTTTCAATGCTTAATCATCGAATACTGCCACAGTTTACCTTGCCTGATTAGCAACAGTTGCAAATACTAACAGGTAGAATGACTGCCAAATTAATTTTCTAAAGAATCTGGCTGTCGTATATTGCCTTGCAAAGTTATGTGACGTTTTCTTTTCTTCCGCATGTAAATGATGATGGTAAATACGTCATAACAATACTTTGATCTCATGTAGCTCATGAAACGGCACAGACTTGCTTAAATTAGTTTGGAGGTTTATGAAGCAATAAGGTACGAGAGGCCGTGCTGTTTGTGAATACAGTCACGGCTTAAGGGCGTTGTTCGGCACATTGCATTAAAAATGCTAAAATGAGAGATGATAGTGAGAGTTTTTTCCAGTTATTAATTTCTCAATTTATTAATTTTAAATGGGAACAGCTTGAAAGCAATTATGCAGGATAAGGTGAGGTTACTGAAAGCCTGCATTATCTTTAAGTTGGTTAACTTCCATAATATCAGCATTTTACAGGGTACAACAGGAGAGTGTTTAATAGATACAGCATATGCTAGGTACAGTATATCTGCCACCAAAGAACACATATTGTAGTCAGTTCAGTGATAACGTAGTTAACAGCTGTTATTTATGTTATGAACATTTATTATGAATCTTAGAAATATTGAAGCATTACATTGGACTGGATCATGTTAGATTTGCAGTTGTGCATTTCTTTCATTTTCCCCTCAGATTTATAGTTGGTCGGGATATTGTTGCTTTGTTTGAACGTTGGTTTGCACATATCCCAACCAACCCTACCAAAATCTTAGCCGATTAATTCACCCTCCTTTTCCAATTAGAGCTCACCACCATTTCGAAGCATTATTTACAGGATACATCAAGAAAATGAAAATGGGAAGAACAAGATATGCATTGTTTTGCGAACAGCTCCGCTGGCTGCGATTTGATCCCATGAAACTACCACACAGCAACAGCAATTGCATTAAAAGGTGGTTTGGGTGAGTTAAAACGTGAATGAGTTCCGTGACACCGAAAACTCTTACTTTTGAGCAGGATGCTGCCAAACTGGGCAAAAGCAAAAAAGGTGCCATTTCCGCCAGACGAAATTGTATGTAACATAACCGCCGCATGCCTTTCCATTTGCGAAGGCAGAAAAATAGAGCCCAGTGTCACTCAGTTAGACAGGTGGATGTTATTCTCAGACTGGCTCACCCTAACACACAGAAGCACTCAATCAGAAAGCAGAGTGTGAGCACCAGACTGACTCAGACAGAGGTTGTCGGTCGAGCTCCAGACTCACTCAGACAGAGGTTGTCGGTTGAGCTCCAGACTCACTCAGACAGAGGTTGTCGGTTGAGCTCCAGACTCACTCAGACAGAGGTTGTCGGTTGAGCACCAGACTCACTCAGACAGACATTGTCGGTCGAGCTCCAGACTCACTCAGACAGAGGTTGTCGGTTGAGCTCCAGACTCACTCAGACAGAGGTTGTCGGTTGAGCACCAGACTCACTCAGACAGAGGTTGTCGGTTGAGCTCCAGACTCACTCAGACAGAGGTTGTCGGTTGAGCTCCAGACTCACTCAGACAGAGGTTGTCGGTTGAGCACCAGACTCACTCAGACAGAGGTTGTCGGTTGAGCTCCAGACTCACTCAAACAGAGGTTGTCGGTTGAGCTCCAGACTCACTCAGACAGAGGTTGTCAGAGGGTTGAGCACCAGACTGACTCCAGACAGAGGTTGTCGGTTGAGCTCCAGACTCACTCAGACAGAGGTTGTCGGTTGAGCTCCAGACTCACTCAGACAGAGGTTGTCGGTTGAGCTCAAGACTCACTCAGAGGTTGTCAGTTGAGCAACAGACTCACTTAGACAGAGGTTGTCGGTTGAGCTCCAGACTCACTCAGACAGAGGTTGTCGGTTGAGCACCAGACTCACTCAGACAGAGGTTGTCGATGGAGCTCCAGACTCACTCAGACAGAGGTTGTCGGTTGAGCTCCAGACTCACTCAGACAGAGGTTGTCCATTGAGCAACAGACTCACTCAGACAGAGGTTGTCGGTTGAGCACCAGACTCACTCAGACAGAGGTTGTCGGTTGAGCTCCAGACTCAGACAGAGGTTGTCGGTTGAGCACCAGACTCACTCAGAGGTTGTCGGTTGAGCTCCAGACTCACTCAGACAGAGGTTGTCGGTTGAGCTGCAGACTCACTCAGACAGAGGTTGTCGGTTGAGCACCAGACTCACTCAGACAGAGGTTGTCGGTTGAGCTGCAGACTCACTCAGACAGAGGTTGTTGGTTGAGCTCCAGACTCACTCAGACAGAGGTTGTCGGTTTCAGACAGAGGTTGTTGGTTGAGCTCCAGACTCACTCAGACAGAGGTTGTCGGTTGAGCTCCAGACTCACTCAGACAGAGGTTGTCGGTTGAGCTCCAGACTCACTCAGACAGAGGTTGTCGGTTGAGCTGCAGACTCACTCAGACAGAGGTTGTCGGTACAGCACCAGACTCACTCAGACAGAGGTTGTCGGTACAGCACCAGACTCACTCAGACAGAGGTTGTCGGTATTGCACCAGACTCATTCAGACAAAGGTTGTCGGTTGAGCTCCAGACTCACTCAGACAGAGGTTGTCGATTGAGCACCAGATTCACTCAGACAGAGGTTGTTAGTTGAGCTCCGGACTCACTCAAACAGAGGTTGTCAGTTGAGCACCAGACTCACTCAGACAGAGGTTGTCGGTTGAGCTCCAGACTCACTCAGACAGATGTTGTCGGTTGAGCACCAGACTCACTCAGACAGAGGTTGTCGGTTGAGCTCCAGACTCACTCAGACAGATGTTGTTGGTTGAGCACCAGACTCACTCAGAGGTTGTCGGTTGAGCACCAAACTCACTCAGACAGAGGTTGTCGGCTGAGCACCAGACTCACTCAGAGGTTGTCGGTTGAGCACAAGACTCACTCAGACAGAGGTTGTCGGTTGATCTCCAGACTTACTCAGACAGAGGTTGTCGGTTGAACACCAGACTCACTCAGACAGAGGTTCTCGGTTGAGCTCCAGACTCACTCAGAGGTTGTCGGTTGAGCACCAGACTCACTCAGACAGAGGTTGTCGGTTGAGCTCCAGACTCACTCAGAGGTTGTCGGTTGAGCTCCAGACTCACTCAGACAGAGGTTGTCGGTTGAGCTCCAGACTCACTCAGACAGAGGTTATTGGTTGAGCTCCAGACTCACTCAGACAGATGTTGTCGGTTGAGCTCCAGACTCACTCAGAGGTTGTCGGTTGAGCTCCAGACTCACTCAGACAGAGGTTGTCGGTTGAGCACCAGACTCACTCAGACAGAGGTTGTCGGTTGAGCTCCAGACTCACTCAGACAGAGGTTATTGGTTGAGCTCCAGACTCACTCAGACAGATGTTGTCGGTGAAGAACTCGCTGATCTTATCACACTCTTCCTTGCTATTTCCGCTGCTACTGCAGTCACACCAGGGAGAAACGCTGATCCAGGAAAACCGAAGATAATTGGGAGTCATCACAGTACCTGCGGGAAATATGCAGTGGACAGGCCAGTGTACAATGCTTAGCATGCTGAGGTCATTATTACATCATACAGTTTTCTGAATGCCAACATGCTCATCTGAAACATATATTTACCATTTACTAATTTAATCTTCGTTTAAACAAGATTGATGTGGGATCTAGAATCTCTTTTACTTTACAAGAGAGACCTGATCAATGGGATAACTCAAAAATTAACAAAATAGATATCAATAATTCATTATAAAAACAAACATCGTCACTATCCATCCATCCATCCATTGTCAGTACCAGTTCTTCCTCACTAGGGTCGTGGGGGAGCTGGAGCCTATCCCAGCCGACTATGGGCGAAAGGCAGGGACCCACCCTGAAGGGCTTACGAATCCGTTGCGGAGATCATTGCTAGTTAAGACCGACTTTGCACATGTATAGCTTCCTCTATTGTTTTGGTAAATCCAACCACTTTACTAAATCAATTTGTTCTTTAGTCTCTTTGTTTTTGAAGGTTATTTCAGTTGAACACAGTTTGTGTGAGATTCAGTTCGCAGCATGAAAAGTCGCAGCCGTGTATTTTATGCTCACCAATGAGACCAGAGTAGGACAGCAGACAGTCGGCGTAATTCTCCTTCAGACAGCCGGACCGGGTACGAGGTTCCGGCTGGCAGTTGGCAAAGAAATCAGCCAGCCGTGACCTGAGAGAGATAGCCCAAATGATAACCTGTCTGATTATTCACTGACGAAAACACTACAGACACCAAAACAGTCGCAAAAATTAACACGAGAAAAATGAGTTCTCTATGCAGAATACAGACACCAGCAAGTTGAGAAGATCTGCAGACTATCGCAAAGGTGTTGCCAAGCTAAAAGGAAAAAAAATTGAAAGTTATAATTATACAGTTATCATCGACAAAATTGTACCTGCAGCGGTAGACAGAAATTGTACTCTGCAACTTCACCCTTTTACTGGTCAATTTTCTTCCAGCAATACAGTACCATTCGGTGAATTTTTTTTAAGAATCAACTAAAAAATTACCATTATGTAACAATTCCCCTTAAAATGGAATAACACACATTTCTGTATTAACTGTTCAATAACCTTATCTGTGGTGACAATAATGACTTCAGTAACGTGTATGAATTATATCGCTCTACAGGTAAGCTAACAGTGACACAAATATGTTCTCACCGCTAGAAGGGATTACAAAACAAGAATGAAATACCATAGAAGAGCTGCGTGCACATCAGAGGCTGCTCGCCATTTAAGCAGATTACACACTGCGTAATAAAAATAGATGAAAAGAAAACAATCAAACTTACAAGGAACTGAAGTAGAATCAATTACTATGGTTCTTTTGTCCCTGGCATATTGCCGTTTTCATCTATTAATGCACTTTTTCAAAAGCAGTTGCCTCCACTGTCTGATGTTCAGTCAATAGTGTGCGTCTCTACTCAAGATGCTGAGCAGAAAACCAAATTTTTACCAATGCGAGACATTATATAAATACATACCATCCGGAGTTTAGCTATCAGGGATGAGCTTTTCCTGTTTGTCACTCAGCCAACTTGACCTTCTTGCTCCTTTTTCTATTCATATCTGTGCTCATTCCTATTTTTGTTTCAATTTTGTGAATGAGATTTTGTAATATAGGCCAATATGGTAGCTTAAGACTGTTGACAGTACTTAAATCCTTTTAAGATGCACCTCTAGTAATGAACACGGAATTGTCTTAATGGAACTTATTTTATAATGGACAACATTGGCTCAATGGGAATTACATTATCGGTGATGGTGTAATGGCCTCTGTCTAGTTTTTTTGTTTAAGTGCAAAAATTTTCAATGTAATGGGCGAGAAATATTGGCAGAGGTGGCCGTAAGAAGTTTCTTTCAAAAAAAAAAAAAAAATCTCCTCTATGTGATCGCTGTATGTCCTCTGAGGGTAATCTATCTCACGTGTTATGGTTTTGTCTCAAACTAGGTAAATACTGGACGGACATTTTCAATTGGTACACCAATGTCCATGGGAGGGAAATTACCCCTGACAGCCTTTTAGCCCTATTTGGTTGCTCGGAGACAAGTTTTGAACTTCCCTGTAATGAGCTGCAGGCCCTTATGTTTGGAATGGCAGCGGCCAAAAGAATTATTTTGAAAGAATAGAAGTCCACTTCATCACCATGTTTTAAAAAACAGCTCATCGAGATGGTCTCTTCTTTGCAACTCGAGAGACTCAGGTATAATAGGTTTAACTCCTTAAAGAAGGTTAATAAGATTTGGGGCCCTTTTCTGGAGTGTTTTAATAGCACGTGAGGTAGCTTCTCTAACTTGTCCCATCTATTTGATTTGACTCTTTCTGAGAGTTTGTCTCTATTGTTAATGTCTGACATGGCGTGTGTATCTGTGTTGATGTATTACTGTATGGCAACATTTTTCTGGTGTGTGTAAATGTTGAAAAACTTTGAAAATAAAATATTAAAAATAAAAAAAAAAAAAAAAGTAAACTGGGGGAGCAGGTACCCAGACTGCTCCACGTCATTCTGCTCAGTACATTCAAATGCCCTCCAGCCGCCAGTGGAGCACACACCTTACCTTTTAGCATAACGGCCAAGGATTAATTAAATATGGATTACTTAGTGCATCAACACCTTAACATTTGAAAACTTCAAAAGAGCGGATATGGGATATTCTTGGTACCACAAGCCTCCTATGTCATTCATTTGTCACATGCATCTGCATACATTTTTGGCTTCACTTAAGGCCTTTTCTCACTGGCAAAAAAAATGCTTAGCCCCGGCAATTGGTGGGGCTAAGGCCCCCCTTTAGCCCCACCAATTTCCCAGGGTTAAGCTTAGCACCGCTTCTGTTCTCACTGCGTTTTTGGAAAGTGGGCTAGCCCCACCGATAGTACAGGGCTATCTAGCACCGCAAATTGGTAGGGTTAGCACCGCAATTGCGGTGCTAAGCACCAAATTGCGGTGCTAAGAAGGCCAGTGAGAACAGAAACAGAAATAGTCCGGGGTTAAGGTAGACGATGAAAACAGGTTGCGCTGCAACCAATCCGAGGCAAGACGGTCATGAATATTCAATTCAACAACGTTAGCGCGATGATGTCAAGCAGTATCTTAAACAAACTCGCTCTGGTGTGTGGTCGTTGCGAGCCGAAGTAGCAGACTTCTTCGATGGAAATAAATATTTATTGAATTGATATTAGAGATGCCAAGTCTCACGCATTAGGCTTGAGTCTCTCCTCTTAGTGGCATTCATGTTCCTGTGCCGTAGTCAGCAATTGTTCAATCAACGCGCACTGAAGAAATTCACTCGCGGAATTTAAGTCATTGTGCATCAAGTTAATCAGTTTCAAGTGCATTACGGTGGATTTCCCCACTAATGACATGGAAATCAATTATGACTCGGGAATTCTCAGGCTTGTCTTTACTGAGGGATTGAAAGCAATGGAATTGCATAAAGACGTTTCAAATGGTCTTATTTAATTAAAACAATTTAAACGATCATGAAACATGCTTTGTTTCCAGTCCCTGAGTAAAGAGAAGCACGGGAAGTCCGGAGTCATAATCGCTTTCCATAGTGAGGTCCACCTTTACGCAAGTGAAACTGAAACTTCAATGCACAAGGATTTTAATTCCGCGTGAGAATCTCATTAAGCGTTCAATGAATAATTGCGGACTACGGTGAATAAGCCTAAAGAATGCGTGAGACCTACGCCGAATGCGTGAGACTTGGCATCTCTGTGATATTAAGCCTTAAATTATTGATGGCTGAAAAGACCTTTGTTTTTATTCTGTGATTGAGTTTGAAAGAGTGATACAACGGATACGCAATGAAATAAAATCAGAATGCATGACGTTATGTGTCGATGTTGAGACGGTGCTGTGATTGAGGGCTTGCTTGGACACGTGTTTTGTATGCCTGACAAAAAGACACGTTGTTACATTGACCGTACGTGTGCACCTACCCATGTGTCCGGCGGGTTATTTGTATCCAACACACCACACAGAACACGCAATACGCAGCTAGCTACCTGTACTTCGTTTGGACTGTCATCAACTCATTTGTATAAAATTTGACAGTTGCCGGCAAAAGGAGCAATTGGGAAGACTGTGAAATTAGATTCACGAAGTCTCGATAGTCCGGGGTTAACGATAGCAAGTGAGAACAGGAGCGATTTTTCTTATCCCTAGTTTCGTCGATAGTACGGTACTAAAAATGCAAGTGAGAAAAGGGGCTAAGGATAGTCCGGGGTTAAGGATAGTACGGGGACAAGGATAATAGGGGGCTAAAGAAAACCAAGTGAGAAAAGGCCTTTAGAAACATGTCTTGTCATTCTATGTTTATACATTTTTACTTCTCATACTGTATGTGACACAAGCCCTTGAGCCCCAAGGTTAGGCACATAATGCTGCCTGTGTTGTTGCACACTTCACTTAGCAAAGCTCCTCTCAAATTGAAATTGAGGCTGCAATCACGTCTGACTGTGAAATAAGAGAAGCACTTCAGCTGCATGGCCAAACTCTGTTTTTTCAAGCTTGAATTTATGGGTGAGAATTATCAGCAGATTGATGGGGCGGAGTTCGATGAGTGAAAGGGAACTGGCATGGTAACATGCTTGCAGAGATCAATGAGTCATGTTTCCAGCCACTTTGGGTTCTGTAAATGTGTGTGGTAAGATAATGAGCCTGTATTATTGTACCTTGCCAAGCTGGTAGTTGGTAGCAGGCAGGTATATTTGTTACTGGTTTGATCTCCTCCTCAGACTTGTAGTGCTATTGATACAGGAGGTCATGTCACGTCTTTCCTTCAGCACAACTGTCTTAAGCTGTTAGCATCATGGAAAACCGATGATGAGATCTCTGCCGATGGTGAGAAAAGCAACTTAGACAAGTATAAAATACCCCGAACCCCCACCACAGGATGGCTGATATCTGGCCTGGAAACAAAACAAGGTGGAGCAATGGACAAATGGACAACGAATGGAAATATGAAAAGTCCCATCACAATAAGTTGTATGCATATATAAAATCTCGTTGGGAATTCCAGAATGGTTTAGGAGTTCTGGCCAGTAAAGAAGCATGACGGACAGATGGATGAACAACACTCACTCTTTATGTGTGGTTGCTTTATGTGCTGCTATGGCATTACAATTTCCCTGCGAGGATTAATGAAGTTTCTATCTATCTATCTATCTCTCTCTCTCGTATCCCCATTCACTTCGCGGCGGGATAGACATAATCAAGTCACATATACACTACAGGCCAAAGGTTTGGAAGCAAGGCCAATACAGGTCAAAAGCATTCTTCCCTTAAGACCCTAAGCATTCTTCCAAGCTCTGTCAGGGATACCTAGACAAAAAAAAATAGGAAGGTGTACTTCGAAAGATGGTTTGGCTCCCTCAGTCTCCAGACCTCTCTCCAATTGAGCTTGTGTGGGACGAACTGGATCGATCTATCAGAAAAGTGCGTCCCACAAATCAGCAGTCTCTCATTAATGAACTTAAGAAAGCTTGGAATGCAATTCCTGGCACATACCTTAAAAAACTTGTGGAACGAATGCCTCATATATGGCATGCTGTTGTTAAAGCAAGAGGAGGTTACACTACGGGCCAAAAGGTGGTGGTGCTTGAACCAATGCTCTCCTTTGCCAAAAATGTGTAATTTGATTGAAATGTTTTTTTTTTTTTTTTTTGCGCTAAACTGCAGACAGACAGACTGACAAACAACACTGAAAACAATACACTTGCCCTTCAGGAAGGCTTAAAAAATCCTAAAAAAAAATCTGCTCATTTAACCCCTTAAGCCCTGAGCCTCTTTTTCGAAAATGGCAAGCCCAAAATGAAATGAGTATGTCTCTGCGACTGCTTGGTCCATTTGAATAATCTTGGTATCATAATAAAGGTAAAACCATTTGGGATTTCAGCCCTGGTGTAAAAATCACTATATATGTCACTGAGTCAGAGTAAATGGAGATGGAACACAGTATAAATGAAAGATCTCATTTTGCACCTAACAAAGTTTTACTTCTATCCCTTGTAAATTTGTTGAGCTGCAGTCTGAAACCTCTAAAAAATTACAGCACAGAATCTCATTATTATCTGTGCCAAAGTTTATTCTGATCAGGTAAATCAGAGCAAAATTAGAGAGGAATGTCTAGGTGGCTTCTCCAGTTTGGCAATTCAGGTACCTTGTGTTCCATTTCAGATTTCTCAGATACCAAACTGCAAAACTCATTTAATTTCACTTATATGTCACTACAGGATTACATTCCATCCAAATACAACCCTTTTTAATTTTCAGAATGAAAAAAAAATACATTTATTACTATTTCTGCCAGTTTTGTTGCCTATACAATTTCCCATTCAAAGATAATACATACAATGAAAATGAAGTTTGACTCCATTTGAGCAGATTTATTAAAAAACAAAACAAATAAATAGAATTATAAATACAAAGGCGATGTGAAAAAATGTTAAAGAAAAGTAAGAGTAACAAAAACCCTAGCAATTATTTGCAGAAGGAAACTGCGATTATTTCCCAAAAAATTGTGCCTAGACCAGGTATCGAACCTTCAGAGTCTCCCTTGCAGCGCAGCATGATAACCACTGGGCTACGCCAACTGACTGTGATAGTGTGGTCAAATTGCCTATTAAATGACTGGGTAAAGAAAATACGTACTGTACTGTTGTAGTCTCAGTATTTGTGCGGAATAGCGCAAAGATTCTGTCAGAAAACGACTTTGAAAATGAATGTTGAATATTTAGCGGATAATTATTCGGACAATACCTCAAACAAACTAGTTATGTGTTTATATTGTCGCGCTATTCAAGAACATGCAAATGGCCCATGGACTCAGTTTGACGCACTGGGAACACAAGGCTGTAGCTCAGGCTAGGTTTCTGCGATTAAGGTGGTTTAGAGTTCAGGATCCATAGAATCAAATGGCTACCGGCATAGTCTTACTGACACCATCACAAGCCGATCACAGAGAGGAAAATACATTGCAAGCAAGCTGAATGCTAAGGAGCTGAGATCTTTGAAGCAACGCTCTGGGAAAGAACATGCTAGGATACTGGCAGATCTAGTTTCGTTATAACATGAACACATTGGGCTAACAATAGCAAGCACAGATTTACCCTCGAGCAGTTTTTTATTACAAAATATCAAAGGTAAGAATTCTTTTTGCTCATCTCTGCAGACTGTAAAGTGAATGCCTGCTGTTCTTTGAGTGTGGTGTCGGTTTGAAATGAAAGGGCTCATATTGTTGGATTCTGTGGACTTTCCTCTTTCATTTGAGGTATTGTTTTTATGCATAGGTCAAATTCAGGAGAAATTCTGGCGATTCAGCGCTTATATGATTTTATCCTATGTTTTGCTACATGCTTATTTACTTGCTTGGAGCTTAAATTGTGTTCGGTTGAGGTAAAAATGGTCTACATGAGCTTTTGGCCGAGTTTCTTAGCGAAATGTGGATATGCCGCATGACAATGTTGCGATTTGGAAACAGGCTGTATTTATTATGCGTAACAACCGGCCCCGGTACCGGGGCGTAGGGCTTAAAAGGGGTTAAGGGTTTAACCCTCTCTAACCTGGTAGGCATTAGGTGAATCGTGGGTCTCCTCCCAGTCAGACGTGCCCAGAGACGCATTCCAGTTAGAAACGACCCATAGGTCCCATAGCCTAGATTATAAACTCTCCCATAGGCCTAATGAAATGCTGTACCAATAGTCAGGTATGGAGCTTCCAACGAAAAAAATCCCAAAAAATACAATGGCTTATAACCTATACTGCTCACACAAAGTAGTGGATATTTGATGAATATAACAACTATAAATCAAAGCGGTTTTACTGTCAAGGTTTATTCAAATAATTACAGGTAAAAGAAGGTTTGATCTTGAACACTGATAGGGTTGAGGCCAGAAAAGTCCGAGTTTGAGGTTTGCAGAAGATGATGTTTAGGCATGGGGTCGAATCAACAAAATCACATGACCTCAATAATGTGTTAGACCCTCGAGCGGCAATGCAAGCAGTCCAGTGTCTGCGTATGCTCCTGATAAGGCGACCAATCAGGTCCTGGGGAATCTGACGTCACTCCTCTTATAGTGCCATGCCCAATTCTTCAGTGGCCCTATAGGTGCCTGTTGCCTGTCCTTGACCCATTTCCCAAGGGTATCCTACTCATGTTTAACAGGTGAGAGGTCGGGGGACATCGCTGGCCACAGAGAGGTCTGACTTCGATGCACGTGAAGGTGCTCTCTGACAACGCGAGCATGATGCGCTCTGGCGGTATCGTCCTGGAAGATGAATCCAGCTCCATGACGGCGAGCGAAGGGCAGGACATGTTGGTCAATGATGTTGTCTCTGTAGTAGACACCTGTCACTCGCCCCTCACATAGGTGTAGATCTGTACGGCCAGTCATGGAGATCCCAGCCCACACCATAACGGACCTCTGTCCATACTGATCATGAGCCCCCACTGCAGCGTCATGATGACCTTCTCCCTCTCTCCCCCACACCCTCACACAACCGTCATTAAAGTCCTAAAGGAACCTGGACTTGTCTCTGAACATGACGTTAACCCAGCGAGCATTTGTCCACCGCTGATGTTGAGGAGACCACTCAAATCGAGCTCTACGATGTCTGGCTGACAGCGGTAACACGTCGAACTCTAATCTCTGATGCTTGCTGGCGTTGCTGCTGGATCTGTGTGGCATTGAGATGACGATTTCTTAGAACTGTGGTGACGATGAACCGGTCTTGACCACAGACTGCATAAAAAGATGGACGAAGCAACCATGACGTCACCCACTGGTTTCAGCATACCATTAAGGAAGCCTCGATTTTTACAATTTGAACAGCACCATTTAGTCATTTTGAAACCGGATGTGACTCCTATTGGACGAGAGCATGAATTGAAGATCCAGGGAGGAGCGGTGGATCTAAGGGTGGATCTGACCGTATCTAACGAGGACCAGAGGATAGCCACGCCCTTAAAGCATATTCTGGCTTTATCCTTTATTCTAGTCTATTTGAGACCATAATTTACAAAAATGAACATCATGATATACCGAAGGAGACTTGAAACTTGCGATAGACACCATAAAATAATATGGAAAACCATTATTGAAATAATAAATGAGGTGGGACAGTAGGGCCATTTTCTCATCGACTTCCATAGATTTCTATAGCATTGAACTTCTTTCTGCAACCACAGACATCGCCATCTGCTGGCCATTAAATAGAATGCAATTTTAAAAGATTTCCACAAAGGCCTCACTTTTTAGACCTGGGTGCTGCGTCCATCTTTTTATACAGTCTATGGTCTTGATGTCTGGTGGTGACGCTTCGACATCCGCTTCGTGGGCTATCATGCACTCTTCCTGTTGACGCTGAGAAACTCTGCGGGTTACTGACTGAGAAACACCCATCTGCCGTGCGACATGAGTCTGTCTGAAGCATTCCAATTGTCTGAAGTCACCCTTCAACAGTCAGCCGATGCATGGTATTCTATTCACGAATGACAGAGAAATGTAGCCTTTGGAGCTTTTATCCTTCCCAAGAGCGTGAAAAACGCATTCTAGGCGTGCTGCACATATTGCATGAAAACTGTAAAAAGTGACTTGCACCCCCTGATGTGTTCGGGTGCACACCCTGTGTATGTACTCATGCATTTTGGCACCAAATTGAGTGTGTCTGATCAAAACATGTTTGCCTGCATGATTCATATACTGTTTTGTCATATTCCTGGCTTGAAACATAATCATAGTGAAATATTTCAATATCCCTTACTTTGTGTGAGCAGTATATAATATCCACTCATCTAACAGGGATGCATCTAATAAGAACACTCGGCCTAAAATACCTTCTCATCTAACTGGGACATGTTTATCAGGGATGACAAGACCTTGTGAGCCACTGGTACAGTGGCTCGTCATGGAACCAGGCCGTGGGTATTGAAACAAGCACTTACACCCGCAGATGGGCCAGGTCACGCGATAACGGATTTACAAAATTGGTGTATTTTGTATCATAGCTCCAGAACTAAGTAAGATAAGAGTTACAATTTAAATGGCTTTGTGTAGGTCTTCCCTAGTACTTCAAACAACAAAATAGCTAATTTTGTTCATTTGATTTATTTTAGGTAAAAAAAACAGCAAAAAACCGGTCGGAAACGGAGTTACAAAATTTTTTAACTCTGTTACCGCGTGACCTGGCCCAGATGTAGAATATTTACAGACTGCCCGCGGACTCACCTGCAAATGTAGTTGGTTTTGCAGGTTGCTTGCAGGGACAGGCAGTTCGGCGTTCCTTGTCCTCGTATGAACAGATGGGAACGATGGTCTGCCGCCGGCGCTCAGTGCAGGCCGATTGGTCGGAGGGGGGGCAGGAGCAGAAGAGCATGCCATAGCTGTGTTTGGGCGGCACCTTGTCGAAGAACTGCCGCAGGGCCTTGTGGCACTTGCGCTTGTTGCAGACCTCGGCGGTGGAGACGCGGCTGGTGCAGGGGCTGATGTAGGCCGACCGGTACTTCTTACACGTGTCGTTCAGGTTACACGCCTTGGCTGCACTCAGGCAATTATTCTCTTTTGTCATCACTGGCTCACCTGTATGGGGATGAAGGGCAGAGGAGGGTTTATAAAGTTGATCATGAAGAGGTGACGTGAAACCAAAAACAAGATTTCCAAAATTTTCATTAAAAGACTTAATGCCTGAAGTGAAAATGTAAAGGTTGTGTTGGTTGTCCATTGTCATTTACACCATACATGCCAACTCTACCGCTTTTGGCAGTAGACTACCGCTTTCGGGGCGTTTACAGCGGCGGTGTTAGACCTGGGCTAATATCCCTCCCTTTATTAACAATTAGTCCTGGCTAATTTTAGATGGTTTTCCTTCATGAACAGGTTTTTCATTTCAAGAATAATCAAGTGACAATTGAAGACACGGCTTCTCTCCCCCATGCGATCTAACAGCGACAAAATAATGGGCTGCATTCAGTACAGAAAAATAATTTAATTGTAATTAGGTCTTTGCACCGGCACTCGGCGACAGCATTTCAGAACTCTTCAGCGAATGAAGGTAATTTTGGTGACTAGTACGTGGTTTCGTCCGTTTACATTTTTCAATCAGACAGCTGTCTATTTTTTACAGCGAGTTGCGTGACCGTGCTGCAAAAACAGGTGTACGTACGCGTCGCCAAAATTACCTTCATCCAGTGAAGAGTTCTGAAATGCCGTCGCCGAGCGTCGGAGCATAGACCTAATTATAATCATATTATTTTTCTGTACTGAATGTAGCCCATTATTTTGTTGCTGTTAGATCGCATGGGGGAGAGAAGCCGTGTCTTCAATTGCCACTTGATTATTCTTGAATTGGAAAACGCGTTAATGAAGGGAAACCATCTAGAATTAGCCAGGACAAATTGTTGTCAATAAAGGGAGGGAATTTTCGGGTCTAACACCGACTCTGGGGCGTTTTATTCTGATTAAAAAAAACGCCCCAAAAGCAGCAGAGAGTTGGCATGTATGTATACACTGGGTCAGGGGCAGCCATCCCTGGTCCAGCAGGGCTGCAATGTCTGCTGGGTCTTGGTTTTACTCACAAATTAAAGGACATGATTACACAGTTAACTCAACTCGCCTAGTTTATTGGTTCCAAAACGGATAGCAAAAATAAAACCCTCCAGTGCTACATTTACATTACAAAGCTCATTGTTGATTTCTGATATTTTTCTCAGATTAGATAATGTCTATCTTGACGGTTCACATTGATAAAAGGGTCATTCCATACTAAACTGTACAATTCACTGTTGTATAAGAATGGTCAATAAAATTTTTTTCTAAGAGAATTAAATGATTTGCATTGTTCATATTTATTCACTCTCGGATTGAAGATATACAGAGAAAAAATCTGAGTCATTGGTCCAACAACACAGCAGAAAAAGAAGTTACTTGATGTCAGCCAAGGCATTGTGAAGGACATATTTTGTTACAAAATTTGGCAGCCAACTTCATGAAATGCTCATGACATGTCTGTTGATACTTCGAAAGAAAGTGAAATGAAATATTGCAGAGAAATACCCATAATAACGGTTTCAATTGTCTGCACTAAATTAGCGGGACTCGTCTAATCAGAAATGCAATTTGAAATGACCGTCGTGGGCGTAACCAGTCGCGTCCTCACGTGTTACGTCCATCCCTATGGGTTAATTTGCATAATATATGCAAATGGTGTAAAGATGACCTCGGCAAAATAAGGTACTCACTTCCTGCATCAAAATCTCACAAGGCGTCAGACAATCATATATACCATGAATGAAAATTTTTCCGTGTCCTAATATTGTGTTACGACCATAAAAACAAAAACAATCTGTGCGCTATCACCAAAGATGGACGCAGCACCCGGGTCTGAAAAGTGAGGCCAATACGGAAATTGAATTCCATTTAATGGCCAGCAGATGGCGACGTTGGTGGTTGCAGAATTGGAAAAGGTGTATTTGAATTTTCATCACCATTGTAACACATTTGTACAGTTTTGTATGGAATTAGCCAATTACAAGTGACATGTATCTAACTGTAATCTGAACACATCTGGCTGTCGAAACAGCAGGCACACACACATTGACGTCTTTTTACAAGTCACGTACATCACCAACAACAAAAAAAGTCATTTCTGAGAGCACTCATGGCATTCAAGTCTGATTTAAACCAAGAAAATGGACAAATGTATGGATGGGATTAGGCCAGGGGACAGAAAACAGTTTGTCAGCTGTAAATGTTGAGGTCAAGAGAGCAAAAAAATAAAATAAAATAAAAGCCAGACGGCTACCATTGGCAGTTTTAACAGTGCTCAGCACATGCCTACAGGAAAAAAGCCACATGGATTCTGATCTGAATCGTGTCGTATGGCCACGTGTCAGATTTGTATTCGATTTAGGACCATATATCGAAGTGGCTCAATTTTGATTTGAAGGTTGAATTTAAAGGTCGGATTTATGTGTCAACACAGCCCAGAAAACATCAGATCTGTGTCACACTATGGCAAAAATTCTTATTTCTGTCACTTCAGTCAGGTGATGTAACCGTAGCAACAGAGCACTGTACACATCATTGAGATCATCATCTGTTTCTCTTCGTAGGGATGCTGGACGACCATGTGATTATATCTTGACCTTTACACATGAAATTTATGTTGCGGACTTCCGACAATCAAAGTGGTTTGTAATTTTTGAATTCTCCCTCTTTTTACTGACATGAAAAGGGGCTGTCCCTGGACTTAAGCACACATCACACATTTGAGTTCACTTGCCTAAAACAAACCCGCACTACTACTACTGACAACAGCAGGTATGCCAAAAACTCAGTGAGCTGCAGCAATTAGTTATTCTGCCCTGCGTTCCTCATTACCAGTTAAGAACCAACAGCAAGGAACAAACAGCTTCAAGGCATAATTAAGCACAAGAGTAATTAGTTGTTTTCACAGAAACATTCCAGTCCAATCTGAAAAACGTAGGCTGAAAGAATGGCTTTTACTCCCTGTTGATGACTAGAAACTCTGGTTTCAAATCTAATTTATTTCTTCCAATGTGAATCAGCATATTCGGGAACTGATTAAAATCAGGCTTGACCAGGCGCCTCAGTGAACATATCTTTATATTATCTGTAAATCTGCCCACTGATTACTATTAACAATTGATTCAAATTAAATTGACGTCAGTCATTGAGAAAACATAACTATGTTTAAGTGGATCGATTGTTTATACACTGAAAAAAAGTATTTGGTCAGTGTCTCAGCACTACAGGTCGTTTTAGCACTGAAAACAGCATTAAAATTATAATTAAGATTAAACAGAGGATCACACCATCTTCATCTAGGCATCACTGAGCACAAAAACGACACCATTGGACAGCACCTGTTTCAAGAGCATGGATTACCTGAATCTCTGAACATTCAACATTTATTTTCAGTACTGAAAAAATGTAAATCAAAATTCTAATGTTTTATCTTTGAAATCTTTATATATATACTGGACAAAGAAAGTTAGGGATCACTCTGATTTTTAATATTGAAATATGATATGGAACATAATTTGAACTATCAAATATTTCAAATTCGAAAATTGGGGTGATCCCTAATTTTCTTTGTCCAGTATACATACACTCACAACTAAGTTGAGCATTCAGTCGGACTCTGTCCTTGTTGTTTATGTAAATATGCACTAGACAGTAATCCCTTTGACCTTTTTCTTATTTTTTCTATTTTAACCCATCATCATTCAAGACTTCATTCACTTGAGAAAGACACAAAGCTCCGTCGAAAGGCCGTGTGTATTTTTTCAAGAAATTAATTTTTTTTAACTTTTAAAAATATTTTAAAACTTATTTTAAACTTAATTTATTTTTAAATTAGTCATTTATTGTCAAAAGGTCTTATTATTAAAAGCACATCTAAGTATTCCCCGTGGTCTCAGTATAATTTGGAAGCTGTGTGTGAATATGGTGTGAAGCGACAGGCGTTTTCAGTGACTCCCCATATTCGCACATCTTCTAACACTTGCCTGAGTGTGAAGGAGGGGTGAAGCAGCTGTGTGTGGCACAACATTGCCAGCTTTGCAAATCCTACGAGACTTTTAAAGAATCAATCATGCACATCGCGTAAACCAATAGTTCTCAATGTCAGTCCTAGGGCCCACTGTGTAAACTGGTTTTTGTTCCAACTGCCATTGCAATTGCGGGATTTTAACAAGCTCTTCATTTGTCTTAATTAGGTGCACTTGTGTTTTGAGAAGTTGTGTACCTTCTTTAGTCATATTTTGGCAGAAAAATCCATGCTTTTCATGAAGAATAAAATACTCTTGAACATATCGTGCTTTATTCTGTTTTGCGAGTAATTTCAGATCATATAATTTTTAAACAGATCAAATTAACCACTGAATAAAAACAGTGAGCTCCAAATTGGGTTGCTGTGTTGGAATTTCTCTCAGAATACTTCACTGGAAGTTAAAGGGGAACTATGCAAGATTTTGGCCGCAATTATTATGCCTCAGAGTCACTGTGCTGGTTAAGCGACTTGTTAAGGGGAGAATGGGGCTTATCTGCCCGCTCCCTAGCATATCCTAGCTGAAACCCGACCTTGCAAGATCAGGTCCACCGCCCCGGTGTCCCAAATCATGTCGCTGGATGGAGCTATCGCGAGAAACGAACTGCTTTACGGTACAAGACAAAAACTCCCTGGCTGGTAATAAGAGGAAGACTGCTTCTTTTCACTGGTGTTAAGATGGCGGAGCCGGCGAAAAAAAAGAGGTGAGGAAGAGAAAACAAGCGTCTGACTGAGCGAGAAGTCACACGAGTCAATCTTGGTCGAGCTTTTTCAGAATGGAGAGAGCTCAAGGAGAAAGCAGCATGCAAATCAGATGCCGACCTGGAGTTGTTGCTGTTGCACTTGTAAGTATCGTTGCGAAAAAATGTATGCATTCCTTGTATTCATATGTCGTTGCCCTCTCTTCATGTTTGCTGTTGTTTGTAAAGGCCTTTGCGCGATTATTGTATGAGTGGTGCTTGATGCTTGTTAAGCTAGCAGAGATGTTAGCATAGTTACTGGTGAACACGTTTGTTTGTCACGTAGCTGTTATTTATTTTACTACTTCGTCCTGTTTCTGCGTGCGATTTTACTATGAGCCACATAGCTTCGTCAGCCGAATCTAGGTTTGTGAGTTTTGTGCAGTTTGCTATTTACATTGTGTAGTTAAAGATTCGTTAGGAGAGCAACTAGAAGAGCGTGTTACGAAAACATTACGTCTGATAAATATCGGTGCTGAGGAAAGAAAACTCAGAAAGCATAAACAAAAAAGCCGCAGTTATTCTTAGCCTTTTACTTGTTCCCGTAATTGTTTTGTTTATGACAGATATACAACGTAAAACTTGTGATATATATGGTTACAAACCTCGGTAGACATCGCTTCAGGACTGCCTTCTCGCCGGTTTCGTTGTAAACAAATGCACATGGGGGGTGGAGGAGGTGGTTGCGTGAGATTTTTACGACAGTTGTGTGAAATTTGCACACCGGAACTATAGGGGGAGCTGCGGAGAGGGGAAAAAAGCACCAAACCAACCAAGAAGCGAGCGATTTCCGATCAACTTACATAGTGCCTCTTTAAGAGCCACTGGTGTGAACTGTTGATCAGCTTAGGACAGCAGCATCACACTCATAAGTGCTCAGTCATAATTCTCAGCAGGTGAATTTCCGACAGGGTACAGCTTCTCGGGCAATTGCTTTTGGTAATGGCTTTCTGGTAATGTGAGAGACAGTTTTCTGAAAACAAACACAGCAATCCTAATTCCGGTATCATTCCCTCCATTGACACCTAAAGTATGATCCCTTGGGAGACAAACAAAACATAATAGGGCGAAAGAGCCATCATTATGCCTCAGTTTCACACTCAATTGAAAAGCCAGTCACATTTTCACACACCGTGAGGCGAGGACGGGAAAACGTCTTGTATCGTTACCCAGGTCCATTTCCTCAATTTTCTCAAATTGGATATTTTGTGACTTAAGTGCTTTCAGCAATGGGGTCTTCAATCAGCAGATTTAATGAATCTGTTATATAATCAGACCCCTTTTCCCAGAAATTTAGTGACTCAAGAACTTTTAGCACCAGGGTGTTCAAGTCCTCCCTCCGCACAATGCGCTAGCGCACATGTCACACAGGTATGACGATATCAGTGACCGCAGTGTGTGTGTGTGTGTGTAAAGCTTAAAGGACACTGTTCCTTCCGGTGCAGAATGCAACTGAGAGCAAAACCGATTTCTGAAAGGATTTTAAAAAAAGAAAAAGAAACAAAAATCAAACTTTTGGGGGAAATTAAATATGGCAGAACAAAGCCTGTTTTCTCGAGAGACAGAACATGGAAGGTCATTGTGAAGAGAGGGGGGTTCTGAGGAAATTGGGAATCTGGGAGAGGAGGACTCCAGGTTTTTCAGTTGCCGCTTAACAATCTCCACATTTCCTCAAACTGAGCCATAATCTAATAAAGCCGCACGGCACTGCAGCAAATCTGATAATGCACAGCCGTGAGTCCCAGAATCTATCCCTGAGAGCCATCCCCTGCTCCCATTCTCTCTCTACTTCCCCATCTCTTCTTTCTCTCTTCCCCTCCCCCTCTCCATCCCTCTCTATACCACATACATACACACACACACACCACTCTATACAATATACAGCCGCATTGACGTGATTTCATTGTTCATTGCATATTGCATTGAGAAGATATCAGGTCCCCCCCTTTCCCTTCATTACACCGCAAACAAACAATGTTCCCCAGACCACTTCAGGCACAAGGGCAGGGGGCAGGGAGCAGTGGGGAGCAGGACATAAGACCGTTTAATAATTAAATCCTCAAACAATTACACCTACGTGCTCTGCATGCGCACAAAAGAGTAAAGCATTTTGGATAATGCAAAGGAATGAGGGAAGTAACTGGCGAGACTGTAACCAGCTGAGCACCGTTCCGTACCAGCTCTTCAGATCCACAGAACAAGCCCTGTGTTCCCCGGAACCAACCGCCAGTTCAGAACAACTTCTGAGGACGTGCACTTCTATCACACACTACAGTACTTTAAATGTTACTGCATTAGTTAGAGGGAGAGAGAGGGTGAGGTGTGTAGGGGCAGAAAACTGCATGTTTGAGCAACAAGTGTCCGATGGAGGGGTTTTTGTTTACATAAAGACTGGAGTCTCGTTAGATGCATTAGGTTTGTGTCCTCAAGAAGAGTCAGCAGTGTGCTTGTGACATTGGAGTCAGTAGTGTACGGAAAATTTAAGGGGACCTCCTGCAAGGCACGAGAGGAGGCCCCTCCCACATACGAAATATCACACTACCGCCTCACAGCAAGAAGGCTGTGGGTTCGAATCCAGCCTGGGGCCTTTCTTGGGTCCCTGCCTTTCACCCACAGTCAGCTGGGATAGGCTCCAGCTTCCCCACGACCCTAGTGAGGAAGAAGCGGTATAGAGAATGGATGGGTCTAAGGATATAATAGACATATGAAATGTGTCAAAAGTTTGTCTAAAAAGTGAGGATATAAGGCACGTACTTCCGTTTGTAGTTAGATTTTTTTTTTTTGGACTACAAAGCCAAGTGACTGAAGTAGTGGGGAGTTATGCGGATCTGTCAGATATCCAGTCATTTTAACATTGCAAATCTAATGTGCCCTTCAACCAGCAAGTGCCTGTTAGCTGCCCGGTACTACTCCGAGTCTCTGACATAACCACAAAGTCGTTACGGAACATTATGTTACAGCTACCGTTATAGCTAACAGTTTTAGCTAACAGCAAAGAATTTGCCTTTCATCTTTGTTTGCTGGGACTTTTAATTTCACATTCAAGAATAATGAAGAGTCAGCATTTGCTAATCATTATTTCGAGGCATACTGCTTTGCATGGCAATATCAAGTTAGTAGCTTGCTAGCTAACAATGATAACTAGAATGTACTGTTTACTTTTTTCATTCCACATTAGTAGCTAGTTAACTGGGTCATGCTAACTTTTGTGGTAACATTAGGTAACTAACAGTACGTTTCCCAACTTGGAAATCTTACTAACAAGCCTCTTTCTCCAACTTGAGATAACCAATGCTAACTTTTGCATTTGTTTGGCCAAGTCATCATGGTCCAATGACTGTAGGCTACCTTCCTTTGTACACTCACTGATATCCTGTAATGTTAGGTCATGTCATACCAGCCCTGACAACACCAGAGATGTCCCCCTCAAAACATCTGAACTCCACAATATGCCTCGAATTAAAGGTCCCCTATTATGCTGATCCTTCTTTTAATACATACAAGTAATGTTATAATGTTGGATGTCCATACTCAACCTCTGCATAGTTTCTAAAAGATACAGGGGTTTTGCCGTAATCCGAGAATGTGATTTCCTGAACATGATTTCCTCTCTGAACAGCTCGTCCCGGGATCTTTACGAGATCTGGGCAAAACCTGACGTCAGGTTGTTGCGTCCAATAAGGACAGACCTGGCCAGAGCCAGTCACAGCGCTGGACCTGCCCACCTTGGAATTTATTCTATCAGATACAAACGAGCCCAAATCACATAGTGTAGATTTATCAGTATGTCTCCCAAAGCTATTTGTTCGCGTTTTTTTGGATGTAGAACTATTTTCTCTTCCAAAGACGATGCCACCAGAAATCAGTGGGTAGCTTTTTTGTTTGTTGGCGGCAAACAGCCACACTCAAAGGGAACGTTAGCTGTTTGTGCTTGGCATTTCACCGAAGACAGCTTTGTCAATAAAGGATAATTCGACGCTGGATATGCGTCTCAGCTGCTTCTCAAACCTGGAGCAGTTGCATCGAACAAGTGCTCGGAGCCACAAGCTCTAAATAATGATATAACAGCAAATAATGTAAGTGAAGCTAACGTTTTGAGTGGCTAGCAGGACTGCTAGCGATAGTTAGCACTAACAACTGGCCTCAAACGCTGGCTTTGTAAAATATCTGAAGATAAAGCCTGGAACTGTCCGTGACTCACAGACGCGGAAGCTGTTAAGCTTTACCATTTTGTGTTGCTTTACTGCGAAAGCCTACCTAACGTGATAGCCTGTTGAATGTGGTTGTAGTACTGCGCCTAATGAAGCTTAGTTATTGTTGCTAATGTTTGTGTCCTAGCTAAATATGCAGGAGTAAATAATATGAAGGAGACATTCAACAGAAGGTGTGTTAACATAAACCTCATTTGAAGCTAACTCTTTATACTTGTTTGTAATTTGGATGCTTGGTACAACTGCTCATGGTCACGGAACTTACTGTCTGTAAAACCTGTATTGCAGGGGTAACGTTTGTCTCTGTTGTTATGATGACCGCTCGGTTACTACCGCATGTTAGTTTGCGTCCTGTGCAACTTAAAAATGCTCCTGGTGAACTTATATGCAGTGATTCAGATTGGTATGCTTGTGTTACTTTGGTTAGCATCAAGGTGGTAGTTTCATTATAACGTTACCTGACCGTAGCCGCTACAGTAGAAGCTAACCGGAGAGGTGTTGTGCGTGTCTGCAAAGTTGGGTTGATAAGGCTGCAGTTAGACCAGACTTATGCTTTGCGGAGCTTAGGTCACGTGTTTGGGTTTGTTTACTGCTGCTGTGAAACAATCGTTTCGCTTATCCATGACCGGGGTCAGCCAAGTACTTTGCCGTGGTGTGAGCTAGCTCTCTGATCCTACCACTGTGAACGCAATTGCCAAACGCACTGTAATGTATCTGGAATAACAAACAATTTCTCTGCATTACCGTGGCGGAATTTCATCCACCTCTGAAAATTGTTCTGGCTAATAAAAAGCAGAAAAAGATGTGGAGGTCGGATTCGGATTACTGGTAGATGGTATCGATTCGCTAGCTCCACATAAGCAATGCTTACACCGTTTTTGTGTTTTTGCTACGAACTCAATTAGTAGCTTGGTGTCGGAATTGTGTTTCGTTTTGGTAGAAATGGTTAACAGGAGCCTTTAGCAAAGTTTCCTCCGGACGCATGCAAGGCGAGACAGTACGAGCAAAGCACTAAAATTTCAACTTGCCACTCGTCAACATCTTGCTGTAAAGGTTGCTGCAATACTTCAATTGCTTTCTCCTCCTGTTCAGGGTCGGATTTGGGATCAAACAAGTACAGTCTTACAGTAATAGATGCCGCAGAGGGCTGTCCTGAAATACCTGCCATCTTGGTTTCCTGGTTTTTTGGGTCTGCACCCTCCCCCAGAATCGAAGCGGCCAGGCAGCCAATCAGAGCAGCGCCTCATTAGCATAGCCTCTCCGCCCACTCAAAGCAGCTCGTGTGTCAGGCCGGCACAGACGGGGTGAGAGAAGATGTTTCACTTGGCCTGGATTTGTGTGGTTTTTTTTTTTTGTAACTGAATTCTTAACATTATTTTAAAGACCCTTTGGACATATTTTAAACTACTAAATATTGCATAATATGGGACCTTTAAAGTGAGTGTCATCCTACACAAAAATTGTCATCGTCAAAATTTTAAAAAATGTTGCCCAATGACACCGTGCTGAAAAGCCATTACTGTCATGATGCTGCGTGTTTGGGAAAAGCTTGTCCACGCCAGTCACACTTGCACTTAATGGGAGCCGGTGGAAAAGAGCCCGCTCAAACTGTTGGGAGAGTCATGGTACATTGAGGTTCATATGACTTTCCAGCCAGAATATTTGCATAAAATCATTATAACAAAGAAACTGAGGTTACAATGCAAAATCCATGAATCAATGGTAAGCCTGGGTTTGAGAAAGGCAATTTTGGTTCTTAAAAGACTGGCAGCTGAAAATGTTAAACTCACGGTTGAAAATGAGAATCGAAGGCCGCTCACCCACTTGACCTTTCTCCATTTTACAGTCCCAGCCATCAATTTGATTGAATTCTCATTTTATTCCTGTATAAGAATGTCCGGGCTCACGATTACGTGGGTTATATCCCTACGAATTATAGCACATTAATTTTCGTAGGCGTAAATACGAACAGTGAATGTAAACAGCCTCTGAAAGTGGATGTTCTCTGTGGGTAAATGAAAGTAAAGATGCATTGATTGATTTTAAAGGTCCTGCAGGGTCAAGCGTAACACATGAGCAAGTGACATAGACGGACATTGAGCAGTAACACTACGGTTGGGAACGTAGTTTGCATAGTTCATCTTTGGATACTTTTCAGGAGCTCTCATTACGGGAGGCTCCAGCCGAAGCGCTCTACAAAGCCTGCACTTTATCTGAAAAAGCATAAAGAGCAGACGTCCCGCTTTTCACACAAGCCAAGAACAAACTCATCCATCAACGTCCGCTTGCAAACCCGCCGCACCGCGGCTGTGGTGGAACACAGCCCCGGTCTCAAACGGTAATAATGACCTCATGAAAATAATTAAAAAGAAAGAAAAAAGAATGCAGCCTGAAATTGCCTGGTCCGACCGAATGTCAGGACAGCGCGTCAAGCACGGGATGCAAAAGCCCACTGAAATATCTGACTCAAATACGGAGCGACGATCAGTCATAGCGTATGTGTTCACCTCAGAGATGCGCTGCAATAGTAGTGAGGGGGTGATGATCATGGAAAAGATGAAAAACCAACTCATGTTCTCAAACACCATTCAGCATGTGCCTCTATCCTGGTCAATTCCACGCAAAATGGTACCCCAGGGGCAATTTTTTTTTTTTGTCATATATTTTGAATCATTTTTGTTTTGCAATAATTTACCACTATTAGTTCTATAGACTGTAGAAAAAGATGAACGAAGCAACTGTAACATTACCCATTGGTTTCAGCATACCATTCAGGAAGCCTCGATTTTGGCTATTTGAATTTGGCTATTGTGTCATTTTGAAATTGGATGTGATTCCAATTGGATGACATCGTGAATTGAATATCCAGGGAGGAGTGAGGGGTGGATCTACGGGTGGATCTGACCGTATCAGACACAGGACCAGAGGATAGCCACGCCCCTAAAGCATATTCTGACTTTATCCTTTATTCTAGTCTATGTAGGACCATAATTTACAAAAATGAACATCATGATATATCGAAGGAGACCTGAAACTTGCGATAGATACAATAAAGTAATGAGGAAAATCATTATTTAAATAATAAATCAGGTGGAAAAGTAGGGTCATTTTCTCATAGACTTCCATAGGATTGAACTTCTCTCTGCACTGAAAACGTGTTATTTTTGTCAGTGAAACATGCTTGCACTCCTTCCTCAGAATTATATGCCACAGAAAAGTCAACGAAGCTCAGTTTTCTCATTTAGTCCCAGACACGTTACGTCAGTTACCGAAGAATGTTACGTCTGTTACTATACTTTTTGACTCAGAAAGTATAATTCAGCCAACATAAACACTTTCTTTATTCTGATTGCTGGAGAAGTGACTGTCAACCTTCTTTTGACAGAGAGACTAAGATGATTGAAGGAAAGAATTCAGAGAAATCTTCAATTTAAAAAAGCATGTAAAAATTGAGGTATTTTTTCATGTTACGTCAGTTACCCTGTAAAATGACAAACCGTGGGACAGTGCAATACGCAAAACAAAATCAATTACATATGGGTTCTCAAACATCAACAAATGTTTGAATCCCTGTGATATTTTGTAGTGATCCACCATGTAATTACAGAGTAACTGAAGTTAAAGGTGTTCTAAATGTTACGTCAGTTACCGTGGAATTGGCCTCCGGTCTGCCCTTGAGTTCCCCTGGAACTGACTTTGGAAGGACATGACAGTGTGTTGTTTTCTTTGTGCGGGATTCAGCACGCTGTTGTAAGCAACACTCCTCCCCTATTACTAGAGTCATCTTAGGCAGAGGACTGTTACCAGAGGACTGTAAACACTGTCTCAGGTGACTTCTGAGTCCAGGTGTAATGTGATTGTGAATCTAAGGAGTTCTGTCTACATCCCAATCTAAGCAAACGCATACGCTGTCTGGCTCTGAAATGGGAATAAACTGGTCAGCTGGCTGGAGAAAGGGTTTATGGAAGTTTCAGACTGGGTAGGATAAACTTGAGGGAGAGGTTAGTTGAGTTAAGTGTGTGTGTGTGGGGGGGGGGGAGAGCATGAGCCTGGAAATAAATTTGCTTCAAGTTGTATTTTGATTCTCGTGACATGTGAGTAGGGCCTGAAAGTATGTCAGTCAGCGACCTTGAAATGCTTAAGTATAGGACAGTAAAAATTTACAAATTTAGAAAAGCAGTGCACAAGTGGGTTGAGCAGCAAGTGGCTTTACTACCTCAACGCTCACAGTGTGTTTTACTGCTCTGGTGCAAACTGCGAGTGTTTCTACCCCTGCACTAACTGTGAGCTGTGCAGCAACCATGCAAACCATGATCTTCATTACCCGTGTTCGAACGGTAAGTGTTTCTGCACTCACACCAACTGCGTGCTTAGCTGACCCAGTACAAACTGCATGTATTTCATGACATCAGTGTGATTCCTTCTAATGCATCATAAGTGGCCAGTTAGCTGCCAGGTATATAATCATATAGCCTATAATACCCTACCACAAACAGTGTAGCCTGCCCTCTTCTTCTGGGAGTTGGGACTTGGATCCCGAGAGCGATGGAACGAGAAACTTGTGGGAGTATGGGTTATGCAGTTCTTGTATCCATTCATAAAATGGTACGGATTCCATGAATGAACTATATCTCTAGACCAAACTTTCGCGTGATGCTGCAGAAATCAAAATGGGCTAGTCAGATTTGGGCCTTGTATGGTGCCAAAATGCAATCAGAAGACAAAGAAAAAGCATAAGCAAATCATTTTTCATTATGGCATACTAAATCAAGTCAGTAGGGTTGGGCCCTTTTCGAATTAATGAAACTTCTACATGTGCAGGACAAAACGTCTTGTTGTTTCTCCAGAATCATTTTATTTGAAAACCTAACATGAAATGAACTCTACTAAGGACCTCCTTCTAAATACCTTACATAAAGATAATTATATCGAGGTATAATTGAGGTATAGTGCCTCTTTTTTGTCATCTAAAGTCTGGAGTTACCAGCTTCTACTTTCAAAGAAGAATCTTTTTTTTCCCCAAGAAAAATCATTCAGATACCTCACTTTTAACCTTGACACGAACTGCAATCAAAGAAAACAATCCATCTCATTACTTTAAATTAAAACTGTTTAATTACACCACAGATTAAACCTCTCAAGAATCAATAATCCAGGATCTCTGCTGTTTCCACTCACAGGCCAAGCCTAAATTCCCTGCAACAGGGACCCAGCTCCAGTAGTTGGGCTAGTCTTTAAAATACGTACATTCAGAGTAAGCACCTTTATTCATGGGCATTGGGACCTTCTTGCCCACAGTCATAAACCTTGGCACCTAAAGAGAGCAAAACATGCAAAATCTGCATTTTGAAAAGGCAGTGGATATTTTGCCGCGAACCGGTTTTACATTTTCGCGGCTATTTGGCTGTGACTTCCGCTACACAGGCGCTGGTGTATCATTTTCAGACTCTTTTCGTGTGATGCATAGAAATCATTGGATAACAGCGAATATTTATGGCTAGTTCTCTATTTTTGCTAGCTAACAGTTATATTTCATGCATCTTAGTCAATAGAATATAAGTGAATAGCCATTATTTTGCTAACTATCTTAGCTAGAGTTGAACAGAGAACATCTAAATATCAAGTTTTGCAACAAGCACCAATTTACAATAATAGCCGACTATCGTTGACCAACATCAGCATAAAAACTCAGTAGCAGGCGAACAAGGTAATCAGCCATGTCAATGTGTAACTGACCAAGCTACACAGCTAATTCATAACTAATTGCTAATCTCACACTAGTGAAAAAGCAAAACAATTGCAATTCACTGTTTTTATTGATTTATATGTGCCGCAAATGGGTAGCTGAGCTGGCAAACTAGCTTGCTAGCCTAATGTGCGAGCTACTTTGTTGGTTTGTTTCATCAATGTTAGCAGGCAAACTTTACATTAGGTGCATATTAATGCCAGCTACGAGGCTAAATGGTTGCATTTCAGTCCTAGCTAAATTAGTTAGAAAATAAGTGAATAGTCATTATTTTACTATTGACTAAGCTACATGAATTAAATATGACTGTTAGCTAGCTAGGCTAACGAACTAGCCTAGCCTTTTTTGCCAACTTAGCTGGTTACATTTGCTGCATGTAAATGCTAGTTAGCTAACTAAATGGAAAAGTTATTACTATTCACTGTTATCCATTGCTTTCTATGCACTGAAAATGATACAACTGCGCATGCTTACTGGAAGTCACGGCCAAGTAGCCATAGAAATGTGAAACCGATTCATGGCAAAATATTCACTGCGTTTTGAAAATGTGTGCAACTACGAAGACCTTAGCGTTTAGTCGGAGGAAGCTCCTTGAAAGAGTTTAGAATTTGGTGTTTGTCCGTCCTATTTATTGTTCTGTTCCTCAGAGTATATGTTCTGTCCCGAAGAAGGTCTTGTTTTGTTGGAGCATTGTCTTTGCTTGCAGACCTCAGTTGGTTTGCTTCTGTTGCAGCAGGAGGAAGTGTTTACTCTATCAGTCTCTTAAGAGAAAGCTCTTATTTTCTGTGAGGATTTTCACCCAATTTTTCTGGGGTTTTTTGTTGGCAAATTCGCTGGGGAGTTACACTCCTTTTCTCTGTTACCATTTCCCTTATTAGTGGTCACTCGCGTTTCGTGGGTGGCTTTTAGAAACTCTATCCTGTGTCGCGTCTGGTCCTCCGTCCCATTCCCCCCTCACAAGGGAGTGTTCTTGAATTGCCCCAAGGTCCAGTTCTGATGCTCACTTGCCATTGGAGGTACTTTCAGGAGTGGAGTGGGGTTAGAATGAGCACTCCAACTTGTTGGACACTAGCAATAAAGTGCTATATGCTGGACACATTCCTCTCGTACAGTATCATTAAAATTCTCTATGACTAATGCCACAGTAGCCTGTCTGTCGGTTTGGACCAGACGGGATAGCCTTTATTGTCCTTGTGCATCAATCAGCCTTGGGCATGTAACATTTTATCACCGGTTCATGGTTTATCCCTCCTTTGACCCACTGTTTGCCACAGCAAACAGGAAGCACCCAAGAAGTGACTTTGATAATGCTAACTACTTCAGAGATGCTTCGACTCACTTGGCCACCCATAACACTTTGGCCCTTGTCAAAGTCACTCAAGTCTCATCTTTTCCACATCCTACATGTAGACTATGAGACCCGACAGTTCATTCACCATCTAAGGTCCATCAGCAGACATTGACATGTGCCTTTGTCACAAGATAATGAGATTCACTTCATCTGCCAGTGTTTAATGTTTTGGGTCATTGGCGTATGTCTAGAAAAACAAACATAGCATGCAATGCTAAAGTACCCTCGGCCGTATGGGCATAAGACAAGGAATGGACCCTGTGGACCATGTGATCTTGAGACGCAGACTATTTAGTATAGGTCTGTCTTAACAGTCTCTCACTTGGTTTGATAACTATCTATCAAACAGATCGCAGTGTGTGCAGGCTGAAGGCCTCACTTCGAACCCTTTAAAATAAAGAAATGGTGTGCCTCAGGGTTCAGTTCTGGGACCGTTATTGTTCACCATTTATATTAATAATATTGGGCACAATGTTCCAAATGCAAACTTTCACTTCTATGCAGATGATACTGTTATTTACTGCTCTGCTCCAACGCAGCATAAGGCTTTGTGTCATTTACAGGACGCTTTTAATACTGTACAAGTCACGTTTAGGGATTTAAAATTGTTCTTAAATCCTGAAAAAACAAAACTCACGATGTTTAGTAACTCAGACTAGACCACGGGACTTGCCTTCTATAATTACGTCTCAGGGCGACGTGATTGAGCTTGTCTCATCCTACAAATATTTGGGTGTCTTAATTGATGATCCACTGTCTTTTAAGCTTCACATTCAGCAGCTTGTCAAGAAGCTGAAGCTGCGTCTGGGTTTCTACTTCAGAAATAAGTCCTGTTTTTCATTTGCTGCAAAGAAGAGACTTGTTGCTGCTACTTTCCTGCCCCTGATGGACTATGGTGATGTTTTGTATATGCATGCATATTCACAATGCCTTCACTCTCTGGATACTGTATATCGTGGAGCATTGAGGTTTATTACGTCTTAAAGCTCTAACTCATCATTGTGACCTGTATTCTCGAGTTGGTTGGCCTGCGTTGTCTATTCGAAGACAAAATCATTGGCATGTCCTTATTTATAAAACAATTTTTAATTTGCTTCCCTCTTACTTATGTGATTATATCAAGTTGAGAAATGTTGGAACTTACAGTCTTCACTCTGTCTCTCATTCACAAGACCTATTTTTGCTGTCTGTTCCTAAAGTACGACTTGAAATGGGAAAAAGGAGTTTTAGACATGCGGCTCCTGCAGCGTGGAACCTGTTGCAGGAGGAGTTGGGCCTGAGGGAGCTGGTCTCTTTAAACTTTTTTAAAAGCAGACTGAAGGTGTTGGAGGCTGATGCATCAGATTGTAGATGCTTTGATGGCTGATTTTTTCTGATGTGACACTGGATATGGTGATGTGCTTTTTATCATTGTTTTGTATTGTTTGTTTGTAATTGTGTCCAATGACTTGCTGCTGTCTTGGCCAGGACACTCTTGCAAAAGAGATTTTTAATTTCAATGAGGCTTTCCTGGTTAAATCATTTTAAATAAATAAAATAAAATAAAATAATAATTACAACATATAAAGGGTTTTTTAATGTATGCCTATGTAATACAATGGGCCAGTTTCACAGACATGGCTTAAGCATAGTCTTGGACTAAATAGTTTTGTATGGAGATTCTCTATTGAAAATTGAATTTAGTCTAGGATTAAGCTTAATGTGTGTCTGTGAAACCGGCCCAATGTGTTTAATACTTTTGCGCTTGAGAGAAGTTTCAAGAGTGAAAAGGAAGACAGAGGTAATTGTCCAATTTCATCTAGGACCTGGCAGGTTATATGAAAAGTGTGGAACAGGACAGCTGGGACTTCACATCGTCTGGCATTCAGAATATGAAGTCTCAAAATTTGACGTTTTGTTGTAGGTGACTGAACAGTTTGGTTGATAATGTTGCTACATCAAATTGTTATTGGAGGGTATTTAAAGTAGGTGAAGGCCATGTAGCTTCCATGTCCTCCAACTTGATTATCCAGTGAGTACACCTTATGAATTTGACATAGCTACACCAAAAAAAATAGGACCAAGGGTCCTGTAGCCTACCGGCAAGCAGTCTTACAGCGATGATACAAGTTATGAAAATTTCATGTGAAGTTTGACATTTGAATCAATGAAAATCAATGTCAAGGTCACTACATAAAAGTTCACATACATTTATAAGACCTTCTGTAATACAATCCTAAGCTCTGAAGCAGTTTTGGTGATACAAGTCATTATAATATGTCAACATGTATTCAATATGTCAATTGTGAACTTTAAAGTCACAGAATGCAAGTTGTGCTTCTCTTTACTCAGGGATTGGAAAAAACGTCTGGAGACATGGTCATGTTATTGAAAATTTACACGAAAATTCATCAGGCCAAAAAAAAGATTAAAAAATGTCCCGGACAACGGACGCCACACCACGACAATAGCTTATTGGCCCATCGGGCTGGTAAGCTAAAAATGTCATGGTAGTGCAAAGGTGTAATGAAAGTAACACTGTCCAGAAACAATGTGATCTTTTGACCCCATTAACCAGGTGGAGGTCATCCACCTTTAATATTCTGCGAGCTGATTATCCAGAACATACACACTGTAAATTTTACGCGGCTACAACAAAAATAGTGGATGTAATCAAGGAAACAGTGTTTACAAAGAATGTGACCTTTTGCCGCTTAAAGTGGGTCAAGGTTACCCATCTTCGAACTTGCCCAAGCTATATGTCCCAGGAACAGTCCCTGTGAATTTCATTACCCTGACATTAATAGGAAAGGAGTTATTGTGTACACAGACGGACAGACAGACGGACGCACGGACAGACGGATGCCAGATCTTCTCAATACCCGATGGCCATATTTTGGCCTCGGGTAAAAAGTAGAAAATTTCCAGTATCTGATTTTCTGCCACAATTGTGAGCAGTAATGCAGAGCTGCACGAACTTGAAGTCAGCGAGTGTCACTTTGGAACTAGAGTACATTAGGCCACCCTGGCGTAACACAAGTCAGGAGCAAGTGTAGCACTCTTGTCACTGTTAATACAACAATACAATTATGCAGCTACTGGAACAGTATGTAGGTTCGAGGAGAGTGGTGAAATAAACTAGAAATGACAAGACTAGAGACAGGGGTTTGTATAAAATAAGCCGGCAGTTTACTAAAGAATAATTAATATTAAATAGATCAATAAATAGGTAGAAAAATAAATGAAATAAATATGTATAATACATATAAACAATAAATATTCTTAACACTCTTTCTGTTAAATCTTTTCTTATGTTAAAATTAAGTTAAAATATCTAATTGATGGGTTCTGGTTTGATTGCTCTATTATTTTAGATGTTAGATATTATAGAGTTTTTATATATATATATATATATATATATATATATATATATATATAATGTGTGTATGTATATATATATATATATAGATCTTAGACCGGTCTTTTATGTTCTTATTAATGGCTTATTTGGAATAAATTGTTTAATTTAATTTCCAGCTATTTAATTGTCCCCCGCCGCAGCGCGGAACGGGGGACTATGAATTCAGCGGCGTCCGTCCGTATGTCCCGTTTCTTGTTAACGCGATATCTCATGAACCAGTCTACCCAAGGTCTTCAAATTTGGTGACAACCCATATTAGGGAATTGCGCAGACACCAGTCGATTTTGGCGACCTTGACCTTATTTTCAAGGTCACCACCACACTTTGACCAGTTTTCAAACTCTTGTTAACGCGATATCTCATGAACCAGTCTACCCAGGGTCTTCAAATTTGGTGACAATCCACTTTAGGGGATTGCGCAGACACCAGTCGCGTTTGGTGATCTTGACCTTATTTTCAAGGTCACCATGCAACTTCATATTAATGCAATACCTCATGAAATGTTGTACCTAATGTATTCCAATTTCCTGACAGAAATGCCTTTTTATGTTTAGAACTTACTGAATAAAATAATTAATTTGTTTTGTGTGTAATGTTTTGTCTGGGGGTTTGTTAAAATGTTTCTTTTCAGCCTATTTCTTTTGGTGGCAACATTTTCCAGGCATATAGATGTGGAACTAAGCACATGTAAGTTATCTTGCCTCTCTCCTTATAATAAAGTTATGTCTACATGTCTGTAAAATGTTGCCACCAAAAGAAATAGGCTGAAAAGAAACATTTTAACAAACCCCCAACCCCCAGTGCCCATGTATTTCACGGACCACTTCCTCATCTATACAGCCTTTTCACACCTCAGCTGAGGCTGCTCTAATGATCACTTTAACCACTTTATTGTACAGTGACAGTGAATAGACCAATATGACCATGGACACATTACTGACGGCCAGAGTAAAGAACACCATCATAATCTTTGACACTAATAGGGGAGAGCATTGAAGAATATCATAATCTTAGACACTGATAGTGACAGTGCATTGAAGAATATCATAATCTTGGACACTGATAGTGACAGTGCATTGAAGAATATCATAATCCTGGACACTGATAGTGACAGTGCATTGAAGAATATCATAATTGTGGACATAAATAGTGACAGCGCTATATTCTTGAAGTGTTGTCAGAAGTTCCTTAGAGACAATCCTGACTCAAGATTACATCACACTACAGGTAAGCCTCTTTGTCATAAAAAAAAAAACTAAAAGTGGTTCATATTAATCATTTCATCCTTTTTTAGCGGCGGGGGACATTGCCATGTTAGTGGCAAACACTTGTTCTATTTTGTATCTGTTTCTTTCTTTGCGTTAACTCTTTCTTTCAGGTGAACAGGTAAGTATTTTTAAGAGGTGATTATTTCACTAAACGGGTTTTCATTACAGGTAACCATTAAAAGAAAGTAAAATACAAATACAGTACATACATTCAAAATGTTCAAAATACTCTAAATGTTCAAAGTTCAGAATGTGCACATTAATAATCAGTTTCATTTCACCAGTGAGATTTCAATAATTTAAATGTCTTAAATGTAATATCACTCAGTTCAGTTGTTCAATCCGATCCAGTTTAATTCAGTTCAGTGCGTTCTGTTCAAACCGTCCGGGTTAGGGTCCAGTGGTGTTGTCCCACTTCGTTCGGGTTACAGTTCCTTAGGTAGGCTCGCCATCAGATCCGATCTGGGTAACAAACCTGGGGCCCGTACCATAAAGCTGGATTTGGGCTTATCGCGGCAACTTCAGGTTTAACCCTGAGTTTTCTGTACCACGAAGGCGGCTCACTTCTTACCGAGGTACATCACCGCGGCAACATAAGCTGAACGGCTAACCTGCTCCGGAGCAGGTTTAGTTCGAGATTCAGATCACAGCGTGCAAAAGCACCGCCTACTGACCAATCAGTTCTCTGAGAAGATGGCATCACCGTCCGCAGAGGTTTCAGCGAAGTTCGGTGCTCGGATGAATACCAATATGTACGATACAGGTTCTCATCTGAGGGTTTGACATGTGGCGAACGCAGCGGAGTCGTGCGCATATAGTTTCACATCTTGAGTGTATCACAATGCTGTATTTTTCCACGGGCAAAAGCACTAAAGCCTTGTACTTGTTGCACTTATGAAAGTAAGCCTACTGACCGCTTTGAATTATGTTTTTGTAGTAATTCATTATTTGTTCTCCAGCTCTTTTGACACCGCCGGGGTTGCAGCTGGAAAAAAAAATCCATATACTCCATAAGAATACATCCTCGCATCACGTCAATTCAATGAAATATGCAACTGTAATTTTACTGATGGAGCAGTGACATCATAAACGATAAGACAAGCGCATTCCTATACCCAATAGGCTTTGTGCAGGATCAAACATATCCTGTAAAGCAGAAAAGGAGAGAGATGCGCTCACTATAGCCTACATAGCGCCTGTTGTCATGATTTACTGCAGCAGAAGTAAAATTAAATCATCACTGCGGCAGCAATAGCCCACATACAATCATGAATACGGGAGTTTTTTTCAGTGATATTATCATTAACTTACGCATTTACACGGTCGGTGATTTTTTTTTTGCCAACTGTCCTTTCTGTTTTGGCAGCTGCAACGGTGTTAATTTTTGCCAGGATGATGTGTTTATTCTCTTCGTATTTTTTATTAAAGGGGACCTATTATGTGACATTTCCAAATTTATATTTTGATCTTGGACTCCCCTAGAGTACTCCTGATCGTTCAAAGTCTAAAAAAGGGTCCTTATTTAGCTCATACTGCCATCCTCAAAAAAACCCATTTGTAGTCCATTGTAGTCTCTGCCTGAAACGCCTCGTTGGGGTGGCTCTTCCGCTATGGCCCCTACTCCCTGTGTGCCCACTTTCTTCTGACTGGCCAGCTCTGTGGAGGGCGGATCTGGGCAGGACGAGGCAGCAGAACGCAGTTTTCCGGGTCCGCCTCCCCAGAGTGAAACTGAGACGCGTTTGCCATCTGAGAAGGAATCGACGGGCAAATTCCGCAATCAAACACAGTACATGTGTATAGATCAAATGAAATTAACTTGTTCTGATAAACGCAACGGCAAAAGTGGAGGACGCAGTGCGAAAGTCTGGCAGCTCAAGCTCGAATTTGCTGTCTACCTACGGTACACCGGTGTTTCTACTCTATAGCTAGGATTGAGGGAAAGCTAGAATCCACCCCATACAGACACATTTGTAGAGCGGGTCGACTCGACACACCCAAATGTAGACCGGAGACTGTAAAAAAACCAGTGGGTCTGAGTTTAGAGGGAAACATGGACAGTGAGGAGCAGCAAAAAGTGGACCAACAACTTATGGACTGCTTCGGTGCGTATTATAAGGACCTGCTGGTCTGTGTGCATAACTGTGGTGTGTCGTTAGCGTGGAGTAACGAACAGCTTCTGCGCTGGTATATGAGGAAGGGGTGAAAGCTCCAGGCTAAACGGCCTTTTCGGAAATTGCCCATGGTAATGGTTTACTTACTGTGTCGGAATGACCAGCGTTTGCTTGCGGAAAATGGGCGCGATAAGCCGCTTTCACACCGGACGTGAAACGAATTTTTTGCGCGACAGATTACATTCAAAGTCAATGCATTGTCTTTGCATTGACTTTGAGTGTAATCTGTCGTGCGAAAAATTAGTTTAGCATCCGGTGTGAAAGTTGCTTAACGCGCCCATAACGCGTGTATTCGCGTCTTTGCATTGACTTTGAATGTAATCTGTCTCGTGAAAAATTCGTTTCGCGTCCAGTGTGAAAGCGGCTTAATGCGCCCATAACGCGTGTATTCGCGTCTTTGCATTGACTTTGAATGTAATCTGTCCCGCGAAAAATTTGTTTTGTGTCCGATGGGAAAGCAGCTTTATGGATGGTACGCGACAGCTAGAGAGAGCTGTGGTTATGTTATGAACATAATACAGGTTTTACAGACCATAAGTTCCGTGAGCGTGGACAAGTTGCTTATGTGGAGCTAGCGAATCGATCACTTCTACAGGAAAGAATTTCCTATTCAATCTCCGCCTTTTTCGGCTTTTTATTAGCCACAACAATTTCTGAAGGGGGATGAAATTATGTCAAGGTACTGCAGAGTAATCGTTTGTTATACCAGACACGTTAGAGCTTCTGCGTTTCGCGATTGCTTTCACGGTAGCATCAGAGAGCTAGCCCAGATATTTGTGAAGTATCCGGCTGATCTCGGTCATGGATAAGTGAAGCGATCACAAGCAGCCGTAAACAAACCCAAACAGGTATCCCAAGCTCTGCAAAACCTATGTCTGGTCTAACTGCAGCCTTTTCAGCCCAACTTTGCAGACACATACAGCACCTCACCGGTTAGCTTCAACTGTAGTGGCTACAATTGGGCAACGTTATGATGAAACTGCCACATTGATGCTTACCGAAGTAACACAAGCATACCGATCAGAATTACTGCATATAAGTTAACCAGGAGCATTTTTAATTAGCATGGCAGCACGCAAACTTACATGCAGTAGCTGGTAACCGAGCGGTCATAACAACCAGAGAGACAAACCCTTGCAATACAGGTTTTACAGACGGCAAGTTCTGTTACTGTGGACAGTTGTACCAAGCATCCAAATTACAAACAAGTATAAAAAGTTAGCTTCAAATGAGGTTTATGTTCACACACCTTCTGTAGAATTTCCCCTGATATTACTCTTATTTAGGGAACAAACCTTAGCAACAGTAACTTGGCTACGTTAGCCGCTGTGCTACAGCCGCAATCAACGGGCTATCACGTCAGGTTGGCTTATGCGGTAAAAGCAACTTACAGCTTCTGCGTCTGTGAGTCACGGCAGTCGCGACCGATACAGGTTTTATCTTCAGATATTTTACAAAGCCTGCGTTTGAGGCCAGTTGTTAGTGCTAACTATCGTTAGCGGTCCTGCTAGCCACCCGTAACACATTAGCTTCACTTACATTATTTGCTGTTATATCGTTACTTACAGCTTGTGGCTCCGAGCGCTTGTTCAATGCAACTGCTTCAGGTTTGGGAAGCAGCTGAGACGCTTATCTTGTGCCAAATTATCCTTTATTGACAAAGCTGTCTTTGGTGAAATGCTGAGCACAAACAGCTAACGTTCCCTTTGGCTGTGGCTGTTTGCTGCCAGCAAACAAAAAAAGCTACCCACTGATTTCTGGTGGCATCATCTTTTGGAAGAGAAATAGGTGTTTTTCTTCGTGTCCAAAAGTTAACGGACAAGCAGCTTTGGGAGAGATACTGACAAAACTGCACCTCAAATGATCTGCAGTTCTTCTTTTGTATTTCCAAAAGTATAGACGCTACTAAGGCATAGTATGATCTGTGGTTGTTAGTGCCTGCTAGAATAGTTTCCAGTGTGGGCAGGTCCAGCGCCGTGATTGGCTCTGGCTAGGTCTGTATTAATTGGACGGCACAACCTGACGTCAGGTTTTGCCCAGATCTCGTGAAGATCTCGGGAAGAGCTGTTCAGAGAGGAAATCATGTTCACAAAATCACATTCTTGGATTACGGCAAAACCTCTGTATCTTATGTTTAGAAACTTTTCAGAGGTTGAGTATGGACAACCAACATTATAATATTACTAATATGTATTAAAAGAAGGATCAGCATAATAGGTCCCCTTTAAGAGCTCTTGCTCCACATTTGAAAAGTACGCAGCTTTGCTTCCAGTCGGTTTGTCCGTGTTTGCAGTTGGTCATTTGCTTCAAACACCGCCCCTTTTATGTGAACGCGCACATACCTAGATTGGAAAACCCAGGGTTCAGTTACCGAGTTGATAACTGGCTTCGTGGTACCGCTTATCAGGAATGCGGAAGTCTTGTTAAGTGCAGGCAGATAACTAAGTGTTGCCAGTTCGGCTGGTTTCTATTGAATTGTGCAGGCAAAAATTACCTTGGGCGGGCGGACATTTTGGGCTGGTTTGGGATGAACTCCTGCGGTTTTACGTAACATCCATAATTTGTGTTTGTTAAGCGCGCACGTAGTGTTAAAGACGAACTAGTATGCCAGTGTATTCATGAAAATATTTATTGGCTTTTAAAACATTGATTGACATGCATTTTGGCCACTCTTATTGAGAGGAGGTAGCCGAGGACACGCCTATTCCTTGCAAGGCTACGTAGATGAGCTACGCCCCCTCCATGTCTGGACCCCAGACCCCACAACATTAGTGCAAAATGTTATCCCAGAGGACAAGCGCACCTCTGCAGTCGCAGGCCCCCGCCTTTAGCCAGCTAAGCCTCCTACCCTGCCAAGATAATGGCCTTTACCGTATTATTGTAATCATACAAGTGTGGGGAAAAGAGTTAAATCTATTGGAAAGAGTTGTTGGTTTATAGCAACGGATGCTGTCTTTGAAAGTGAAGCCCACTGCAAAATTCAGAGCACCTGGCTAGCCATTTTAGCTAAGTCCCTTTCCAACTATGAAAACGATTGCGTTACTGTGCCAGTGACTGGATCAAGGACATCACTGACGACCAGCTGAAACTTCACTGCTCCGAAAAGCCTTGTTACTTATGTTGCATTTCTTGAGTCAATAAATGCTGTAGATTATGTATCAGATATATCTGGCTATGAAACAGCAGCGTTAAAGATATAGGCTACAGTCCCAAGTGCATCCTATGAATAAATCTGCTTTGGCGCCGTATTTCAGGAGAGCACACAGAGAGGATATTGGTCAGTCTCCCTATTTCTAAACCGCACATTTCCTTGGGCATAATCTGTTGACATGTCTTTATAACTTGATGGTTATGTTAGCTACGCCACTCATTTCACACAGGAGCGTGGCTGCACTACACAGACAGCCCACAAGCTGGAGAAGCTCTGGCTTTCAGATACTTTTGTTAGTGGTAAATGCGGCGACATTTGAGATAAAATTCAAATGGCACAGAAGCACTTTGTAGATTTATGCTAGGTGTGTACGTACAGAAAACAAGTTAATTTATCTATAGCCCATAGGTCGGAAATGACCAGACGGGAGACTCAGTTTTCCCTCTCGATAAAAGTCAAAGTTTTCTTGAAACGGCTGCAGGAATTATTAATACAAGCTTGCTTCTCCGTCCGACCATTGACCATTATACCCGGGGAGCCAAATGGGGTTCAATGGACACCTCGTGCTGTCAAAGGCTGGTGTCATGTTTCACAAACTCAGGTCCCTACACAACACATTTTGCTTGGCCAGGCTTCTGGGAATTTTGCAGGGAGTTCTACATGGGGGTAGTTTTGAGGTGACCCTCCGCCAAAATTTTTGCCAATTTTGCTACTCTCGAATATGAGGGGTATCATCGTTTTCCATGAGTAATCAAGACAATTTATGCTGTCATGATATACCATAGGAAAGCATGATAAATGACCTTTTGAGTGATACCCATCACATTATATATCAGCAAATATGGTACTGACAAAAGACAACACTAACTGGCGGAACTAAAATGAGATTTGCATACTTAATCGCACAATATTAATTTATTTTTTGTTTTATTGTACTGCACAGGTACTACTGCGTCATGATACAAAATTTGCACATCAAATGAAAGGGCTTTTTCTCAGTTTTAATTTAGGATATATAACATCAACACTTCTTTTACCAAAAGACCTAAGTATGCTGATATCTGGTGAGGCTATCACACAAAAACATTTGACACCCGAATGTCAAGGGACAGTCACAACTGCCTTTTCAATGGTGGTAAATGCATTTTCCTTGGATCTGTTGCATGGCAAACATATGAATCCAAATAAAGAGCCAAAAGGCGAGTGAATATAGTTTATGCATGTTGCATAATAAGCTGACTTTCCAGCCTCCAGTGTAGGATTGTATTAAAATTTCTGTTTACAATATGAAACCACGTTTCTTCCTAGATTTTTGACATTGGCTGACATAAAAATGGCTGTTAGATGTCCCACTTTAACTCATTTGTATGCACTTTCTTTACTTTACAGTTGTGCACAAACAACAAAAATCAATGTGATACCAAATGGCTTGTTAGTGGTTTTTGAATTCTAATTTCAGTATATTAATTTTATGGTAGACAGAATTTCATCAGCATCATCAGATCTTTATCCAAGTGTTGATATAATTTAAGCTGATTAATACTTAAGTTTAAAAAATATTAAATAAGGAGATATTTACGGATCCAAATGGGCACCATTAATTACGCTGATAAAAGACTGGATACTAATCATGATAAATGGTTAAGAATTCATGATGAATTAAATGAAATGGTTACTTTTTTCCATATGGGTTGTTAAATGCTTATCTTAATTTTCTTTGCAGGACCTGGTATAAAATCCATGATGTTATCAGATCTCCGGCCTTCCACCAGCATCGGTGACTTACAGCTGGATCCTTGGGCTCCAAAATCGCATACAGAGACGAACTTTGCATCTTGCATCATATGCCGAATTGGTATGGGAAAAATGCCCAATGTCAGCCCGGCTTCGCTACCTTCACTCAAGAGAGCAAAGCTATAGGTGTAATAATAAAAAAGTTATGCCATGTTAAATACAAGAAAAATGTCAATTGACAAAAAAAATGACGGACAGTACCCTTAGAAACTAATTCACCAAAAATTCATTTTTGGTGCGAATGAGCTGAAATTTCGGATTTGTTCATCACTAATGCCTATTTATCTAATGTGAAAATATGGAAGCAATCTATGACTACATGGTGACAGATGTTTTGTATATCTGATGATTTGACATGGAATGACCCTAGATTCTTGATGTAATCGAGTGGACTGTCATTTCTATAAATGCGAGATGTAAAAATAATTCAGTGTAACAAATACAGTAACAAAGTCTAGAGTCTAATTACAAAGACGGCCCATCTATTGACTTCAGGTTGCATAGCGTGGGTTAACACGCGATCGGTGGCCATGAAAAGTACATGAATACGTAATGTATTGAAACTAGTATCTGCTTCATATACGAAAGAGTGATGGTGGTGCGGTTTCACCATGTGCGCACGAAGGGAGCAATCTGAAATGTTCTTACTGGATGTCTCTCGAAAAAAAAAAAGCAAAAGATACAAAAGCAGATATTGCATGAAAATGGGGTTACATGGCCATGTAAATCCCTGTTAGATGCGCTAGGACATATGCTTCAATTTGACATCAATTGCAGATGAGTTTCTTTTCAAATGGCTGAGAACTCTTTGTTCGACTGAGGTAGCTGAAATCTAATTATGGTGCTTGGTCATAATGCCTGCCTGCCTGCCTGCCTGCCGACACCTGGGTCATGGTAAATTGATATATCATAGGTTTGAATTGTCACATTCTTGTATCCTCAGATAACGTGGCTTGGAGGCCAGGTAGAGGTCAAGTGGCAAGCACCTTCCCTATGTTTGTGGACCTGGGCAAGTTAGTGGGATCATCAAATGTATCCTCCAAGGTCAGCATCATAAGAAATCGATGTCTCAATTTTGATATTGTGGCATACCCCAAGATACTTGGAGATGTAATTGTGCTATTTGATATGCAACTTCGATAATATGGAATAAATCGGAAACTTTTGAAGGTAGAAGCCTAAAACCTTGATCCATAGGTTATCAAGGACGACCTTTCAGAATATTCAATGACCTTGCAAGTCAGAGGTCAAGGCATCGCGTTTTTTTTAAATTGGCATCTCCAATCCCACCCGAATCTGGAATGCCCAATTGGTGAACTGTGTACAAGGCTTGCTTGTATGCGACCCCTTGCTGCCAATTCAGGAGAGTGAAGACAGTTCGCGGCTCTCCTCCGAAGCACGCGCCTGTCAGCCACTGCTTTTATACACTCAGCAGTTGAATCTTCGCAAGTTCAGAACGAGGGCGGAGGATACCCGGACATGAACAGGCTTAGAATCTTCCTGGACGCAGCACCGGCTGGCCAACAGGAGGCGATTGAGCAACGAACAAGGCAGCTATTATATTCCCTCCTCGGCAGTCCCTTCCCAATTTGCAACCCTGTAGCGCAATAGCCAATTGTGCACTACTCTGGAAAAGCTGCCAACCACTGCCGGTTGGTACGAGGCTGGGGTTGAACCAGCGACGTGATAGTCACTTCTGCTTCGCAGGACGCGATGCTTTGGCGCAGGACAGTCAGCAGGACACTCGCGTTTGGCGCAGGACAGTCAGCAGGACACTCGCGTTTGGCGCAGGACAGTCAGCAGGACACTCGCGTTTGGCGCAGGACAGTCAGCAGGACACTCGCGTTTGGCGCAGGACAGTCAGCAGGACACTCGTGTTTGGCGCAGGACAGTCAGCAGGACACTCGCGTTTGGCGCAGGACAGTGAGCAGGACACTTCGCGTTTGGCGCCAGGACAGTCAGCAGGACACTGGCGTTTGGCACAGGGCGGTCAGCAGGACACTGGCGTTTGGCACAGGACAGTCAGCAGGACACTCGCGTTTGGCACAGGGGCGGTCAGCAGGACACTCGCGTTTGGCGCCCAGGACAGTCAGTAGGACACTCGCGTTTGGCGCAGGACAGTCAGCAGGACACTGCATTTTGGCGTGGGACAGTGAGCAGGACACTCGCGTTTGGCGCAGGACTTTCGCGTTTGGTGCAGGACAGTCAGCATTTGTCAGCAGGACACTTCGCATTTGGCGTAGGACAGTGAGCAGGACACTCACGTTTGGCGCAGGACACTCGCGTTTGGTGCAGGACAGTCAGCAGGACACTTCGCATTTGGCGTAGGACAGTGAGCAGGACACTCACGTTTGGCGCAGGACACTCGCGTTTGGTGCAGGACAGTCAGCAGGACAGTCAGCAGGACACTCGCGTTTGGCGCAGGACAGTCAGCAGGACACTCACGTTTGGCGCAGGACAGTCAGCAGGACACTCGCGTTTGGCGCAGGACAGTCAGCAGGACACTCGCATTTGGCGCAGGACAGTCAGCAGGACACTCGCATTTGGCGCAGGACAGTCAGCAGGACACTCATGTTTGGCGCAGGACAGTCAGCAGGACACTGGTGTTTGGCGCAGGACAGTCAGCAGGACACTCGCGTTTGGTGCAGGACAGTCAGCAGGACACTCACGTTTGACGCAGGACAGTCAGCAGGACACTCGCGTTTGGCGCAGGACAGTCAGCAGGACACTCGCGTTTGGCGCAGGACAGTCAGCAGGACACTCGCGTTTGGCGTAGGACAGTCAGCAGGACACTTTTCCCATTGCTTCAGTCACTCTCCCCACCGCAGCGAGACAGTCGGACAGACAGAGTGCTGCTGGACATTCTTAATATTGTTATTAGATGAATAAAGACAATTCCCCACGTGTAGCGTGACACTTCGGAGCCTGCACTTCGCGCAGCAGTTTTATCAAATGGTTTTGATCGACCAAAAATCTATTGATAAAAATCGCCATAAGACTTCCATGAACAACTGCTATTATTTTTCATCTCGTATTTTCACGTGCGATATTTTTATCTGCTCGTTTGTTATCTTTGTGTTATTCTTGTTTGAAAATTTACATTTTTACAGGGGTGAGCAGAGATTGCACATGTACTGTCAGTGTTGTAGGATTTACGCGCAGGTACGGTAATATTGTGTAATTGTGGAACCACTATGAATCACTTACAGACACCTACCACTCAAACACAGCAGCATACGTGTGGTAAGGTCTGATAACTGGCCCAGCTCAAGCATTGGTGAAACAATTTTTTTTTTTAATGTTAGATGAATGCTTTATTGGAAATGGCATCAAGACATCACGCTAATATTAGAAGTTGTGTTCAAACAGTCAAGATGATGCCTTCATGAACGACCAGTGTAATTACTGCTCCAACCAGGCTGGTACATTACTGTGAGCCACCCACTAAGTCACTGATAAATGAACAGGACAGCCTGCTCCACTCGCAGCACCTTACAGCATTGTCCTGGCGCCAATTGTTGTGCAGTTGTTCTTTTTATCCCCTTTGAAAGATTATATTATCAAAAAATCATAGCTGAGATTATTGCTATAATAATGTTGTATTAGTCTAAAAATGCATCTAATTTCACTGGGTATAACTAGAGCAGCCATGTGCCTGCAGCGTTATAATGCGCATGCATGTGAGCAGGTCGTGGATCCAAATAGACTCTTTAAGTGTTGATTTAACACTGAACGTTTTACTGTGTAGCGAATGTCCCGCAACAGGAGCAGCGTGCGCTATTCAATGTATTGAACAGGTTAGTACTCCAACGTCGCTGTTTAAAACATATATATTTGGATTTGAAGATAAAAATAAACATAAAAACGTCACCTCTCTCCGACCGCATGAAATTTAAATAAGAAAACTGTCCTATCCTGTTACAAGTGCTCAGGACACTGCTCAGTTGCCGCAGGCCACCGCGCAGGACACTGCGACTGGCACAGGACAGCGTGCAGGACGCTACGCAGGACACCGCACAGGACAGGACAATTTCGGTTCTTATGGCTACTGGGTTTACATGTTGAGTTAGACATTACATTAGCGTCTACAGCGGGACTGTGTTTACAGACAGTGGTTTCCTGAAGTATTCCTGTGCCCATTTAGTAATGTCAATGACAGAATCATGCCGGGAGTGATGCAGTGGCGTCTGAGGGTTTGGAAGATCACGTGCATCCAGTAAAGGTCTTCGCCTTGTCCCTCACGCACAGAGATTTTTCCAGTTTCTCTGAATCTTTTGATGATGTTATGCACTGTTGATGATGAGACCTTCAAAGCCTTTGCAATTTGACATTGAGGAACATTGTTTTTAAAGTATTCCACAATTTTTTTTACACAAGCCTTCTCAGGTTGGAGAGCCTCTGGCCATCTTTACTTCTGAGAGTCCCAGCCTCTCTAAGACATCCCTTTTATAGCCAATCATGTTACACACCTGATTCCAGTTAACTTAATTACTTGCTAAATGTTCTTTCAGCTGATTCTCTTATATATTAATTGCTTTTTCAGCCTTTTTTTTTTTGGGCCTGTGTCCCAACTTTTTTGAGACCTGCTGCAGCCAGAAAATTTGAAATAAGCTAATTTTGTGGATAAAAATGTAAAATGTCTCAGTTTCAGCATTTGAAATGTTATCTATGTTCTATAGTAAATAACATATTGGCTCATGTGATCTGAAAGTCATTGCATTTTGATTATATTCACAATTTACACTTCGTCCCAACTATTTCGGAATTGGGGTTGTACAACAGAGGGCCGTCGTATGTTGCCCCGCCAGTTCGACAATCGTAACCGACTGCTGGTGGGTGTGAGAGAATTTAGTCATAAATTGCTTATTACCTCCGCCAACGAAGCAGAATAATATCATAAAGCCAACGTCAATGTAAGTCCCAAACATAATGTTGTTAAGCGCTAGGCAAACTCAAGTACGCAAATTATTACGCAAGCAGAGGTCCAGAGGTCAACAACAACAACACCACACAATGACACAAATAGCTTAGCTGCTGAACACACTAGCGCACGGAAGCGGAGCGCTCACCCTCGCCGCGTGCATATATAATATCGCGAATTATGCATACGCTGCGTCTGCCTCCTCCCCAGTGTTCTCCCGGCTAGCGCACAACGTGCTCGCAACGTTGTGACAATGCCCAATTATTACCTGGGAATGTACTCTGAATGTTGCAAAAACATGCTCGGGAACATCTACATAACGTTGTAACAAGGTACTCCGGACGTTGTGAGGACGTGCTCTGGACGTTGTCACGTCCCAACACGATGTTGTCTCAACATTATCTGGAGTCTACTCTTGTACGTGCTCAGCACGTCAGGATACAACATGCTCAGCACCAAAAACACAACGTGCTCACAACGTTGTGACAACGTCCAATTATTACCTGGGGTCATCAGTGTCATGGCTGCTGCCTTTATATGCTATTTGCATGTATAGCCACGCTAGAAATTAAAGTGAAAATTCTCTTTTCTGGATGCGCGTTTAACGTTTTTACGCACCTGAATATTTCACTTGGTATCTAAACATTAAGGTAAGCAGAAAAAGGTTGTGATCTTATTCGATTTTGCAGGAGGATGTGTGTGGTACTCTTACCTAAAGAAAATATGCCCAGAAAGCACATATTCAAAAATTCATAAAGACGTACTTTATTTCCTTTACACCATTTTATTTCACATAATATGTGAAAACAATATTCTCAGAAGCTTGAGATATGAAGCTGTACACAAACATCAGCACAAAGTTATGAACACAACGTGCTGACAACATGCAAACAAAGTCACTCCACAACGTTGTGAGGAGGTTGTACCACAACGTTGCAGTTCAGTGTGCACACAACGTTGTGACAAAGTTGTAAAACAACGTTATAAACACAACGTGCCGACAATGTCAGTCCACAACGTTCTGAGGAGGTTAGTACCACAACGTCGCAGTTCAATGTGCACACAACGTTGTGACAACGTCAGATACAACCAAACCTTCTCTGGCGATGCTCATTAACGTTGTAGAGCACGCCAGCGTTAGCTTGGTAGAGATCGTTCACGGAATGTTCCCTGAACAGTACATTGTTTACTGGGATCCTACAAATTGAAAATAATTCTTTTTCTGACTTTGAATCTACTTATGGGAAAATTTAAGTGAGAAGTTAGGAGTTAAGAGGGTTAAATGCTTTGTGAATACCTGCGTCAGTCGGACAGCGCAAGAACTTTGCCTACTGTCTTGATTTTTAACTTTTAAATAAACACATGAAGTATCGCCCAAAAACACAGTATTTGTTTTGGTAGCAAAAGGGGCGAGTCGGCTTGTTCGCTTTTGACTGCTGTTTTCACCCTAGAGGGTTTGTCATTAGTGATTTGACTGCATAGCTACAGTCGATTTTTGGAACAGCTGTAATTATATCCCTCTTGATAGGCAAAAGTTTGTTGCGATTGTGTTCTCAGTCTCATTCTCTGTATGTGTTAGCGCCCCTGTGGATACATGTAGCAGGGAAATTGTTTTTTTTTTTTTTTTTTTGTGGGCTTCAGGGTAAAAAACTTTATGAAGATGCATAATAAATTATTGCATGCATTTGGTGAAATGAGCCAAGGCAAGGTTAACTGTTGAGGGTAAACATGATGTGCTTACATAATAAATTAATTGATAAATGCATACATTTTTATTGGAGTTACTTTGGGCGGTTTTTTGTGCAATTAGGTGGTTTTTTTAATCAGTTTTGGGCTGGAAACCACGCGACCAATCTAGCAACACTGCCCCGGGTATGTTAATCCAGCTTTATGGTACAGGCCCCTGGCCTGCACAATGGCCATAAACAATACAGAAAATAAATAAATCGTCTTTTCAACAGAAAGGAATGGGTTACTCTCTTGATATAGGCTACGTGGCGATGGCAGGGGAATAACTATTTCACTTGCCACTGAGTGTGTTGCCATGGTTACTTAATAAAGTCTGACAAGACGTTACAATCACTCAACATAAAATAAACGATCATTCAACATAAAATAATCAAACAACATGTAAAACTACAGGGATTACTCAGGTAAAGGCTACACTTTCTGACAACAAAACATATAAAACATATCGGAAAAACAAATAGATCATGTTGCAATGGATTTGGTTGACCAATTACATCGCTAGCTTGCTGCAGTTTAACACGTTCATTCAAACTTAAAGGACCAGTATGATGAGATCTAGAGCCATCCTTGGTGAGATTATAGATTGCAACCAAATGATCATTGTTTTCAGAGAATTCCACGGTTGCAAAACTTGCAAAAAGCCTTCGTGTCAGGCTTTATTCAGTTAGCCTCTGGGCTGCCGTCAGAGAAACATCTTGCAAAATGGAGAGACAGCCTCGTGGCAGAGGACCATCCTTTTTTGATATAAAGGGCTCATTCTGATTCTTATTTTCAGGAAAATAATTCACTGATGAAAATGTACTTTTGAATATTATATTCCATTCCTGCCAGTTATTCAGCCAAATTGTCCTGATTCTCTTATATAAATCTTTTTTAGCCTTTTTTTTTTTTGGCCTGTGTCCTTTTTTGAGAAAGACAGAAAAGAAAAAGGTGGATAAAAATGTAAAAATGTCTCAGTTTCAGCATTTGAAATGTTATCTATGTTCTATAGTAAATAACATATTGGCTCTGATCTGAAAGTCATTGCATTTTGATTATATTCATTGAATTGTCCCAACTACTGGGGTTGTACAACAGAGTATGTTGGCCAGTTTGAATTCGTAACCGACTGCTGGTGGGTGTGAGAGAATTTAGTCATAATTGCTTTTACCTCCTCCAACGAAGTTGGGCCGGAGGTTTGTTTTCGCACCTGTTGGTTTGTCTGTCTGTCTGTTTGTGAACAACATAACTCAAAAAAAGTAATGGACGGATTTTGTTGAAAATATCTGAGAAGGTGGGTATTAGGACAAGGAACAGGTGACTAAATTTTGGCATATCTAGGCCAAAGTACAGCAGAGATATACACCAAAGTTGAAGATTTCAAGTCTTTCGAATGGGCCGGAGTTCCAATCGCCGTGCTTTTGGGTTTTGCTGCCACCTGGCGGAGGTCCGCTCTCTCTGAGTGCTTTTCTAGTTTTGTTGTAAATTGCTTATCCTTGATTGACCTAGGTTGTGGAGGTCTCTAATTGTTAATCATTGTAATCTAGGCTGTGCGTAATTGCTAATTCTTATTAAATGTAGAAGGGTCAAGAAGTGTGTTTACTGAACAGTGTGTTCCTTCAGAGTCTGATGTGTATTCCTTGTGCGTCTGAGATACTGATGACGTGGTCGGGAACAGGCATACGTGGGACACATGCACTCAGCTGTGGAATGCAGGGAAGACACAAGCTCTTTTTCCATCAGATTTTCAAGCGAATTAACTCTTAAGTCGAATTATTTTTTAGCAACATAAGAAGCGTCAAAATGGTTTTCCATAAACAAAGATTCTTGCGAATTAAAATGATGTCACAATGCCCTGAGTTGAAGCGCATTTTTCTGACCCGCTAGATGATTTTCCATCAACAATGTAGCGAATTAGAACCTTCTGAGATATAAGAACCGTCTGAGGTTCTTATATATAAACTAGATGGGTACTTTCAGTTTACTTTGCTTAAACTTGAAGTATACTTAAAAGTATACCTTTATAAACTTAAAAATGTTCCAATTTAGTCCGAAGAAGTGTTTAATTAGTATACTTTCTAGTACGCTACAAGTACATGGTCCGTAGTATACTTGCTATACTTATACTCAAGTATACTTAATAAAATGAACTTCAAGTATACTACTTTTTGCTAAGGGGAGACAGAAGAAAAAGGTGAAAACTCACCAAAACGGTCTTCAACACTTTCATGAATTGCCGCTGGGGTGTAGTAGGGTAGATTCTCAGTTTGGTATGGATAATTTTTCTTAAAGATGTTTGTATTTATGTTAGATCTTGTGCTGACTGATTTCAGGCCTTTCTCCAGGCTCGTTGGTCTCTCCAATTTGTTCTTCAAGCTATTTTGCATCCACTGTTTACAAAGTAGCTTGCAACTACTGAGGAGTCTTATAGAGACAGTAGTATATTAAATGAAGGGGAAACGTCATCTTTTAAAACTTTACTTCAAAGATGTGAAATTATCAGTTGGGAGGGTTTAGTATGAAATAGCAAGTGTATTTATATATTTATGGCTATTTATGACTATTTATTTGGGTAGTATTTAAATAAACTATTTATTACTGTATTCTAACTATGGGTTACGTAAGCCTCCTTTTATTCAGAAGAGGAGCCCTCAGTGTAATATAAAATGAAAGTGAATGAAAGACAAAAGTACTTGGAAAAAAAAAAAACAATTCAGCAGTCAGCAGGTTAGAGGTTAAATTATTCGCCCTCTCCTCCAGGCTCTGCTGGAACCAATTTACCTTCAAGCTCATAAAAAAAACCCACTTCGAAGTCGAGGCAAAAGTTATCACTGTATTTTCTTTTTAAGCAAAGATCTTAAAATAGATGCCATGAATTAATTTATCCCGCTAAGTCCACTGTAGACAGAAGCAGCCTTCTCCTCAAATCTCAGCATTAAGCCGCTTTCACACTGCAAACGCGGACAGACGTATTCAAAGTCAATGCAAAGACGCGTGTTTCGTATTCGCGTCTTTGCATTGACTTTGAATGTAATCTGTCGATAATCTGTCGCGTCCCGGTGTGAAAGCAGCTTTATTGATTGGACTGCCGTCAGTGTGAGGAGAAACTCAGAGATCTGATCCTGGGTGAAAGCTGTCCTTTCTGTGGCCCGCCTTCACACTCACAGCAGCTATATGGAGTCACTTCTTCAGCTAAAGCAATGGTGCAGTGAATTTTCTCTCCCTCTAATGGACCAGACCTATTCTACATGAAGGAGTGGCACAAACACAGGCATCCGGACAGGGAAATCTGCGGAGGAGAGGAGTATTGAACTGACCGCACTGCCTTTCACAGGACTGTTACGACTGTTGTGATAACAATGAATTAGGAACATCGGCCAAAGCCTTGGGCAACTGTTCCAATGAGAACAAATCACTGGAGCAGATTCCCTAAACAGGAAAAGAGGACCTTATTCGCTGTGCGAAATTGCATCCATATTTCTACTTGTTTACTCTGGTTACAATTTGCACAATATGCAGTATTATGGCTTGATTTGATTGTTTTATAAATTGTTCTTTAAAAAAAAAAAATCACGCTTCACAAACAGTGACCCGTTTTGACAATGTAATACTACACCGAGCCAATGTTTCACCTCTATCCCATACACATTACAGAGAAAGACTTTCCAAAACACAATTAGCAGTTGACAAAAAGCCAAAAATGTAAGAGCCCCCCCAGCTAACAAGACATCTTTCGAATGTATATTCTATTAGATTAGTGTGTGTTTTTCTGAGTACGCAGTATTTGTACTTTTGGTCTCAGTATGTTTTTGTGCATGTATGTATATGCGAAAGGCTCCATCTTAACCCTCCTATGATGTTCAAATGAATAAACCATTTTTGGCTCGAGGTCAGTTTGATCCCCGCCATGTAAAACTGCAGATGTCTGTAATTGTAAGTGTTGTTCAATCTCCTCTCGGTTGATTTATGCCTTTCTCTGACCATTTTAATGGCCAAGTAAATAAAACACGACACCCCTATCCATCGATTTTACATGATTATAGAAAAATTACTGAGACCAAATGTGAAATGAATGAGAAATTAATTTGAACATGCCAAAATGAGCCAAACAACACCGATGCTTATAACACATGTACAAAATATAAAATCTTTTTTTTCCAGTTAAATTCATGATTTATTTGTAAAGTCAGGGAATAACTCTGACTGAAAAAGAATGTTAACCATGTTTTTTGAGACATTGAACCGTGAGTCGGGTCAAATTGACCCAGAACATAATAGGAGGGTTAAGCTAGGCACTGTAGTAAACCCCAGATGTATTTGCTGAGATCCGAAGAATACAATCCGAGATTGTAAACCCTCGCCCCTTTGACATTTGTTTGTGACTTTGATTTTTGACCCAGCAGTCTGACATTAGAGGAGGACCGAGCCGTGTGTAGGACCTTTCTGCTGGCAAAGCTTCATGTACTTGTAAATCGCGCCAATAGTTTTTAAGATATGTGTCCGGACAGACAGACAGACAGACAGACAGACCCGATTACAATACCTCGCTCCCCCATCAGGGCGAGGGTAATTATTTATTCAACTTTTATTTCTTTCATCTCACACCCAATCAGTCCCAAGTTTACATAGTATTTGGTAGCATTGCCTATAATTGGTGTAGCTTGGATCAATCATTGCAAGTAGCCTTATATAAGCTTCTCACAAAAAGATGCTGGAAATTTGGGCCATTCCTTTGGACAGAACTAGTGCAACTGAGACAGGTTTGTTGGCCTCCTTGCTCACACACACTTTTTCAGTCCTGCTCACAAATTTCACATTGGATTAATGCCTGGGCTTTGTGAGAACCACACTGTTACCTTGACTTTGTTCTCTCCAATTCTTTTCTCCATAACTTTGGAAGTATGCTTGGGGACATTGTCCATTTGGAAGAATCATTTGTGACCCAGCCTTAACTACCTGGACGATGTCTAACAATGTTGCCTCAGTATATCAACAAAATTATCCTTTCTCATGATGCCATCTATTTTGTGAACTGCACCAGACCGTCCTGCAGCAAAACACTCTCAACATCCTGACACTGCCACCCCCGTGCTTCACAGTTGGGCAAAACGCCCCACATCCTGACACTGCCACCCCTGTGCTTCACAGTTGGGCAAAACACCCTCACATCCTGACACTGCCACCCCCGTGCTTCACAGTTGGGCAAAACGCTCCCACATCCTGACACTGCCACCCCCGTGCTTCACAGTTGGGCAAAACGCTCCCACATCCTGACACTGTCATCCCCGTGCTTCACAGTTGGGCAAACGCCCTCACATCCTGACACTGCCACCCTGTGCTTCACAGTTGGGCAAAATGCCCCCACATCCTGACACTGCCACCCCGTGCTTCACAGTTGGGCAAAACGCCCTCACATCCTGACACTGCCACCCCTGTGCTTCACAGTTGGGCAAAACGCCCTCACATCCTGACACTGCCACCCCTGTGCTTCACAGTTGGGCAAAACGCCCCCACATCCTGACACTGCCACCCCGTGCTTCACAGTTGGGCAAAACACCCTCACATCCTGACACTGCCACCCCCGTGCTTCACAGTTGGGCAAAACGCCCCCACATCCTGACAATGCCACCCCTGTGCTTCACAGTTGGGAAAAACGACCCCACATCCTGACACTGCCATCCCTGTGCTTCACAGTTGGGCAAAACGACCTCACATCCTGACACTGCCACCCCTGTGCTTCACAGTTGGGCAAAACGCCTCACATCCTGACACTGCAGCCCCCTGCTTCACAGTTGGACAAAACACCCTCACATCCTGCCCCACATCCTGACACTGCCACCCCTGTGCTTCACAGTTGGGCAAAACGCCCCACATCCTGACACTGCCACCCCCGTGCTTCACAGTTGGGCAAAACGCCCTCACATCCTGACACTGCAGCTCCCCCTGCTTCCAGTTGGGCAAAACGCCCTCACATCCTGAAGCTGCCACCCCTGTGCTTCACAGTTGGGCAAAATGCCCCCACATCCTGACACTGCCAGCCCGTGCTTCACAGTTGAGCAAAACACCCTCATATCCTGACACTGCAACCCCTGTGCTTCACAGTTTGGGCAAAACGTCCTCGCATCCTGACACTGCCACCCCCGTGCTTTACAGTTGGGCAAAAGGCCCTCACGTCTTGACACTGCCACCCTCGTGCTTCACAGTTGAGCGAAACGCCCTCAAATCATGACACTGCACCCCCGTGCTTCAGAGTTGGGCAAAACGGTCCAACATCCTGACACTGCCACCCTCGTGCTTAACAGTTGGGCAAAACGCCCCCACATCCTGACACTGCCACCCCTGTGCTTCACAGTTGGGCAATACGCCCTCGCATCCTGACACTGCCACCCCTGTGCTTCACAGTTGGGCAAAACGCCCCCACATCCTGACACTGCCACCCCCGTGCTTCACAGTTGGGCAAAACGCCCTCGCATCCTGACACTGCCACCCCCGTGCTTCACAGTTGAGCGAAACGCCCTCACATCATGACACTGCAACCCCCGTGCTTCACAGTTGGGCAAAACGCCCTCACATCCTGACACTGCAGCTCCCCCTGCTTCACAGTTGGGCAAAACGTTCCCACATCCTGACACTGCCACCCTGCTTCACCCCAGTTGCTCCCACATCCTGACACTGTCATCTCCGTGTTTCACAGTTGGGCAAAACGCCCTCACATCCTGACACTGCCACCCCCGTGCTTCACAGTTGGGCAAAATGCCCCAACATCCTGACACTACTACCCCCGTGCTTCACAGTTGGGCAAAACGCCCTCACATCCTGACACTGCCACCCCCGTGCTTCACAGTTGGGCAAAACGCCCCCACATCCTGACACTGCCACCCCTGTGCTTCACAGTTGGGAAAAACGCCCCCACATCCTGACACTGCCACCCCTGTGCTTCACAGTTGGGCAAAACGCCCTCACATCCTGACACTGCCACCCCCGTGCTTCACAGTTGGGCAAAACGCCCTCACATCCTGACACTGCCACCCCTGTGCTTCACAGTTGGGAAAAACGACCCCACATCCTGACACTGCCATCCCTGTGCTTCACAGTTGGGCAAAACGACCTCACATCCTGACACTGCCACCCCTGTGCTTCACAGTTGGGCAAAACGCCCTCACATCCTGACACTGCAGCTCCCCCTGCTTCACAGTTGGACAAAACACCCTCACATCCTGACACTGCAACCCCCGTGCTTCAGAGTTGGGCAAAACGCCCCCACATCCTGGGACACTGCATCCTGATCACAGTTGCGCCCCCACATCCTGACACTGCCACCCCCGTGCTTCACAGTTGGGCAAAACGCCCTCACATCCTGACACTGCACCCCCCCTGCTTCACAGTTGGGCAAAACGCCCTCACATCCTGAAGCTGCCACCCCTGTGCTTCACAGTTGGGCAAAATGCCCCCACATCCTGACACTGCCACCCCGTGCTTCACAGTTGAGCAAAACACCCTCATATCCTGACACTGCAACCCCTGTGCTTCACAGTTTGGCAAAACACCCTCCTCCTGCATCCTGACACTGCAAAACCCCAGATCCTGACACTGTGCTTTACAGTTGGGCAAAAGGCCCTCACGTCTTGACACTGCCACCCTCGTGCTTCACAGTTGAGCGAAACGCCCTCAAATCATGACACTGCACCCCCCGTGCTTCAGAGTTGGGCAAAACGGTCCAACATCCTGACACTGCCACCCTCGTGCTTAACAGTTGGGCAAAACGCCCCCACATCCTGACACTGCCACCCCTGTGCTTCACAGTTGGGCAATACGCCCTCGCATCCTGACACTGCCACCCCTGTGCTTCACAGTTGGGCAAAATGCCCCCACATCCTGACACTGCCACCCCCTGTGCTTCACAGTTGGGCAAAACGCCTCGTGATCCTGACACTGCCACCCCCGTGCTTCACAGTTCACAGTTGAGCACAACAAAACCCCTCACATCATGACACTGCAACCCCCCGTGCTTCACAGTTGGGCAAAACGCCCTCACATCCTGACACTGCAGCTCCCCCTGCTTCACAGTTGGGCAAAACACCCTCACATCCTGACACTGCAACCCCCGTGCTTCAGAGTTGGGCAAAACGCCCCCACATCCAGACACTGCCACCCCTGTGCTTCACAGTTGGGCAAAACGCCCTCACATCCTGACAGTGCCACCCCGTGCTTCACAGTTGAGCGAAACGCCCTCACATCATGACACTGCACCCCCCGTGCTTCACAGTTGGGCAAAACGCCCTCACATCCTGACACTGCCACCCCCATGCTTCACAGTTGGGCAAAACGCCCTCACATCCTGACACTGCCACCCCCATGCTTCACAGTTGGGCAAAACGCCCCCACATCCTGACACTGCCACCCCCATGCTTCACAGTTGGGCAAAACGCCCTCACATCCTGACACTGCACCCCCGTGCTTCACAGTTGGGCAAAACGCCCTCACATCCTGACACTGCCACCCCCATGCTTCACAGTTGGGCAAAACGCCCCCACATACTGACACTGTCACCTCCGTGTTTTACAGTTGGGCAAAACGGCCCCACATCCTGACACTGCCACCCTCGTGCTTAACAGTTGGGCAAAACGCCCCCACATCCTGACACTGCCACCCCTGTGCTTCACAGTTGGGCAAAACGCCCCCACATCCTGACACTGCCACCCCCGTGCTTCACAGTTGAGCAAAACGCCCTCATATCAAGACACTGCAACCCCTGTGCTTCAGAGTTGGGCAAAACTCTGGTGGAGTTGGTGGAGTTGGCTTTATGTGGTGTAAAACCCTAGATGTTGGTGTGTCTCCTATTGATTTTGGCCTTGAATGGTGGTTTGGTCTCAGGATATCATTTGGTCGCAAGGTATTCCATTTACTCAATGTGTATTTACCTTACCAATCTGATGAAAATCTTGACAGGTATAATGACTATTTAGGTAAAATGTATTGTCAGATCCAAGAGATTGAGAATACCTGTATCTCAGTTGTTGGTGATTTCAATGCGGATATATCCCGAAATTCTCTGTTTGGAGATATCTTATCTAGGTTTTGTAGTGATCACAGTTTTATTTTGGCTGATCAGGCTGTATTACCCCCAGGTTCTTACTCATATCTTAGCCCCTCTTGGGGCACTATCTCTTGGCTTGATCATATCATGTGCTCTGCAGATGGATTGGCTTGTGTTCATGATATCTCTATCCTTCATGATTGTATTTTATCTGATCATTTCCCAATTTCTTTTAAATACAGTGTTGATTCTGTGCCATCGGTTTCGTGTACAACCTCCAATGATATTGGTCAGAGAATCAATTGGAGTAAACTGTCATTTAATGATGTTGAAACATATATAGGTGTGCTACTGTGCACAAACTCAGTTCCTTGAGTATTGGAGATGGGCTTAAGTGTCGTGATCCTCTATGTGAGGATGCTTCACGTAGGAAAGATATTGATTCTCTTTCTAGGAATATTGTTGACACCCTTTCGAGTTGCAGTAGGGAATTTGTTAAAGTGCATAAGAAATCTTGTTATAATGTACCTGGTTGGAAGGATGAAGTTCAACCTCTCCATGGCCAGGCTAAAGATGCTTATTTGATTTGGTGAGATATAGGCAAACCAAGGAATGGTCCAATTTATGATCTTATGAGTTCAACTAGATCTAGGTTCAAATATATACTTCATCGTTGAAGGAATAATTCCAACTCCATATTGTCTGATAAGCTAGCTTCTAACATGCTGCAGAAGAAGGATAGGGAATTTTGGAAGGATATCAAGAATAGGTTGAACAGTAAGGTTAATCTTCCTAATCAAATTGATGATTGTACTGGTGAAGAGATTCCTGGTTTATGGGAGGAACATTATAAGAGTATATTCAATTCTGTTGCTGGCAGTGATTGTTCATCTTTCTTAGATAATCTACCTCCTCTGAATTATGATGGTGGTTTGATTGTTCCAGCTAATGAGGTTTCTGATATTTTGAAGGATCTGCCTAGTGGGAAAGCCCCTGGTAGTGATCATCTTACTTCTGAGCATCTTAAGTTTGCCAGCAATAGTTTCTCTGTTATATTGTCAATATTACTTTCTGCTGTTCTTATTCACGGTTATATCCCTGGTCAATTAATCGAAACAGTTATTGTTCCGATTCTGAAGGATAAAAACAAGCGCATCAGTGATGGGAACAACTATCGACCCATCGGATTATCCAATGTTATTACTAAGGTGCTTGAGGAAGCTCTTCTTCATAGGATTTAACTTTTTCTGAGTACTACTTTTAATCCGTTTGGATTCAAGTCAAAACATGGGACTGATCTTTGTGTATTTGCTTTTAAGGAATTGATTCGTTATGATGTGAAACATGGCTCGCAGATGTTTGTGGCCCATCTTGATGCTTCTAAAGCTTTTGATAGGCTCAACCATAAGAAACTTCTTCACAAAATGCTTGATATTCGTATACCTACTTATAATATTAGAGTTATTGGATATTGGTAGTCTAGACAGATGTATCGTGTTTGTTGGGGTACTACTCTAACTGATGGATTCTCTGTCTCTAATGGAGTAAGGCAAGGGGAGAAACTTTCTCCTCTGTTGTTTAATTTTTATACCAAGGGGTTGAGTATTGAACTCAGTAGAATTCCAGTTGGTTGTTGTTGTGGTGGTACGGTTTTTAACCATCTTATGTACGCAGATGATATTGTTTTATTTTCTCCTTCTGCTAAGGGCCTCCAGCAGTTCCCTGCAAAAAATGTGCTATCGGAATCCTATAGGACAGTTCAATAGAATTCTATAGAACTTTAGTACCTCGAGTCCTATAGAAAAAAAGTTCAATAGAAAATTTCTATAGGAAACAGTTCCATAGAAAATTTCTATAGAACAGCTCTTGTAGAATTTTTTTCATTTCTTTTTGGTATCTTCAATCCCACCAAATCTGGAAGGCGACAAACAAAGCAACCGTGTTATATTACCCTTCCCAGCAAACCCTCCCAATCTGCATCCCTCTCACGCAATGGCCAATTGTGCACTACTCTGTCCGGGGCTTGAACCCAAACCCTTCTGCTCCGCAATATGGTGCTTTAACCGAGTGAGCTATCTGGCAACTGGGAAACTTTTGATTGTACTTGATCCTGATCTATTTGAATTGCTTTGCTGAACCCAACAGATGGCCCATTGTTGTCGCGTATCTCAGGGTCTTAGGGAATTCAAAAGGAACTGAGTGCCTTTGCTGAAAAGGAACGCCATGTTAGTAATCCTGTTAGGTGACCATGATACATGTATAAAGATGGTGGGAATAAGTCTTAGCAGACCTCAAATTGTATTCAAATTAATTCTAAATCTGCAGATAATCTGCAATCACATGCATGGTAATGGAAAGGAATAATTTGATTGAATTTTTAAAATTAAGGGAAAATTTCAAAAGCTCAAACTTTCAACATAATTCTGTCTTTGTAAGCAAAAGAGGAACACAAGTTTTCCATTTTAGCATAATAAAGTTGTAATGCCTTACATTTATATTTTTGAATTGCTGCCGATGAAATGGAAAGAGGTCTTCATATACCGTAACTGAAATACTGCTAAGTTGTGAGGTCAATCAGTCAATCAATGGTCTGATCAGAGAATCAGTGAGTTGGTATGTGCCTGGTACCCCATGTGCTTAAGCACACCTTAAAGTTAAAAGGGACAAGATTTCCCTGCTACTTCAGTATAGTGGATATCACTGCATATTGCACATTTTCATACCATTAGTCTGGTTTCTCACTTCTAGAACCCAGGTACACATAAGGTAAATTGACCCTTCGACAGAGCATTGCAAGGAGTCATAAGATTCATTTTTATTTTTATTTTTATTTAACCCTTATTTAAGATGTCTTTCCCATTAAGCTTTTGTTCTATTAGAAGGTCCTAAAGACCATCAAAGTCCTATAGAACAGGTTTTTCAGCTAGGGTGTTCTATAGGAAGGTCTTATAGAACAGCAATAATCTTATAGGACTTTCTTTTCCATAGAGGTGCTCTATAGGTTTCTAGCAAATTCCTATAGAACACACGGAAAATCCTATAGAACATGCTGTTCTACTAAAATGTTCTATAGAGTTCCATTGATGTTCTATAGAGTTCTATAGAATTCCATAGAAGTCCTATAGAACATTTTTGCAGGGTTGTTAGACACGTGCTCTCAATATGGTCAGTCACATGATATTATATTCAATACCGACAAATCAAAAGTTATGTTATTTGATACCAATAATTACAATGTGTTCTCTGATATTTTGCTTGATGACAAAGCGTTGCAATATGTTGTTAAATACAAGTATCTTGGGCATATAATGTCAAATGATCTTAGTGATGATAAAGATATACAGGCCAAAGTAAGGTGTCTTTCTGGCTGTAGCAATATGATCTCTAAACAATTTTATTTTTGCTCTTCAAATGTTAAGAATCGATTATTTACTTCTTTTTGTTCAAGTGTTTACCTCTGTTATCTGTGGGTCAATTTTAAGTCCTCGTTTGTTCAGTCTGTTAAGGTTGCTTTTAATAATGCATTTCGTATTATCCATGGTTTTAACCGTCGGTGCAGCACTAGTGGCATGTTTGTGTTTAACAATGTCCGTTCTTATCAAGAAACATTACGGAAATCTGTTTTCATGTTCATTAGTCAAGTTATGTCTTCTAGAAATGTTGTTATTTTTACCATTGTTAATTCAGATGTGTACAAAAGTTCTTGTCTTGTTGCCTTTTGGCACAGCCAATTGTACACTTGTTACAGGTAGATTTATTTCTCCGCCACTTCTTTTTATATTTTTATATCTATTTTTACTATGGACTGTATTTTTACATGTCTGATACAAAATAAATGAAATGAGATGAAATGAAATTTATTTAATCCACTGTCATAACATCATTCCTTTCGTAATTAAGTCATAACTAGATCTGTCGAATATTTGAAGTATTTACAGTCATCTGGAAAATGGTTGTAAATGTAATGTATCGGTGTCTTGTCATGTTACGTTCGAATCCACTCATCTCACAATTCAGTTAACAGGTGCTGGATAATTTCAGTTCACTTATTCATTCCAGAATTCATGACTGTAAAACCTAAAATGAATTTAATCTTGAAATTAAGAGAATTAAGAACACAAATAGACAGTTAAATCGCGCTTTGTCATCGTGTCCGGTTACTTCCGCGTTCAGTTGAACCCAGAGTGGGCTATTTCAGCGAATTTAGGTCAGGGACTTAGATCGAGGCCAACACATGCGAGAATGAGATCTCCCCTCGTGACTTCCGCAATGGGCAGACGAGACAAAATGGTGGCCAGTACTCGAAGGTGAGTGACTTTTAATAGCGTGTCCAGCAAAGTTACGTTAATAACCAAGTTACATTCGACCAATAATTGATGATACTAAACAGAGAGACAGTCTAGTACGTTGTATTCATCTACATGCCTTCGAAAATCACGGTTTAAGTGACAGTTTTTGAAAAGTTGCGATGTGCTGATCGTAGATTTTGACAGCTTGAATCTCGCTTGTTGCACTATTAGGACACCACGATGTTTTGTGTCTTATGTTACTTTTACAGTGTAATCCTTTATATAAGTGAGAAAAAATAAAATAGTTCATTGGATTAATAAGTTCAGTTCACAACGTTTCAAGTAATATCCATCACTCTTCATCAGGCGAAAGTTTGTGTGACACTGGAAATATATATTTGTCACGCCTAAGATGACATCATCAATTGCGTGTATCTGGGTCGAGTTTAGTTTCTCTCATTGCTCGATCCCATATCCGTGAAAGCGTTAATCTCAGTCCTCCATGGCATTTTAGTGAAATTGTTTTACTTTTCTCACTTACTAGAACCTGAATGTCTAAGAATGTCACATTCATGGTGCTTTAACTGTGTTCATCCATTCAAACAGTGCAATATTATTCTCTGCTGAACCAAGCCCTGAAATAATTATCCCACAACTCCAATACTGTAAAGACTAGCTGTTTACCCTGCAAAAAAATGTTCTATAAGAATCCTATAGGACAGTTCAATAGTACCTCGAGTCCTATAGATAAAAAAGTTCTATAGAAAATTTCCATAGGAAAAAGTTCCATAGAAAATCTCTATAGAACAGCTCTTGTAGAACTTTTTTTTTTCTAATTTGGCATCTTCAATCCCACCCGAATCTGGAAGGTGACAAACAAAGCAACCATGTTATATTAATCCTTCCCAGCAAACCCTTCCCAATTTGCATTCCTGTAGAGCAATGGCCAATTTGCGCAACTCTGACCAGGGCTCGAACCCGGACACTTCTGCTCATAGAACAACAATAATATTATAGGACTTTCTTTTCCATAGAGGTGTTCTATAGGTTTCTATAGCAAATTCCTACAGAACACATGGAAAATCCTATAGAACATGCTGTTCTATTAAAATGTTCTATACCGTTCCATTGATGTTCTATAGAGTTCTATAGAATTCCATAGAAGTCCTATAGAACATTTTTTTGCAGGGTATTCACACACCTGGTCCAGAAACCTTTTTCAAGGAGTAAGTGCAGTGTTGGAGTATTATTGCCATGATATTATAAAAGTTCTGAAATTTTGGTGTCCATGTTAAACGCGTAACCTTTGAGGATGGGGTGGGGATTGGGTTAATTAACAAAACATGTACTTGGGGAAGTGTTTGGTTCATTTAAAATAAGTCACCTATTGTGTTGGACAGTCAAATCCACTTGTTACTGATAATTTTCACCTTTTCTAATGGAAGTTTATAAAATGTTTATTAACGTTGAAAATTTGCAATACTTGCGATAGTGTTTAATATGAAATGTTAGAGTGTTGACTCATAAATTTTTACCTCTATCAAATTTCTATTTTGTATAACAATTTCAATTTGGCAATTAAATGTAAGAAATGTTTATTTGTATCTCAATCTTTCATGTTTTTATTGCTTGTTTGTGTCCGTGTTACATTTGCAACCTGGCATATAACAAGGAATTTTTTCATATTGTGTACTTGCTGAATTATCTTGGAAACCATGCCATGGTTTCAGTGTTAGTCTGTCCTGCACGGCTGTAAACAATTTTTTTCATCTTGATGAGTTATTAGTGATGACCTCCATGCCACATTTGAGTAACCCCAAATCATGGACTGACCCAACACGCATTTTGCTTGCCGAAAGCAAAACTGAAGGGAAAAACACAACAAAGAACAAACTGGAAGTTTGGACAACTGCTCTGAAGTCCTGGCAGAAAATCACCTGAGGAAAAGCCCTGCTAACTCTGGTTATGTTTACTGTATCTCCCCAATGACGATGGTGGTTTAGATCTGGGGCTGCCGCCGCACCCGCAGAGATTTTCTGTTCCAGGCTCTGGAAGCCACAATTATTGCAGGAATTTTTTCCAAATTTACACAGGTGAAGATATATATTTGACAATGCTCAAGACCAATTTTCGGCAATTTCGGATGTCCAATACGGCTGCCGGCAGCCATTTTGTCCAAAATTTGGGGATCGGGGAGATACATGACTCGGTCCCTGTGGCAACCGAGTTATCTAGTTGGTTCCTGCCTTCAGCCAGTCACTGCCTGCAAAAGATTTGCAAACCGGAATTAAAAATGACTATTTAATTTATGAATATATTAGCTAGTCCACTAACATTTAAACCCATAAAACTGGGGGATGATGTGCAAAAATGGTTGTTACGCCTTTACGGTTCAAGGATATTACTGATTGCAACACAATTAAATTAAAGCTGCCAGTCAGCATCTGAAGCACATCATGTTTCTTTCATTTCAAATTCATCGTGGTGGCGTCCAGAGCCAAAATGATTCAGAATGTGTCACATGGACCTGACTGCATATTGATCCAAATTAGACAATCGCAGTAATGATGAATATAATTGGCCATGGACTATTTTAGAAACAATCGCTATCAGTCAGATAAATGTCCGATAACATGTTTGTGACGGGCGAACAATCCTTCCATGAAAAATATGTCAAAACATCGAAAGCTGTCAACACATTTTAGGACTTGGGATCTGCAAGAACTGTTGAACCAAATTATTGGCAAGAGCACTTTTTAATCTACTGCCTGGAAAGCAGATGGAATGGTTTTTTATTTTTTTGACAGAATTAAGTCCAAAGCTTCCAAGTTCAGTCAGTTTTGCTTTTATTGGAAGATTTAATAATGCATTGCAATGTTTTTCAAAAATTCTACAATCTGAGGAACTGATTGTGAATGACAGTATATTTTACAAACACTGTGCTGAAAAAGTTGGCGGCTGGCGCATTATAGAAAATGCAAATAAAATCAAAAGTACTGGTTTTAAGTCAAATTACCCTATCCAACACTGACAGCACATCAACAGCACATTACATGATGCATTTAATTATGAGTTTGAAGGTTTATTTAAAAATATGCACTTATTTCAAATCTGATGTCTGCAACAGACTCCAAAAAAGAATTGCACATTTGTGAGGGCGCCATTAATGCAGGCAGATTGGTACAGATTTGGGATCAGCATGTGCTGCCATCTCGATGTTGCCTGTTCCACGGACGACCCTGAATTTCCTGTCAAACTGCATTCTGCATTGACTGCAAGTATTATTCAGGACAGTCATATTCAGGAAATACCCCTATAAAAGGTTTAATTGACAAAATTGAAATAAATATACGTCAGAGGACAAAATACCAAAATCAATAGGAAGTAAGGACACTGAAAGAATATACTAATAATGCAATTCTGTGTCATGGCACTCTCTAATATGATAAACACATGGCTCCAAAAACAAAAAAAGGGGAAAAAAAGATGTAATTTCTACATGAACATCCGAACAATCCAGCACGTCAAGTTAAATACTCCTCAGAGGGAAGACAAAACACTTAAACATTAGCAAGAAAAAAAGTTCCCTGTGGGAATGTTAGGAGGAATATACAAAGGGAATCTGGCGGGAGAAACCATTAAAACCCCTTGAGTGCCTTAACTGTTGTCCAAATAAAGAAAAAAACTCATGTACACCTGTGACCTGCTCCACAAAGCAATATAACAGAATAAAACCAGGAACAACCCTAAATTGTCCATGTTCCAGATCTTACACATCTCCATTCCCCAGTTAATCCTGATTTGTGAGTGAGGGACCCTGATGGAGTCAGTGTCTCATGTTGAAATGCAGCAGCTGTGCACTGTACGAGCACCTGTCTAAAATGACATAATGTTATGTCAACTGGTTCCACAAAACTGAGTTAAGTACATTCCTCTCAATGCAATTAATTAAACTGGCCAAAAATGTTAGAAGTCACATAAGGTGCAATTCAAAGGAATGGTTGAATAACATTATTAAGTAAATCTAACATTTCATAAGGTTTAATTATTTTGAGTGCATAGTACCAACACAAAATGATCGTTCATTACTTCACTAAATAAAACCTCATGAATTCTGTTGTCATTCTGCCAACATGGTAAATATCTTTGGTTACTTTGATACATTCCACTTCAATGCAATTAATTAAACTGGCCAAAAATGTCATAAATCAAGCAAAAGGTTATGCAAAGCTATTGGGTGAAATAACCACATCCTTATTCAGCATTGATGCCAGATGTGACAATGACTCTAACATTTTAGGGTTGACAATGTCATTTTACAGTATTTAGCCACTAGCTAAAATTGTCTGTTATATGACATCTGGCATCACATGCTGAATAAAACCTCATGACATTTCTAAGTATGATTTATGAAGACATTTGTCATTCTGAAGGCATTATACATGTAAATATCATCTTTTACTACAATTTTAATATTTTATGCAGCTGTTTCAGGTAGTGAACAGTCAGCTAAATAAAAGGGCTTCACAGTAACTAAGAACCTAAACCCCAATGTACTTTTTTCAATATTTTTTCCTCCAAAGCCTTATAAGAAACTAGAATTTATATGGCAGACAAAATAAATTTTTCCAAGTATTCTCTGCAATTCACTGACTGCTGTAGGATTGTCACATACTTTGTGTATGTATTTCACATACTGAATATCCTGTCATATGAAGGGTTTCAGGGCAAAACAAGGCATATTACAGGGGATATGTTTCGTTTGCCCCCAAACAACTTATATATACTAGTAAACATATTCACTGCCTGCCAATCTGACATCTGTGTTAGCATGTTGAGTTTTGTTGGGGTTTTTTTTCTTTTCCATTTGCTATGCACTCTCCCAGAAAAAAATGGGCCAAGCCCAAAATGGCAAAATATTATTCTTTCAGTGGTCTTACAACAAATCATTGGTTAGACAATTAGGAAGGATTAAACACATGCACTCCTGAGACTTTCTGTGCATCATTTGCTCGTTAACTTTTGCTGCAGTGAACTGTTTGGGAAATACCTGGAAGCTATTTCTCTGTGGAAAAGTCAATTAATGCTTTGGAGAACAGGATAATACTGCAGAGAGGTTTACTTGCAACAATTGAAAAGATGTTTCAAAAAAAAAAAAAACCATCAGATGTTATTTTTCAACTTTTCTTCCAGTGAAAAGCTTTCCGCAAGTTAACCCACAAGACTTAAAAATGAAAAGAAATCAAAGGGGAAAACTATACCATGCTAAGCTATTTTATCTGTTGGTTTATTTTGTGCTAATTATATCAGCTAAGGATTTGTTCTAAAGACCATTAAAAGCTTCATATTTTGCCATTGATGGTTGGGCTTATTTTTGGCCAGGATATAATAAATAATACTCAATGTTTGAACAGGCCAGGGAGCTGGTGGCAGAGTGTGAGCCAGTATAGATAGCGGGGAATAAATGGTTTCTATACAAAGACATGGGAATAAAAGAAGAACAGTGGAAGTAGAAGCAACTAAGACTACAGCTGGAGAGAGGAAAGATATTTTCAATGGCAACAGACTCCAAAAAAGGTTTATGCTCTAGCAATTTAGGACTAATAATGACATGACTAGTTCTAATAATCAGGTGCAGTGGTACAGGTTATGTTAAACAGGTGAGCTAATTGTGAAAGGCCTCCAAGAATGGCCTTGTCCGTAAAGAACAAAAAAGGGTCAAGGATCACCAATTTTTAAAAAGATATGTAAGCTCATAACCCATGACTTTTATCACAAAGTTTCCCAAACAGGATAGGATTTAGGGCATTTTAAACCTCAACATTGCGACGCATAATGGAAGGAATCAGTCAAATCTTGGTAAGTAAAGGGCAAGGCCGAAAACCATTTCTGAATGCGCCTGATCTTCAATCCTGCAGACATCACTGCCTTAAGGACTGTCATATGACTACAAAGGATTTCACAATGTGAGCTTGGAAATACTTTGGCAAATCTTTGTCAGTCAACCCCATTTCCCTCAGCATCCAGAGATGCATGTTAGAGCTTTGGAATGCAAGGCCCAAAGCCATACATAAACACTACAAAAAGGCTGCCAACTCCTCTGGACTTGGTGTCATCTGAGATTGACAGTAGCCAGTGGCGGATCTAGGATTTTTCTAAGTAAGGGGCCATCAAGGGGCCATATTTCTCACAGAGGGGCCAAGTATTTGTCCAACATTCATGCACACAGTCACATTTATGATAAAGTGTATATATATTTCACCAGTCATATCAAGCTTGTATGCAGCTGAAACCATGTTGTCTATCAGACCACAATTATTTAATTAAAAATTAAGAAAAGGACTTGAAACCTTGAAATATCAAGGTGAGTTCTGGTAGAGGTGAGGTGCAAGAATTCAAGTATTCAGGATACTGAAATTATCCTACACTCAGCAGTGTCAAAATTTTTTCACTAAACATATAGCCTTTGAAATTGTAAATCCTATGTATTGAATGTAATATTGAAATACTACAATTTCACGACTAAACACAACATGAGATTACACAATGCGCAAGTAGTCTGATTTTCAGTGAGACAGAGATGCAGATAAATGTCAAGGCAATGCCTACATTCATACAAACTTTGCTGTGGTCAAGTAAGGAGGATCTGCACTTTGATTTCTACACTGTTCCTTTAATTTAGGATACATTCATTTACTGTTTTCACTATCTTTATTCATAATAGTCACAAACAGAGGTAAAACATTGAGTGCACATTAGCTAAAATGTGGTGGAGATTCTCACAATAGCACTTCATTACATTTAGTACTAAATTGGTACAAACAAGTGTCTTATGAGACCCCCGCTCAAGACCCTTCGCTTATCTAGAGACTGATGACATTCCCACAGCTTTCGTTACTAAAACTGGGTGGAGATAATTACAGAGTTTAAAAAAACCTGCATTGCAGAGCCAATCCTAAGTCTTTTGGGCGGTCCTTCATATTGGGGGCGGTGATTTCCTGAAGTCGTGTGCTTGTGAACACTGTCCGACCAGCAACAGGTGTCATGGGCAAGGTAATGGGATGTCTCAAGTTATGCTCACCGATGAAAACTCCTTCAAAGTGTGTGGATACATGTTGCATTTGCGGCAAAACATTTTCATCAGCTGTGGAAAGTTTAAACTCTCTGGAATTGGATAAGAAACTAGTCAATCAATGCATTATTACCACGGAAGTTTCACGTGGGCGTGAACTATAAGTGTGCGTTACGCAGATGAGCCTTAGTAAATAATTGAGCTATTGGCTATCAACATGAGTTCTTACAAGGATATAAGGGAGTGCTGAATTCGTCGATGGAGGAGTCTACGCGTAAATCCATGGTAGGGAACTATGGGCTTTTCATATGTGATGACTATAATTGATAGCAGAATGACATAGTATCAACACCATGTCGAATTTTTGCTTCAGAAAACTGATTTTTTCACTACTAATTGGGATACCATTGGCTTGCTGAACAGATGACAGATGACTATTTTTTTTCTGTAGCAAGAGATCATTTTTTTGAACTACTGGATAGATACAATGGGCAAGTATATTGAGCAGTTTGCACATCAGGCTTAGTTGAGAAGTTTAATTCAGGCAACTCCTGGGAAAAAAAAGGGATTTTGGAGTGAACTTGTCCATATTCTAAACCGTGTTCGAGCTTGGCTTGCTTGTGCATATTCCATAACTGATCAGGGTGTGCCATCTAGTGATAGAATATTGTAACTGAGTGCATAGATTTTCAGCTCCATGTCCGCGGGCGGACACAGGGAATCCATTGTTTTCCCTCCGAGATACAAAGTCGCTATATTAGACCCTCTTTGGTTTACCTATGGAGGAGAAAAGAGGGAGCACACTACTTCCGGGAAAGCATTCCTATTCAAATAAGGCATTGCTTTCAAAGGGGCGTTGCTTTGTTCGTGGCTGTTTTCGCTGGCGCCCTAGTAACTCTTTTGTATTATGATGTCCCCAGACGATCTGGAGGCGGAGATCTGTGTAATCAGGCCAGCCACTAACAAAATGTGCACTGCAAACCTTTGAATGGTCCTTCGGTGCAAAATCTTTTCAGATGATTGCACGTATCCATGCTCTTCGCTGTCTCTTACCGCGTTGGAAGTCAAAAAAGCTCAACTGAATCTCCCTTTTTAAACTGTTTAGTGCACCCCACAATACAACATGAAACCACCTTTTTTTTGCCATACTAGCTATACACATCGGGGATCGCAAGTGTTTTGTCAATTTTTGCTACCTATCAAAATATGCTACCTCGCGGTTCTGCATTGCGCAAACCTAAAATCTCGGGCTCTATTTCTTCGCTCACATCTCAAGTATCTTCAAATATCATAAATATACGTCTTTTTTCGGTTCGCCTTTTGATCCTTTTAGTGTATATGTATTTGCATGCACACGCTGGCTTTTCCTGAAAATGCAGAGATTGGATGATAATGGCGTATATGGGTATATATCTTTCAACAAACTTATCCAACTCATTATAACATCTGCTTATGTTATAATAAGATAACAAATGACAAAGTTACTACTGTACACTGATTCATATTGCAATATTACGGTAAAAACAAAGACTTTACGATCACTTTGCTGTAGCATTTTTTGACAAGGCAGCACAAATTGTCAGAACACCGGCCAAAAAAGATGTGAAGCAAAAAATAAACTCCTTTAACTCACTGCCACTCGCTGGCACATATGGAGACAGATATTACAACATGGAAAAAAAAACTGTGATACGAGAAGAGATAAGAGTACGAGAAGAAGCTTACGAAGTTCTCAGTCAGCAAAATTCTTTGCCTCAACCGGATCGTTGAATATTGCCCTAGATAGTACACATGGAGCCTAGCCGGGAAGTGCAGCGAGTGCCGAACCTCCTTCTCCCACAAGCGCTGTAGCACGTCGCAGAAAATCCCCCGCTGCTGCATCACCTCCGTGGTGTAGTGAGGGAAGATTAGGATGCGGCGACCTCTGTAATCCAACGAACGCTGCCTCCTGAGCAGCAGAATTTTCTCTTTTTCCAGTTCAAGATGCACTCCTGCCATTATCGTGCGAGATCTGGTGCCATCCAGTGGTTTGGGCTGTTCAAGACGATTACAACGGACTAAGTAAAGTTGTCTTCCCCCACCAGCCTGGAAATCAACCTGGAGACAAATTCTGTTGGTCTCCCTTTCTCCTCACCTTCCGGAACCCTGACAATCTTTGGGCCAGTTTCACAGACATGGCTTAAGCATAGTCTTGGACTAAATAGAGTTTTGTATGGAGATTCTCCATTGAAAATTGAATTTAGTCTAGGATTAAGCTTAATCTGTGTCTCTGAAACCGGACCTCCATGTTTTTGCGCCTGGATCTCCCCTCGAGATCCAACAACTTAGCCCGCAGTCTATTCCCGCAGCTCAGAAACATAAGCTTCAACCACATGAATCCGCTGCTCATGGTTCGCCACTTGATTTTCGGTGCTGGATAGCTACCCTCTCAGTGAGCATCTGCTGAGAGGACAAAAGATTTTGGAAAGACAGCTCGAACTTGTCGAACCGTTCGTTAAAAGACTGTAAGAACTTGTTTGACATTTTTTGCCATGAGGGGAAGTTCGTCTTCCTCTTCAACTGAGAACATATCTAAAGGCTCCATGCTCGCTTGGTCATGGCTAACAATAGCACTTGCTGGTGGGGCAGCAGCTCCCTTTCCGCCTCGTGCAGCTTTACTTGGCATATCGACATTACACTTTTTAACGGCGTGAACGTAAAGCAAATAGCAAAGGTTTAATCATAAAAATTTAAGACTTTGATAATCAAAAAGGCAGTTTTTAAACAATAAAACCGTGATCCAGCAGGAGCTCGAAAAAACCAGTCTACGCTCCAATCATCTCACTAGCGCTCCCCTATGCAGTATTTCAGAACAATCCGTTCAGTAATTTCGGAGATATATAGGCAAATGAAATTCCCTAACCTTGAATTTGACCTTTCAAAGTCACCTGAGCTCAAAAGTCAGGGTGCCAAATTGAAGCCCATATATGACTTACTATGTAAGGTGAATAGTAAGTATGACCTTTTCTCTTACCATTTCAAAGATATAGCCCATCAAAAATTTCCCTCCTATAGGGCTCCATTGGAACAAAAATTTCAAAAATTTCTCAAAAATTCAATTTTGAAAATTTTCAAAAGCCTTGATCAAACTTTAGTCCCATACTGATATGGAACATCCACAAAAAATTTCAGAACAATCCGTCCTGCGGTTTCAGAGAAGAAGACCAAAGTTTACAGACGACAGACTACGACGGACGAAACCCATTACAATAGCTTATATGGCCTTCAGCCATGTAAGCTAAAAAAAAAAAAAAAAACAAACCAGCCGCCATAATCTCCAGACCAAAGATGCTCAAGAAAACCCAAACTGTTATCAGGTCCAAAAGCAAGGATCTATTATGATATGGGGTGTGCCAGGTCACATGGCATTGGTGAACTGCACATTTGTGAGAACACCATTAATGCAGAAAAATGTGAGTAGATGTTATTATTACTATTGTTTAAATCTGATTAATGGTTAAAATGAGAGGGGCTTAAAGTATCTATCCATGCGATCTTCAAACTAAACAGAAAACTCACTGAAAGTTATTTGCTCTCAGAGGCTTGGTACATTCCTCCTTTATGAAGTGATTCAGACCCCAAAATAAAAATGCAAACTCATTCTCACAGACTCTCTCTGATGAATGTAGCCCAATAAAATTGAAGTCCTGTGTGTAAGAAGTACCTAAGTCACTAAATAACACTTTTGTGATCTTGGTGGTCAAAGTTTTCAAAACATATTGCAGACATATACAACCCCAATTCCGAAATAGTTGGGACGAAGTGTAAATTGTGAATAAAATCAAACTGCAATGACTTTCAGGTCATATGAGCCAATATGTTATTTACAATAGAACATAGATAACATTTCAAATGTTGAAACTGAGACATTTTAAATTTTTATCCACAAAATGGGCTTATTTCAAATTTTCTGGCTGCAACGGGTCTCAAAAAAGTTGGGATACAAAAAAGGGCTGAAAAAACATCAATATGTAAGAGAATCAGCTGAAAGAACATTTAAAGGTTAACTGGCAAAAGAATAAACCCGTTATTTGAGGAATTAACATTGTAAGAGTTCCCCGCAAAAAGTTGCTATCTTGCACACCTGCCTATATCCTAAAAAAAGCTACCCATTTATGCATAGTTACGCCAGTTAAACCAATCAGTGTGCCAGGTGCCATTGCCTTTAGGAGCAGGGCTATCCCAAATCCTCAAACCGAAACCCGTGATGGGGAGAAGAAGGTCGCCACGTTTCCCGAAGACGGTTAAATTGCTCGTGCATGAAGTCAAATCCAGACAGGGGAGGATCTGTTTTTGTTAAGTTAATCATGAATTGTATTATTATTATTATTATTATTTGACATTTACATATTGTTTTAAAAAAAAGCATCAAGCCTACCCTTTTTGCGATGGAAACTTCAAAAAAAAAAAAAAAAAAAAAAAAAAGGCGTTTCACCATGATTGAGTCATGCCTCCAATTGAGCTGAGTGGGTGTTGGAATGACCCACTGGCATAGAAAAATAGTGCCATAGTAACCCTAACAGCAACGGGCAAGGTATACGGACAGCTGGCAGCGGTGTATATATCATCTGCAACCAGGTGACATTATTCCGTCAAAAAGGCGCAGTTTTGTCAAGTTCTCGTTCTGTGGGAAATAAATTCAGGGAAAGGCTACACCTGAAAATTTGGGAGAAAATATCCTTCCCTTTATTGACTACAATTAGTCCTGGCTAATTCTAGATGGTTCTCCTTATTAACACGTTTTCCAATTCAAGAATAATCAAGTGGCAATTGAAGACACGGCTTTCTCTCCCCATGCGCTCTAACAGCGACAAAATAATGGGCTACATTCAGTACAGAAAAATAATTTAATTATAAATCGGTCTATGCCCTGGCACTCAGCAACGGTAATTTTTTTCCAGCGAGAGCGGCATTTCAGAACTCTTTTTTTGCGAATGAAGGGCGACAAGCACGCACACCTGTTTTTGCAGCACGGTCACGCAACTTGCTGTAAAAAAAAAAAAAAAGTAAATTAACGTACTTGTCCCCAGAATTAGAGCTGAGTGCCAGTGCATAGACCTAATTATGATTAATTATTTTTCTGAACTGAATGTAGCCCAAATCGCATAGAGGGAGAAGCCGTGTCTTCAATTGCCAGATGGGTAGCGGGTGGTTTGAGGACCCGCTATACGCCCTAACCTGTGTGGTCAAGATAGCAATTTTGGGGAAAGCGCATAAACACATACGGGCACACCTCCAGTCGCAAATAAAGGATTCGCATAATGAATAGCGGGTAGTGTGGCCACAAGATACCGTTTAGGGATAGTGGAAGCTGCTAAATGGTAGCAGATAGAGCCCCAGGTGTGTAACATGATTGGCTATGAAAAGGATGTCTTAGAGAGGCTGATCTCAGAAGTAAAGATGGCCAGAGGCTCTCAACCTGTGAAGGCTTGCGTAAAAAAAAAATGTTCCTCAACATCAAATTGCAAAGGCTTTGAAGGTCTCATTGAAAGTGCATACAATTATCAAAAGATTCAGAGAAACTGGAAAAATGTCTGTGCGTAAGGGACAAGGCCGAAGACCTTTACTGGATGCCCGTGATCTTTGGGCCCTCAGACGCCACTGCATTGCTCACCGGCATGATTCTGTCATTGACAATACTAAATGGGCCCAGGAATACTTCAAGAAACCACTGTCTATAAACATAGTCCGCCAAGCCATCCACAGATGCCACGTAAAACTCTATCATGCAAAAAGGAAGTCATTGTTGAGCATGATCCAGAAGCGCTGCCATGTTCTGTGGGCCAAGGCTCATTTAAAATGGACTGTAGCAAAGTGGAAAAGTGTCCTGTGGTCAGACAAGTCCAAATTTGACATCCTTGTTAGAAATCATGGGTGTCGTGTCCTCCGGGCTAAAGAGGAGAAAGACCATCCCTCCTGTTATCAGCGTTCAGTTCAAAAGCCAGCATCCCTGATGGTATGGGGATGCATTAGTGCATATAGTGTGGGACACTTGCATGTTTTAAAAAGAACCATGAATGCTGAAAGGTATATAAAGATTTTAGAGCAACATATGCTCCCCTCCAGACAACATCTATTCCAGGGAAGGCCTTGTGTATTTCAGCAGGACAATGCAAAACCAAATACTGCAGCTATTACAACAGCATGGCTTCATAGTAGAAGAGTCCTTGTGCTGAGCTGGCCTGCTTGCAGTCCTGATCTTTCATCGATTGAGAACATTTGGCGCATAATTAAACGAAAAGTCCGTCAGAGGAGATCCAAAACTCTCCAGCAGCTGGAAGCCTGTATTAAACAAGAGTGGGATCAAATTCCAATGGCTAAACTTAAGAAACTTGTCTCCTCAATGCCCAGACGCCTCCACTCTGTGTTAAAAAGAAGAGGGGATGCTGCACCATGGTAAACAGGCCCATGTCCCAACTTTTTTGAGACCTGTAGCAGCCATCAAATTTCAGCTCATTTGGTGGAAAAAATTGTAAAATTTCTCAGTTTTAACATTTGCTATGTTATCTCTGTTCTATAGTGAATAAAATACTGGCTGGTGTGATTTGAAAGTCATTGTTTTGATTTCATTCATAATTTACACTTTTTCCCAACTATTTCGGAATTGGGGTTTTATATATATATGGGTATTTTTCTCAATGCGGGCACTTTTTGGATGTCATTTTTAAAAAAAAGAAAAAAAAAGTTGTCTGATTCTTTTTCCCCCAGGGGTAGGGTTGCCCCTAAGGTACTCAAAAAACCACGAGGCAGAGCTTAAACCAAGGCAGAATTTTTTGGGCAGGCCATTTTAATTTTCCCCTTGTCCTCGGATCCACTCAACTCCATAACTTTTTCAAGTGAAGCTCTCTCCTGATACATTGTGTTCTGAAACTGAGTGAATATCACCCTTTTCAGTGCCTCTGATTGAAACTGATAAATTCAACTTTGCATTTGGCCAATTTGTCTTGTTCCTGGGTAGTTTGGCTTAAACAGTAAAGGAGTTGAGAAAATGGTTATGGAGTTGAAATAAGGTAACGGAATTGAAAAAATAGGGCAATTCAAGCTAAAAAAAATGATGACATTGCGAGAAAAAAATACGACAACTTTATTCAAATCTATTTCTTGAATTCTTCCACACTGTAAATGAACACTTTAACTTAAAACAAACTCTAAAAAAGAATGGATCTCTGCAGTCTGTTAACCAATTTTGGTAACGGAGTTGAGGTTATGGAGTTGAGTATTTTTTAAGAAAAATATTGGAATAATCATAGAGCCATTTTGAAAAAAGTTCACATGGCCGCTGCGGGGGTCACACAAAGGTTCTGTTTGCATGGGCCATATGCTGTGATTTCAGCTTCTGCCTCCAGGGGGAGTCTATGCAGTGATGCTTATGGAGTTGAGTGGGTTTTTTCGGACACCCCGATTTTCAGTTATTTTTCTCGGAAAACCACCACCTTTGATTCTTTTTTTTTTTTTTGCTTAGGATAATATCTCACAGTGTCTTTTAATGTATGCATACAGTTTCCAGCCAAAGGAAATTGAAATCATTGGAGTATTGCGAGTTTCAAAAATATCATCCAGATTTGGGACACTCCCAAAATGCCCCAAAATCCACTTTTTTGACCCCAAAAATGATGGATAGAATGAAAATACACCCATGATGCTTTATTTCCAATTAGTAAGGACACACCTATAGTTTAATAGGCAAAAAACTTAACCCGTGGAATTATTCCAAGAATAAGGGACCCGGACTCTGCATTTCACTAATAGTGCCCATATTGAGAAAAATACCGATATATATGGGTCAATCCAAGTTCAGTCAGGACAACTTTGTCAACATAAAGAGTTTATTTAGAATTGGCATTAATACATTTTGGGGGGTATGGTTCTGTTCTGGAGCTCCCTGCCCTTCCATGTGCAAGACATGGAATGCCCCAAGGCAGGGAGCAGCAATTAACCCCCCCCCCCAGAACAGAGCAGGCATGGATAAAAACAAGGTGGAGATGGGGAGGGGGTGGGTTGCAAAAGTGCTGGCAGAAAATGGCAAAGGAGTAGAAGGCAGCAGGTAGGTTTAAATAAAGCACTGTACTTGATCTCATCCAATCGGGAAGCCTGGGTAGTTAGCTGACCTGCACAATCAGCTGTGGCAATCAGCTGAGCCAGAGGCGCTTACGTCAACCAATGAGCGAGCTAGGCAAGACAGCGTGGGCCGTGCAATCAACCGAGGCAGTCAGCTGGGCCCCGAGCTGGACGAGAGGCGCTTGCCTAACCAATGTTAGTTATGCTGAACAGCTTGGGTCGAGCGATCATCTGCGCCAGATGGGCCACTGGCAAGGGGATTTAAGTTTAAGGCGTGACTCTGTTGCCTGCCTGAACTAACGCAATGCTCAATAAATGATGCTCAGGGGGATGAAAATAACAAACTCAGTATTACTTAATAACACTTTATTTTTTTGACAGCCCTATATCTTGGCTTTATGGAATGGTTCATTCAAGTCACCAACTCCTAACGGGTCAGTTTTTATCGCACGCGCCGTAAAACCATCCGAAACGCGTGAAACATGAGTGATGAAATTAAATGCAACATCAAAAGTACAATTAATAATTGTCATATCTACACCTAATTTTGTTTGCAAACTACTACAATATGTTACTTTAAGTGAACAAAAAGTCAAAAACCAGGGTTGAAAATTTAAAGAATTATGAGTCATCGAATATATAGTGCAAAAGTTTAAAGTTGGAAAAAATTGACTCACATTCTTAACTTTACCCTCTCTTCCTCAAAACTCATCAGATACTCTTCAAAATCACTGTACTTTGCCTAAAGTGTATATATTATACAAAACAGTTACCCTTTGCCATCCATAAATTACTTAAACAGCTCAGTCAGGCCCTGTATTGACCCTCAGAAAACCTCTCGTTCGTCACTCGCGTTTCACCTCTCATAACATATTCTAAAGTCCACCTCAGCACCACTATACATCATTGGATTGTATCCATATCACTCCTACATACACAAAACATGTTCTACTATTAAATTAAGGGCATAAATACACATATCTGGCCCATCTAGGGTTTCTACCATGCCTTTGAAAATAAAATTTAACTCTTTTTCCGAGCATCAGCAACTCCGCGCGAGCCAGCTGTTAACATTAACAAGTGTGGTCAGTTTTCATTTACAACGCAGAGCGATTACGACTCCGGACTTCACATGCCTTTCTTTACTCAGTGGTTGGAAGCAATGCATGTGTTTCGCGATCATTTAAATGAAATAAGATAATGTGAAATGTCTTCATGCAATTCCATTGCTTCCAACTCCTCCACGCACAAGGACTTCAGTTCCGCGCCAGAATCTACATACTCATTGATTGAATAATTGCTGACTACAGCAGAGGAACGAAAATATGCCACTTAAACTAACACCAAATGCGTGAGAGTTGACAAGTATGCGTTATAAATGAAAACTGGCCACACCTGTTAATGTTGAGAGTTTTCAGAGTTTCTGTAATGGTAATTTAAATGACTGATTGAAAACAGGTCATTCTTTTTAAAGGATTGTTTGAGCTCTGCTGTTGGCTGTTCACGAGCCACGACTGACAGTGACCAAATATCCAGTCAAAACTCAAAATGCAGCCCCCAGAAATTTTTGATAAAAAAAGTATGCAGTATGTACATATTGGCTGTTGCGCAAGTTAGGGGTACCATAGGGCCATAGGGCCACGGCAAATGGCTCCGTACACGCAAACCAATGGCCGTAACGGCTTGGAAATTTCACTCGCCGATCTATTTAACCCATAGAACCCAAAACGCATCGTTTCGGTACAAATTGAGACATCTGCATACACCCAGACACCCCCTCAACAATATTTTGTAAGAATTTCATCCAAATTACCTTCCTTTCTTTCTGAAGAATTTCTCTTGTATTTTGCAGTAAAATCTGCCATAAATTTGCCTCAATCAAAGCTTGAGATCCTCTGAGTTGTTTACGAAGGACCTCGGATGTAGTTTACTTTTGCCGGTTAACAGGAAGTTGCTTTTCTCTTCTCGCAACATTTTTGGCGCCGGATGATCACTCATGTTTCACTCACCGAGCAACACCCCATATAGCCAACCTGAATTAATTTTCTTTAGTATTTTACGTTTAGGGTTGCTACATATACCCTATAACTTTTTTTGGATGGTAGGAAGTATAGAAATTAGCAGTAGTTTGCTCTATATATGGGTAAATGTCAGTGAAACGTGAGTGACGAGGCTGGTGTTGAAAAATAGTTTTTCAAGCTGGCACAGGCTCAGGTCAATGTATGTAAAAAATATTTCTATGAACATAACCCTTATAGGGACCCTCTTGGCTGGATGTAATATGAACAGTGGGACTACCTTCTTAGTGCTAGTTGATGGTCTAAAAGTTTCATTAATTCGCGTTTCAACGAGTTGAAATCCAATTAAAAGATATAGGAAAAAAAAAAATGTAGGTCATGAAATGGCTAAACCACATGGAAATATTAGATATGACCCCCCCACTTAGGAAAAAATAAGTTTCTGGTGGTCTAGCACTATTTGGCTTGACAATACGTGGCTTGGAATGAGGTGAAAATGGCCCAAAAATGGCAATTTTGGGCAATTTTTTAACTTTGGGGTTCACTAACTCGCAAAATTATGGGCCGACATATGCAAATTTGCCTTTCTATTGAAGCCCTGGATGTTTTCTTTCAAATGAGTCTAGAAACAGGAAGAATGGTGCATTATTTTTTTTTCTATAGCTCTCTGAAGTCAAAATGGCCCTAAAATAGGCCCAAACATCATTTCTTGGATTGACATATATATATATATATATATATATATACACTGACCAAAAAAAGAAACACAATTTTCTATGTCTTGATTTTATCGAGTTTAGCTGTTATTAATCAACACTTCATTGGTATTAAATGAAAGAGGGAATCTCAGACAATAGATATAAGCATCTTCCTGAATGGGTTTGTCAAAATTTGGCACCAGATTACCAGACGTCTGATTGTTGCTTTGAAACGTTGTTTTTTTGGTCAGTGTCTTAGCTATATATATATGGCTGACGCCTCCAATCGCTCTATGAATTCTGTTCTAAACTTTGACCTTTGACCCAGGGAAGGATTTGAAAAAAAATCACAAAAGCGTTATTTGGTGACTTAGGTACTTCTTGCACACAGGTCTTCAGTTTTGTTTGTTGCACATATACTACATTCCAAATGATCATTAATTGCATTGTAATGGCACAACGTTTTACAGATGTCACTATTTCCGGCCTTTCCATTTTTGAACATAATTGTTGAACTCCGTTAGCATTATAACCCCGCCTATTTTTACTCATTTTTGGTCAGACTTTTTTGACCCCGTGTCTATGAGGAACTCAAAACATAATAGCAATGGAGTAAAATCCGATGTTTGGTTCCAGACGAATGGCGGCTCCAGAATACGTGCTGAGACCGCGAAAATTATTGTGACTCTCATCTCCAAAAATAACTCAGGGCAAAAGCATCTTCCTGAATGGGTTTGTAGCAGGAAAATCGTTTCTTTTTTTGGTCAGTATACAATTTTAAAAATATATCTGCAACATGTTTGAAAACTTTGACTTTTACCCCAAAAACCAGTGTTATTTGGTGACTCATATAAAAACAGGTCTTCAACGACACAACACAATATGCTAACATTCCAACTTCCATTACAACTGTTAACCATTTGCCTTTCAACTGTGAATGTTTTCCCAGGCAAATTTTGATTATGGGCCCCTGCACCTTTTTCAAAAACAGATCAACAAAAATGAGAAATTTAACAACGGAATTATCAGCTAAATAGCAAAATTGCAAAGACAAAAGGCTATTTTGGCAAAACTAATGATTTTACATCTCTTCTGAATTATATTGTCTGCGCGTGCCAACGCATGGGCAAAGATGCACATAACATGGTCTCTTTATGTGCTAGATTTGTGATCCCTCAAGAATAAGATTATAATTAAAGTGATACACTATTTGAAAGCAAATTTTGTCTTATTTTGGATTAAATAGTTAGTACTCTTCCTAGAGCCATAAGAAAGTTTTTTCAGCATAATATGTGATAAAAGAGAATTGTCACACATGGATCGGCATTCTATTTTGTGATTTTTTTTTTTTTCTTAGGGGCTCACAAATGAGGGAAAAACTGAATTTTGAGAGGGAAGTGTCTTCCCAAAAGCAATGGTTACATTTTGTTTTTATATCAATATGAAATAGGAGATTTTAATAGATGACTGACAAAACTGGAATTTATTGTGTAAATTAATTTATTCGGTAACACTTTACAAGAAGGGTACATTAGTTAATGCAGTAATAAGCATTTACGACCAATTAATTAACAGTTAACTAATGCATCAGAGAGCTAAATAAGTATTAGGTAACCTTATCTTACCATTTATTAATGCTCTTTGACATCCTTACTATGAAGTTGAAAACATCCCTTAAGTAACACTTCAAACTATCAAAGAATAATGTATAATTGAATACCTTAGTTAACATAAACACCATTAGTAAATGGTGTAAATTACTAGACCCATTAGTTTATGATTAATTAATTGATAGTTAATGCTTCTTACTGCATCAATGTACCCTTATTGTAGTGTTACCATTTATTCCCTAAGCAGCGTTTCACTATTCATGTTCATTCTATGGCTTCATGTTGTTGCTATGACGTTGGACACATTTTTTGTTATTAATAGATATTAAATATTTGCCAGTTGCTTCTGTAGCCAGATTATGCCAGGCTGGTAGCTGATCAGGTTTTGTGTGTCCCTCCTCATGAATGTTCAATAGTAATTTATGTATTTATGGTAAAATTCCAATTACTGCATCATTTAGATAGCTGCATCTAAGGATACTGTTCTTCTGTGGCAGGGGGTTAGTAAATGTTATTAAAAGGTATGATGTTACAAAATGGTGGGCAGTCAACTGTGCCATCTATTTTGCACACTGTTGCAGTCATCACATAATGCATTTTCAATAATCCATCAACCTCATTTTTTGAAAATTAGGTATGTGTTTTTGTTCTGCTTTCAATATAGCGGAGGGTGTACATTTCAAATCAGTCCTTTTTGATTTTATTCACATTTGGAATTGGGGATGCATTTTGGACAGGACTCCTTCAAACACTACAATTGTAATTTATGTTCCAACCAATTTACAAGTTCATTGCATGTTTTATAATTACAGAGACCAGATTTGCATATTTTGAGGTTTTAAATCCCAGGTGATTTTACTTATTTGTACACAGCTGAATGAAACAAGAAATAAGTTTAATTTAGAAATTTGCACAGATATATAATCGAAAAGTTCAGACAGATTTAATGGACTTACAGTACTGTGCAAGTTTTAGGCACCCTACACTTTAAAAAAATTACATCTGGCATTAGATGTTTATTTTTTGTTTTCCTAATTAGTGTTGCTGAACATTGAAAATACATTTGAATTCTTAATTCTAATTTAAAAGATATTTTCATAAATAAATGTTGGTATTTCAATAACAACAGTTGATACAGATAATATACTTGTGACGGAGCCCTGATATCAACATCATCATGGCTAACTGCAGTTACTTGAAGGGACAGATGCAAGTGAGACAGTCAGTCTGCAGAAGAACGGTGGCAAGTTTTTCATTCTGTTTGGAATAGGCAAACAGCCAATCATCTTATAAAACTTTAGCACAACAGGACACTGCCCCAAATTTTTAGGGAAAGCATCATTGCACCTAATATTGGTTTTATTTACTCTTTAACAGTTTACAACTCTGTACAGTTATTAGAAAGTTTTAATTTCACTATTTTTGCAAGCAGATTTGCCCTGTGAAATTGCTTTAAATGTGCCTAAGACTTTTGCACAGTACTGTAAGTATGAGCCGGCCTGTTTCATCAGGGGTAAATTGATCCATTAGACCACAAAAATTCACCATCACATCCACAGTCACCCTGGGGACAAATGCAGGGCTTAGACTGGAATGGTAGATGACAGTGCTTGGTTTCCAGCATATTAACCTAAAACACACCTATTATTGAGCCGCATATTCTAGATTTTTAAAGGGCTCTGCAGGCTGGGAAGACCTGAAAAAACATAAGGATCAACTGTCCACAAAAAAACTGCAGGAAAAATAAGAATAGGCCCCGAGAGGTCAACATTTGGCAACAATAGGAATAAAACTCAAAACAAGGGTTTAAACCTGGCAACAATATGCAAATTACATATTTAACTGGTAATAAAATCAATCCGAGAACATGAAGATGAGATCACAGCATATCAATGAGCCAACATACAAATGGAAGCAAATGCTCTTTGGCTGGAATCGAGCTGAGGCAGCTGTCAAATCATTAACTCTGGGAGGACAATAAAACACAAGACGCTTCACATATCATCAGGCTGTACAACTGAGCAAACAACTTCAAAAAAAAAAAAGGACAAAAGAGTTTCCAGATTTTCATGGAAAAACACTGTAATAAAGCTAAAATATAAAATTGTGACCACCTATAATTAATGTTTCACTCATGACCAAACACTGTAATACATTACAATAATACATAACATAGACTACCATTCGACGAGATTTGATCAATTATAATAGAAAGCTTCCGCTGCCACTAACCAGCTATTTTGGCTATCAATGTTTTCTGTGTTATATGGTGGGGGGCGCGGCGACAGATCTTACAAAATTGGTATCGAAAGATCAATAAATATTATCAAAAATGCTGGCAGTGGCTGGCAACTTGCACTGGCTTAAAATACTTAAAATACCCCAACGCAGACAGTATTAATGTATTGCTATTACAACCCCGATTCCAAAATAGTTGGGACGAAGTGTAAATTGTGAATAAAATCAAAATGCAATGACTTTCAGATCATATGAGCCAATATGTTATTTACAATAGAACACAGATAACATTTCAAATGATGAAACTGAGACATTTCACATTTTTATCCACAAAATTAGCTCATTTCAAATTTTCTGGCTGTAACAGGTCTCAAAAAAGTTGGGACACAGGCAAAAAAGGGCTGAAAAAGCAATTAATATATAAGAGAATCAGCTGAAAGAACATTTAGCAAGTATTTAAGTTAACTGGCATCAGGTGTGTAACATGATTGGCTATAAAAGGGATGTCTTAGAGAGGCTGAGTCTCTCAGAAGTAAAGATGGCCAGAGGCTCTCCAACCCGTGAAGGCCTGCGTAAAAAATTGTGGAATACTTTAAAAACAATGTTCCTCAACATCAAATTGCAAAGGCTTTGAAGGTCACATCATCGACAGTGCATGACATCATCAAAAGATTCAGAGAAACTGGAAAAATCTCTGTGCGTAAGGGACAAGGCCGAAGACGCCACTGCATCACTCACCAGCATGATTCTGTCATTGACATTACTAAATGGGCCCAGGAATGCTTCAAGAAACCACTGTCTGTAAACACAGTCCGCCGTGCCATCCACAGATGCCACCTAAAACTCTATCATGGAAAAAGGAAGCCATTGTTGAGCATGATCCAGAAGCGCCGCCGTGTTCTGTGGGCCAAGGCTCATTTAAAATGGATTGTAGCAAAGTGAAAAGTGTCCTGTGGTCAGACAAGTCCAAATTTGACATTCTTGTTGGAAATCATGAGTGTCGTGTCCTCCGGGCTAAAGAGGAGAAAGACCACCCTTCCTGTTATCAGTGTTCAGTTCAAAAGCCAGCATCTCTGATGGTATATGGGGATGCATTAGTGCATATGGTGTGGGACACTTGCATGTTTTTAAAAGCACCATGAATGCTGAAAGGCATATAAAGGTTTTAAAGCAACATATGCTCCCCTCCAGACGACATCCATTCCAGGGAAGACCTTGTGTATTTCAGCAGGACAATGCAAAACCACATACTGCAGCTATTACAACAGCATGGCTTTGTAGTAGAAGAGTCCGTGTGCTGAACTGGCCTGCCTGCAGTCCTGATCTTTCACCAATTGAGAATATTTGGCGCATAATTAAACGAAAAATCCATCAAAGGAGACCCAAAACTCTCCAGCAGCTGGAAGCCTGTATTAAACAAGCGTGGGATCAAATTCCAATGGCTAAACTCAAGAAACTTGCCTCCTCAATGCCCAGACGCCTCCACTTTGTGTTAAAAAGGAGAGGGGATGCCACACCATTGTAAACAGGCCCCTGTCCCGACTTTTTTGAGACCTGTAGCAGCCATCAAATTTGAAATGAGCTCATTTTGTGGATAAAATTGTAAAATTTCAACATTCGCTATGTTATCTCTGTTCTATTGTGAATAAAATACTGGCTGGTGTGATTTGAAAGTCATTGCATTTTGATTTTATTCACAATTTACACTTTGTCCCAACTATTTCGGAATTGGAGTTGTAATTTCTATGCACAAAACAAAAATACTGCCAAATGATGTTGCTAAAACTGCTTAAATAGCAGTTACATGACAAGCCTACATTAATTGGCTATATTTCTATTACAACATAAAATAGTGATTTCTTTTCATATGCATCTGGGATCTGCTCCTCAAAGCAGTGTAACTGAATAAAACCAGGAAGAATCTTTGTTTGAGATCTTGCACATCCCCATTACCCAGAAAATCCTGACTTGTGAAACAGGGCTCTAATGGAGTCGGTGTGTAACGCAGTTTCACTCAATGAGCATCTGTCCAAACTGATTTAATACTGCATGCTCTGGAGACGGGGCTGAAAATGTTCTGAAAGCTATTGAAATCAGCAAAAACACAGATGTACATAAATGCGATTAACAAGGATGGGAATTAAAAAAAAAACAAAACATTGTATCAGCATACAATTATAGTGCATAACTTCACTAAATAACACTTTATGAACTCTGTTGTCACCCATCTTCTTGTTATTGTCATGTGGTCTATAATACCTTATGCTGCCATTTTGGCCAGGTCTCTCTTGAAAAAGAGATCATTGATCTCAATGGGACTACCTGGTAAAATATGGGTTAAATAAAATAAAAAATGCGACTATTTCAGTAAAAAGAACAGTCAGAGGGAATAAAAGGGCTTCTCACCAACTAACAAGCTAAACACCCGATTCACACCTTTTCTTCTTCAAAAGGTTGGAAGAAACTGAAGCATTTTAATGTCAGTCAAAAGTGCCACATAATGGCTTTCTACAAGCATTCTCTGGAATAAACTGAGTGCTGTAGAATTATCACAATTATATTTCACATGCTGAATCTCTTGTTCTTATCTACCGGCAAACATATTGACTGTCTGCCTGTTTCTGATCGATTATATTTTATAAGTTTTTCATTTGCTGTGCACTCTCCAGTGCACAACTGGGCCAAGCCCAAAATGGCAAATTATTGATCTTTTCATAGTCTTGAAAACAATCATTGATCAGAAAATGAGCAAGGATTAAACAAATGCACTCCTGAGAGCTTTTGTGCCACCATTTGCTCATTAACTTCTTGCTGCTCTTAATTGTTTGGGAAAAACTGGAAACTTCTGCCCTGTGAAACGACAATTAATGCATTGGAGTACAGGAATACATCACTCAAAGGCTTGCGTCCCACAATTGAAAAGTTTTTTTAAAAGAGGAACAATCAAATGTTATTTTTTGACTCTTCTTCCTTTAAAAGTTGTTCACAAGTTTATCCACAAGGCTTAAATATTTTTTAAAAATTAAGGGGCAAAGCTATGCAATACTGTTAATTTATCTATGCGTTTAATTCTTGCTTATTTCCAAACCAAAAATTTGTTTTGAAGACCATTAAAAGCTTCTTATTTTGCCATTATGGGCTTGGTTTTTTTTTTTTTGATCGAGACATAATAAACAAGACAACATTGTCATCAATATCCTCCGCTACCATGGAATCTAATTTTTCAAACCCAATCAAGGTGATGGCTAGAAGCACACGCCCGTAAAATTTCAGTCATCTAGATCAGTGGTTCCCAAACCTGGTCCTGGGGACCCACTGTGTATGCTGGTATTTCTTTACAACCACAGAATCAAATCTCAGACTCAATGAACGAGTTGTGGAATTGCTTTTAATTGCACTATTCTTGTTCATCCTGATTATTTACCCTTTGAGACCACTTTCGAAAATGGCCATGATGGGGAAAAAAAAAAAATCATAGTGTGCTATATTGGAAATTACTTATCTAACATAAAAAAGTGGAAATTTGCAATTGATGACATGAAACTATGAATTGGCTTCTACTTGATAAAATTTAGGACACATGGTCACTAAAACTAACTATCAATGGGCAATTAAGAATTTAGAGACAAGGCATATTATAATGAGTCAAACCTGTTAAATGGTTTGAGGAAAGAACTTAAACACCTGCAATCAGAACCCTAATCAGCAGTCTTTCTTGATTGATCACAATCTTGCATTTGATCACATAAAACATATCGCCACCTTCATTTGAACTTACTTATTTGGAATACATAAAAATAAAAATATCAAAATTGGGCTTTGAAACATCATGGAATGCAATAGCCATTTCTGTCATAATGTGGTTTAAGGGGTAAAATGTCCCTCTCATCTGAAAAGCAACTAATTAAAAATGGCTTGTTAAAATTCTGGGATCGTAATTCTGGTTGGATCCAAAACCAGCATCACTTTAGGGTCCCCAGGACCGACTTTGGGAACCACTGATCTAGATGACAGAGCTCCATGTAGATGAGGAATATCCCCCCATCCCTCCACTTCCTGTCATGGTGAGGATAATAATGCTGTGTTCTGTCCTGCAACCAGTTATGAATCCACTTCAGAATAATGTTTTAACAAGCCAGAGGGCTGGTGGATGGCAGAGTGTGAGCCAGTACAGCAGGGTGTAAATGGTATGCTGTAGGAAGACATGGCAATAAAAGAAACACAGTGAAGGTGGAAGCAAGTGAGAAGTGAGGGTGGTGGTCTGTTGCTTGGGTGAGGAAACAAATTTGACCAGAATGATGAGGGAATTTGCATTAAGTTGAGGACACTTTTCTTCACTGTCATTTCGGCCAGCATAGAGAACTTTCCTACTGACAAGAATGCCTTGTTCGACAGTTAAAATGTCATTCAGTTTCAAAGGATCTTGCTCCATCAAAGACATTCCATAAACAGCTATTACTTTTGGGCCAAATTAGACCAAGCCAATGTTAGGGTTCATCTCAACAAGATTGTCACCACAACCAGCATGATGCCCTAAAGTCTAACCAACGCTTCCACAGAGAGAGGCCCCATGTGTATGGAGCGCAAGAAAAAATGTCATTGGCAACCTATAAAGTAGGGACAAAGTACTACCTCTTTACCAGAGACAAATAGTTCTCTGCCCAGATTAACCTGTTTGACTCCACCTCACCTCACCCCCGAGGAAATGCCAGTGCGGGATTTTCAGTGGCGCATGGAGCAGTGTCGACTGGTGAACCGGCGATAGGGGAAACTCAAACCATCCCTTAAAAAATAATGATTGGTCATGACCTGTTTTCTATCATTCATTTAAATTTACCATTACAGAAACTCTGAAAACTCTCAACATTATCAGGTGTGGCCAGTTTTCATTTATAAGAATACCTTGTCAACTCTCATGCATTCAAAGGATGCTCCATGAGTTTAAACAGCATATTTACATTCCCCTGCTGTAGTCAGCAATTATTCAATCAACGCATGTGTAAGAGATTCTCTCACAGAATTGGGGTCCTTTTGCATGGAGGTTTATCATTTTCACATGTGTTACGGTGATTGTGACTCCGGACTTCTCAGGCATTTCTTTACTCAAGAGTTGAAAGCAATGGAATTGCATAAAAACATTTCAAATGATCTTATTTTATTTAAATAATTTAAATAATAATGAAACACATGCATCACCAGTTCACAAGCTGCCACTGGTGTGGAGAAGGCCTTTAATAACCACACACTTTTTATGCTCGATTGCTATTTACCTGTTCCCATGTAAGACCGCCTGATTAATAATCAAAAAATGTATTTACTGAATAATAAATACCAATGCATGAGGCTATAATGATAAAAAAGTGTGTAATTTAGAAATGAGAGTAAGATTACCAAGAGGCAACACTTGCAATGTGCTTATAATACATGCGATAATGTAAAGATGGCAATAGTCCAAATGATTCACTGATCCAAAACTTTCTCTGAATTTCTTCAACCATTTTAGCACTTTTTCAGCAGAGTAATTTATTTTGATGGCATTTAACTTATTCAAAATGTTTTCAGAGGTAAAAAAAAAAAATTAGTTCAGCCAACATTTAAAATGGAAAACATCCTCTCTGGCATATTGGCTCAAAGCAGTAGAATTCTTCATAATCCAACCAAATGAAACACTTCTGTCCTTCCTAATGGTGTTTTTACGCTAAAATGTTCAGTGAAGAAAACCTAAAACCATTTTATGTAACAAACTGATACAACATTTTACTTTGATCAAAGCCTCATCGTTTTCAGTGCGATATATGACACATTTTTAATAACAAACAGCATTCATAAAATCTCAGCCTTCTGCCAGGGCACTGAAGATATGTATCAATTTTCTTTCCCAGATCTATGAATTGCCATAAACCATTTCTATTGAATATTAATTCTGAAATATACAATTCATAAATTTGACTGGACATTACAATAATTGTGGAATATTAAGTAAGCAACATTGCAGATGGGCTGAATCAGTTTTCAGTCTCAGTATGCATTTAAATCACAGTGCTTTGGAAGAAACAGAATTTTTCTCCGATAATCAGCACTCAAACAGCTAATGAGATATGATTATGCTTCACATCCTTCTGACCCTCTGCAGCTTATCTTCACTTTCAAGTTATTCTTAACTTTATTAATAGTGGTGTGCAATAATCAGCCAATTAAAATACTGAGTTTTAAAATTACAGTAGAAAAAGTTAATTAATCTGATCTTAAGTACGAAAGTGTTCAACCGCAATTAAAAAGCAAAATCCACTGTGTCTGAGCTTTGTGTTCAGTAAGGGAAAAGCACAACAAAACTTAAATCAATGGGCAATGATCATTTGGCATTTATGCAGATAAATACAGGCAATCATAATGAATGCTTTTTAATTCTTTATCCAAGTTTTGACCATGGCAGGAACTTCAGGGTAGAGCATTGTTCATTGTATTTTTATGTAATATTGGAATAACATGCGTTGGAGTGATAAGAACTGCGTGATGAGGGGGTCCAAGCTGCAAAAAGTTAAAGTCGCCAGTTAGAGCGGTTGTATGACGCAGATGTCAACGTGAAAGCAAAGTAGTTATCCCACATATTAAATCGCAGTTTGCCCAAATGTGGTTTATCCTCAACTCCCTCTTCACGTTGAGTCATTGGTCCATTTATGGTGGCCAGTCATCTTACGATTGTGGTTGTCCGTTGACCTGGGCATGTCGTGGTTTTCATTCAGACACATAATGTTGAGAATTATATTTCAATATTTCTCATCAGGCATTGTCATCACATGGAGGATCTTTACTTTGTTATATTTGGCAGATATTTACCTCCACAAGCCCCGCTTAGCTCCTCTTGCTGCCATGCCGCCCCAGCAAGGCAAAAGGAAATAAATCCATTTTTTGTCGAATTCGATCGTAGACCATAACACACACCTACTAGTGGTAATCGATTTAGTAGAAGCGTGATCATGACGAAATTCGCCCTAGTTACTGAGATTCCGCACATGCAAGTGGATATTCTTTGAGTAGAGCAGAAGCAAAAACAAACTTTTGCATTTTTCCCAAAATGGCTGCTGATGGACTTGCTTCCTTTGGCCTTGGTGGGGCAGTGTGGTGGTAATCAGCGTCATTTGATGTCACACAAACCGGACGCTGGGAAGAAGACTAACGGTGCATGTCCTCAGGTGTGTTACAAACAGGGCTTCCCTTCCCCATGTGTTTCCAATGGGATTATGGCAAAGACAGCACCAGAGCTGCACACAGGCTCTCTGGGATTGTAAAACAGGGAAACATTTGCATAAAAAGCTGGAAACTCTGAACATCACTCAAATGAGGAGCGATTCTTCCAGGCTGCAGTTGGACGGCAGCCGATCACATTTGCTCTTGTAACATAATCGGCTCTTTGACGGTTGACAAATCCGTTTTATAAAACACAGCGGACAACCGGGCAATATATGGTTGTAATATTGTCTCCTTATCTTCTTAATCAATGCTTTATGATGAGTATTTCTTTTGCTACCCATTGTAGAAAGTAATAATAATAAACTGCATTACTTCAAACCTGGTTTGCGTGACTTAATATGAGATTTTATCATCTTAGTTTGCATCAACGTGCGTAAGGGATATAAAAACTGCAGAGAGTGAAAAAACTGTATTTCAGAAATCGTAATGTTAAGTTCACACAAAAAACATCCTTCCAGGTAGCATTAGTTGGCACAGCACGAGAAAAAAATGCACCAGTGGACATGTAGCATTAAAAATAAAGCCACTGGCCCCTTTGAAATTTGAAACTGTTTAAATTGGGTGGAGAAAAACAAACTCAGCGTACCCTGTGACTCTCCAGGATTAGGGTTTCCTACCCCTGACCTATAAACTTTCATCTGTATTTTACACTTCTGCTTCGTATTACAACTATATTAAATATCCAACCACATCGACAAATCTTGGTTTCCCTGTAGATCATGGGTGTCAAACTGACCCCTAAAAGGGCCAAGAGGCTGCAGGTTTTCAATCCTACCGAGCAGAAGCACACTTGAAAACACTAATTAAATTAACTGATCTAGGCCTGCACAACTGATTAGTTGTATCAGGTGAGCTTCTGCATTGTTGGAGTGAAAACCTGCAGCCTCTTGACCCTTTTACGGTTCAGTTTGACACCCCTGCTGTAGATTGCTGTCACAAACTGCATGTCTGCTTAATTGGCTCTAGGAGTCTTGTGGGTGGTTCCTGGTAATTAGTTGATTGGCTTATTATTCACTTAGAGCATAGCTAACCCTGGTCCTGTAGAGTCACAGGGTGCGCTGAGTTTGGTTTTCTCCTGAGCGCTGAGTAACATCAAAAACCAGCAGACACTGTGCCTATCCAGGACCAGGGTGGAGCACCACTGATCTAAAATAAGCTGTGCCAGGCAGAGTAAACCCCACCTCTCGCACATATTTTAGCAGCTCAATAAGGTGGTCCACTTTCCAGGTACATGTGCTCTTGGGTTTGATCTTTCAAGATCAAATGTCACAGTACCACTGAGATATCCAAAGGTACACATAACCATCCTTTTTGAAAAGAAAGGAGATAACGCTATCCCACAATTCTGCGCAGCAGCAACACTTAAAGTGGCGACCATTCATCTGGCCAATCGCGTAAAGAAACCTATCTGATGGGCAGGGGACTCATGATCACATTGCCTAGTGTAAGTGCATTCGGATTCTCTAATTACCGCGGTTGTCTTCCTAAGCCGTGAGGAATTCCCCTTTACACCAATCCTTTACCTGAGGACGTTTTTCACAGAGGTTAAAGAAAAATGGATAGGAATTAGTGGGTAGGACGTAATTTTTTGACTATTTGGATGCGGCCATAGCCTCCTGAAATCTCATGACCTTGAGTTTGACTTCACTCAAGGTGAAATGTCATGATGTGATTTTACTTGCCATATGTGAGTTCCTATGTGATTAATAGTAACTAAGTGGCTATCTACATTAGTTTTTGAGATAAAGCGATCTGAAATCTCCTCACCTTCAGTTTGACTTTTTTATGGAGTGGTTGTTAGCTTGTGTATTTATGATTGTGTTAGTTTGCCTAATTACTTTTGGGAATGTAAAATTAGTGGACTAATTATAAAATTGGATGTCCGTACAATATAACAAAACCCTTAAACTGTGGCTGAAAGTCTACACTTCAAGCACATTGTGTTTCATAGCAGATGCGTGATAGTGGCATAAAGAGCCAAAATGATGGATATGGTGTCACTGTTCAATGGCTTGAGCCCCTAAGTCTTCAAAAATATCACCATTATCAATTTAATAACGGTCAAATATGATTTACAAATGACTGCTTTCTTGTTTTATTTGCATTTTCTATTTTTCAATTTTTTATGTGAAGAAATATATTAAAAAGATATATGAAGAAATAAAATGTCCCTGTCATATGGTCACCTAGCACAGTCTATTCTTGTCACATGACCTTGCTAACATGTTTGATTTTGGAGATAAACGCCATCCATCCATCCATCATTACACTCACTTATTCCTGGTTGAAGTCCTGAAAGGCTGGAGCGTTTGCCAGCATCCAATGGGCCACAGGCAGGAACAGGCCCCGACCAGCTCCTCAATCCATTGCAGGAATCACACACCATTCATACAAGCATTCTACCTACCGGCAATTTAGACTCTCCAAGTAGCCTGTCATTCAACTGCTCGATGAAACCCATGCAAACATACAGAGAGAGGCCCCAGGCTGGATTTAAACCCATGACCGACTGGATGTATACTCATATTAATTTATTGTAGTCTACCAACTAAACCCAGGCATATACAGGCCTAACATTTATTGACTGAAAGTTGCTGGAAGTTGGAAGTTGCAAAAACAAAGACAGCGAGCCACAGAGGTGCAAAATCATCGGGTCAGAAAGTAAACAACCTTCTGTAACTTTCTTCTGCTCATGAAATCAGCTGACCACACCTTCTAGATCAGTCATGCCCGATAATGTGCCATGGAGGGCTGTCAGTATGCAGGTTTTCATCCAAACCAATCACTACACCTGCTGATTTCAGCGACTAGTTCCCACCTCTCCGCCTGGAGGTTTGCTAATCAGTGAAATCAGCAGGTGTAGTGATTGGTTGGGATAAAAATTTGTATAATCTCCGCCCTCTCCATTGCACGTGATTGGGCGCCACTGTTCTAGAGGAAGCAAATCCTGGTGGTTGGACTGTTTTCTTTGAGAACCAGGATTTTCCACCTCAGTCAGAAAATCTGGCCCACTGCAAACTTCTGGAAGTTTCTCTTCATTTAGCTGTATGGTTTACTAGAGAAAAAAAATTTTAAAAGTTTTTATTCCACGTCTCCCAATGGTTACATCCAGAACCACCGTTGAATTCAGTTGCTGTTCAAATTGACATTGTCGGACTTCAGCGTTGAATAGACATTGTGTCAAATCCAGGGGCAGCCAGTTCTAAATATTACTGCAAGTATTCTTGTACACTGAGGATAATCTGCAGTCATTAAGGCTGGTGAGCATATAAAGGAGAGTGTATTCATGTTCAGTGATCCTCGCACAGTTCATAATCCCCACATGGAGTGTGTATGCCAGCATCATCCTTCCAAAAGAGCTGCATTAACATCCGCCCCTTTGTCATTTAAAACAGGCACACAGCGCTTTTCTGTCCATGGGGTAAATTAAACACTGAAATCAGGATTGGCATGAAGGGCAATTCATTTCCGATTCCATATGAATTCTCCCTCCTATGATGGCCTTAATTAATACCACAGAAGCACCCGGGCACAGTTTCAATGTACATTTTCCCTCTAGATATATCTGAGCAGCAGCCACACTGATTCACAGGCCAGCTAAACACTTAGCGGATATGCATTGAGCACCTTTGTGCACGGTGAACCGCTGGACAGTCCATAAACATGACAGCTTAAATAAAAGCACCGTCACTAAAATATGCTCAAACCCTGCACGAATGAGGAGTTATAGTGGATGAATTTAATATGTTCTCATTCTCAGAGGGAACACAATCAGTTACTGTCGCTATACTCTGAGTGTTTTAAAGGGAGTTTTTTTTTTAGTTAAAAAGTCATTTTAAATTCAGCAAATAGGAATGGATTTGGTTGTAGCCACTGTAAAAGAATCAATGATTTTCCTGTACCGTTGCCTTGCAGCTCTTCCTCACGGCTGCCCACATTGATTTCAGATTAATTCACCAGGCCTTAAGCTGCCTCAGGACCACAGGGCTAGCCTCTATAGCACAGCCTGTATCTCCACAGACATTGGTCCGCTGCATTTCTGACGCCTGCTTTGCACCGTCTTTCAGAACACATTGCTTAGGGAGGATCGCTAAAAGATTTATACACGTACAAACTCAGAGTTCAACCGAACTTTTCTGTCGAGATGGGGGTGATTCGTAAGGAATGTTTGGAGATGAGGTCAGCGTTTGTTTGATTGACCACAAGGCAGCTTTAGTCTGTTGGGGCTCCTTTGAAAAGTAGGACCTGTGTAAACATTGGACCATTCGGAGTGATAAGCCAGTTTCCACTCAATATCAAAATCCTTCAGGGGGAGAAATTCCCCCAGAGCATTTAAAAGCTCAGTGAAACCTATTCAAAAACCTATTTAAAAAAAAAACCATAAAAAATGGCAGATTAAATAAAGCTCCTTTAATTCCTGGTTTGTTTTCTCTTTGAACTGCCAAAAATACACACACTGCCTTTGCACAGTGATAAGAAGAGAACAGTCTTTCTCTTACACAGAGATGCATAGACACACACACTTGTGTGTATGGTATGTAAACACAAGTGTGTGTGTGTGCGTGTGTGTGTGTGTGTACTGGCATGTGCGTGCGTGTGTGTGTGTGTGTACTTGCGTGTGTGAGTCTGTGTGTGTGTAAGTCAGTGTGACACCCCTATTGAGTCATAGTCACAAAGCAAAGTTCTATTATAATTACTTGTACATATCAGTTGTACATTGTGAAGAAGAATATAATGAGAAACACAAGTAACCTGGGGCACATTTCCCAAAATAGTTTGACGATACACAGTCAATGGTTCCAAAAATATAAGTTAGCATTTGTGCTTTCGGGAAACATTCCCCTGTCAAGTTACTGTTATTTACAGTACGTGCATCAAGAGAATGCCATTAGGGGGCACATTATGTTTTGATTACTAAGGGGCTGTTAACATGTCTTTAGAACAATAGAGCAAGACCAATCAATTTGCACGCAACTCATTCTTCTGTGTCCCATGCCCAGTACCTGCCACATGTGCATGTATGTGAGCTTATGTGCACATATATGCAATGAAGCTATTTTCATTAAAAACAAAATCAAGAATGCACAAATCTATTCCTACACAAATGAAATGTCACATAACACAAAGAATATCTAATGTTGTATAAAATACACACTCATCAACAAGCTACATGTGTCTAATGCCTAACTTGATCTCCTTTTGCTACCAGTACAGCTGGAGTTCTTTCCTGCATGGAGCCAGAAAGGTTCTGGAGAGTTGTTAAGGGATTATGGTCCCCACTCCATGAATAGCCTCCAGAAGTTTCTACGTATTCGTCAGCCACACATGCAGAGAACTCCCATTCAGCCTCATCCCGAAGGAGCGCGACTGGATTGAGATCTGGGTCTATGCTTGGCTATTGTGTGGTGTTCATGAAATCAAATTGTCATGAGGTCTTCTCTCTGACATGAAACACTATCTCATCTAGAGGTATACATTTGAAGTATGCACCCTCTTTAAAAAGTATTAATGGGATCCAAAAGTTGAATAATGCCTATTATGTATTAAAACTGAGGAAATTTTCAATTTACAGTTGGAAGAAAAAGTGTGTGAACCCTTTGGAATTACCTGGATTTCTGCATAAATTGGTCATAAAATGTGATCTGATCTTCATCTAAGTCACAACAATAGACAAACACAGTCTTCTTAAACTAATACCTCACAAACAATTATATATTTTCATGTTTTTATTGAACACTACATGTAAACATTCACAGTACAGGGAGGAAAAGTATGTGAACTCCTAAGCTAATGACTTCTGCAAGAGCTAATCAGAGTCAGGAGTCAGCCAACCTAGAGTCCAATCAATGTGCCGATATAAGAGGTGTTGGTTAAAGCTGCCCTGCCCTATAAAAAAACACACACCAGTTATGAGTTTGCTGTTCTCAAGAAGCATTGCCTGATGTGAACCATGCCTCGCACAAAAGAGCTCTCAGAAGACCTATGATTAAGAATGGTTGACTTGCATGAAGCTGGAAAGGGTTACAAAAGTATCTCTAAAAGCCTTGATGTTCATCAGTCCACGGTAAGACAGATTGTCTACAAATGGAGACAGTTCAGCACTGTTGCTACTCTCCCTAGGAGTGGCCGTCCGGTAAAGGTGACTGCAAGAGCACAGCACAAAATGCTCAATGAGGTGAAGAAGAGTCCTAGAGTGTCAGTTAAAGACTTACAGAAATCTCTGGCACATGCTAACATCTCTGTTGACAAATCTACGATAAGTAAAACATTAAACAAGAATGATGTTCATGGGAGGACACCACGGAGGAAGCCACTGCTGTCCAAAAAAAACATTGCTGCTCGTTTGAAGTTTGCAAAAGAGCACCTGGATGTTCCACAGCACTACTGGAAAAATATTCTGTGGACAGATGAAACCAAAGTTGAGTTGTTTGGAAGGAACACACAACGCTATGTGTGGAGAAAAAACGGCACAGCACATCAGCATCAAAACCTCATCCTAACTGTGAAGTATGGTGGAGGGGCATCATGGTTTGGGGCTGCTTTGCTGCCTCAGGGCCTGGACAGATTGCTATCATCGACAGAAAAATGAATTCCCAAGTTTATAAAGACATTTTGCAGGAGAACTTAAGACCATCTGTCTGACAACTGAAGCTCAACAGAGGATGGGTGATGCAACAGGACAACGACCCAAAGCACAGAAGTAAATCAACAACAGAATGGCTTCAACAGAAGAAAATACGCCTTCTGGAGTGGCCCAGTCAGAGTCCTGACCTCAAGCCAATTGAGATGCTGAGGCATGACCTCAAGAGAGCGATTCACACCAGACATCCCAAGAATACTGCTGAACTGAAACAGTTTTGTAAAGAGGAATGGTCCAAAATTCCTCCTGACCATTGTGCAGGTCTGATCTGCAACTACAGGAACTGTTTAGTTGAGGTTATTGCAGCCAAGAGAGGGTCATCCAGTTATTAAATCCAAAGGTTCACATACTTTTCCCACCCTGCACTGTGAATGTTTACATGTTGTGTTCAGTAAAAACATGAGAATATATAATTGTTTGTGAGGTATTAGTTTAAGAAGACTGTGTTTGTCTATTGTTGTGACTTAGATAAAGATCAGATCACATTTTATGACCAATTTATGCAGAAATCCAGGTAATTCCAAAGGGTTCATATACTTTTTCTTGCAACTGTATATGGGGCATCGAGCTGAAAGTATGAATAAGTAGATAAGACTTAAAAAGGTTTGCACAGCCTGTAAGTAAGCCCTGTGTTTATGCGCGCGCGTGTTCTTGTACTTGCTACTTACTGAGGAACGGAATGAGTTATTAACCAACAAAGTGAAGTCTTTTTTGGGAAGTGAGGACATTTTCGCCTGTCCTCACAACTGCAAAGGCAAATTGTGACTTATTAGTTGAGGTTAGGGGTATGGTTAGAATAGGGATAGGTTAAGGTTAGGGTAAGGGTTTGGGTTAGGCATACATTGCTTATTGTTAAGATTAGGGAAAGGCTGTAGAGACACAGGAAGAATGAATGGAAGTCAATGTAATGTCCTCACAAAGATATAAGTACAAGGATGTGTGTGTGTGTGTGTGTGTGTGTGTGTGTTTGTGTGTTTATTTATTTTGATTTTTTCAGCCCTGTTGGGCTATTCTTCCAAGAGTCCATTGCATGAAATCAAAAACATTTAATATGCAGTGCATATAATACCGTACACAAGTAGAGTGAAAACATAAATACAACACATTCACACTCATTGACAGCACAATATACAGATCATGGCATGCCTAAATCATTCAATCTCACAGCTGCAATACATTTGCATCCATTTACCAGTAAAATCCCCAGTTCAGGTTACCCTCTGCATGTTCTGTTAGCCATTAACTCAGGCTACATAGAAATGAACTGTCAATTCCACTACAGCACTATGATTTTGCAAATATTAGAGAACTAATGTACTATACTATGCCTAATGTACCATCACAATATCTCCAATTAAAAGTTACACCTCTCATTGTCATACTAAACATAAGCTTACTTCCGCAGTTCTTTACAACCATGCTTTATGTTTTCTTTCAATTGTTTTTTGTGAGGCTCCTTATGGAATCCGGTAAAGCAGTGTTTGTAATAACCTATAATCCGGTTGACTAGACAGGCTGAAACAACTTTTTTAAGACGTTTTGCTGCCATCAAATTCAAAGCAAGCTAATATTTTTCATGAAATGGTAAAATGTCTCACTGGTAACACTTTAACAATAAGGGTACAACAATAAACATTTATTAACCTTAGTTCATTAACTATCAGTTAATTAGCAGGTTAGTAATGCGTTAGAAAGCTGAATAAACATTACGCAACCATAATTGAACATTTATTAATTTTCTGTGTTTCCCTTATTTGTGAAGTTGAAAACGTCCCTTAAGTATCCCCCATGTAGCACTTAAAACTTTTAAGCCATAATTTATAAATTAATACCTTAGTTGATGTGAACATCATTTGTAAATGATTAACAAGTGCATGATTTAAATGTTAATTTATTGTTAGTAAATGCTTATTACTGCATTAACTAATGTTAATTGTTGTACCCTTATTGTAAAGTGTTACCATCTCACTTTCAACATCTGATATGTTTGTTTATGTCCGATTGTGAAGAAAATGTCAGTTTGAGATTTGCAAATCATTGCATTCTGTTTTTATTTACATTTTACACAGCATCCCAACTTTTTTGGAATTTCAGAGATATTGTTAATTACTTTTTGAGTTATCTTGTACACAGACAGACAGACAAACAGACAGACAAACCAACGCCGGCAAAAAAATATCTTCCTTGGTGTAGGTAATAATGCTGGTATTACTGATGGTATTACTTTACTGAACTATTTCAATATTTATTATTTCTACGGTTCTGGGCTCGAGGTCAGTTAAAGGAAAAGTAAACGCATGGTAAACCTGCAGATAAAGCACATAATCTGTTAATCGCTGTTAATCGCCAGATAAAGTACATAATCTCTGCTATCCAAAATGATAAGCCATTATTTTTGTTTATCTTTTTACAACGTGTAATCTTCTTAGAAAGATTGCATAATCCTAGAAATTTCAGAATCTGCCATTGCCACAATAGACAATAATTGATCAATCAACGATAAGAAATATTCTGCCCAGGGGCGCGTTTCCTAAAAGCGAAGTTACATGGTTCGTCTATTCACAGTCAATGGGCCAAACCATGTAATATATATCTGTTTATATATATATATATATATATATATACCACCCCAATTCCGAAATAGCTGGGATGAAGTGTAAATTGTGAATAAAATCAAAATGCAATGACTTTCAGATCACATGAACCAATATGTTATTTAGAGTAGAACATAGATAGCATTTCAAATGTTGAAACTGAGACATTTTACATTTTTTTCCACAAAATGAGCTTCTTTCAAATTTTCTGGCTGCAACAGGTCTCAAAAAAGGTGGAACCCAGGCAAAAAAAGGGCTACAAAAGCAATTAATATATAAGAGAATCAGCTGAAAGAACATTTAGCATGTAATTACGTTAACTGGCATCAGGTGTGTAACATGATTGCTTTAAAAGAGACGTCTTAGAGAGGCTGTCTCTCAGAAGTAAAGATGGTCAGAGGCTCTCCAACCTGTGAAGGCTTGCGTAAAAAAATTGTGGGATACTTTGAAAACAATGTTCCTCAACGTCAAATTGCAAAGGCTTTGACGGTCTCATCATCGACAGTGCATAACATCATCAAAAGATTCAGAGAAACAGGAAAAATCTCTGTGCGTGAGGGACAAGGCCGAAGACCTCTACTGGATACCCGTGATCTTTGGGCCCTCAGACGCCACTGCATCACTCACCGGCATGATTCTGTCATTGACATTACTAAATGAGCCCAGGAATACTTAAAGAAACCACTGTCTGTAAACACAGTCCGCCGTGCCATCCACAGATGCCACCTAAAACTCGATCGTGCAAAAAGGAGGCTATTGTTGAACATGATCCAGAAGCGCCGCTGTGTTCTGTGGGCCAAGGCTCATTTAAAATAGACTGCAGCAAAGTGGCAAAGTGTCCTGTGGTCAGATGAGTCCAAATTTGACATTCTTGTTGGAAATCATGGGCGTCGTGTCCTCCGGGCTAAAGAGGAGAAAGACCACCCCTCCTGTTATCAGCGTTCAGTTCAAAAGCCAGCATCTCTGATGGTATGGGGATGCATTAGTGCATCTGGTGCGGAACCCTTGCATGTTTTAAAAAGCACCATGAATGCTGAAAGGTATATAAAGATTTTAGAGCAACATATGCTCCCCTCCAGACAACATCTATTCCAGGGAAGGCCTTGTGTATTTCAGCAGGACAATGCAAAACCACATACTGCAGCTATTGCAACATGTGCTGAACTGGCCTGCCTGCAGTCCTAATCTTTCACCAATTAAGAACATTTCGTGCATAATTAAACACAAAGTTCGTCTCTGAAAAATAATGAAAGTACCCATAGAGCTTAGCTGTGAGTGTTTTTTAATCTATAGGGATCATATTCCAAAGCCGTGCGATGGCGACGTTTTTCATTTTTTCGTGGTACCTGGTCAAAGTTGGGTATCTCAACTCATTTTTTGGGCCGGGTTTCTGCCTTAGTTTCAAGACATGCATGTCTTCTAAAGCCTCATACATGCACAGATATAGCTATATCTTTTCAAAATTCCCTGATATGTACACTTTAAGAAAAAAAGGTTCGTAAAGGGTGCTCGTTGGCACCGAAAAGGTTCGCACTTAGGAACGGTTCCCTTCAGAACCTGTAGCTGGAGCTGAAACCTATAGGGTGCCCGTCCGCACCCTTGAATAGTCTCTCACGCAACCGCACTAACGATCATTAGCCTAATTAACACTTCGGACCTATTTTGTGTTGAACTTCTTGTATAGCATATTTTTTTTATTGTACAAAATTAGTAGATTGCCACGCTGCCGCATTTTTAAACTTATTTATTCTCATAAAATAAACTGGGACACAAAAATATATATATACAACCCCAATTCCGAAATAGTTGGGCCGAATTGTAAATTGTGAATAAAATCAAAATGCAATGACTCTTAGATCACATGAGCCAATATGTTATTTACAATAGAACATAGATAACATTTCAAAAGTTGAAATTGAGACATTTTACATTTTAATGCACAAAATGAGCTCATTTTGCGGATAAAATTGTAATATTTATCAGTTTCAACATTTGCTATGTTATCTCCGTTCTATTGTGAATAAAATACTGGCTGGTGGGATTTGAAAGTCATTGCGTTTTGATTTTATTCACAATTTACACTTTTTCCTAACTATTTTGGAACTGGGGTTGTATTTTCGATCAAATCGGCTAAAATACATGTTAACATGTCAAACCAACATGGAATATCATGTCCCTGACCACCTGTATAACGACTGGGGCCACATTTGGCCGAATACACCCGGTTTCTGCCTGAGATGCCCGGGTTTCTGACTTAGAAATCTAAGGCAGAAACCCTAGGTCAGAAACCGACCAAAATGCTTTGCTCGCTGTAGCTATGTCGTTATTCAATAAATAATTGATCTAAACAGTGATTTCCACTTTGATTTAGGCCAACAACAATACCTGAATTGCATTTGGCTTTATCTTTTACAGTTTTTAAAAAAATACATCTAAGTCAGAAACTTTCTTAAAAAAGGTCATTTTTTTTTGGGGACACAAAAATCCCACTCAATCCCTGTAGGTTGGAGTTTTTTTTTTTTTTTTGCCCTAATGCACCATATATTTGCTTCATCCTGAAGGATTATTAGGGTGTAGGGACCTTTTTTATTTTTCTAGAGTGCTAAATGTAAAATCTAAGTCAGAAACCAGTACCTTGTGGACAATTCATTAAATGTCACCGCAAAACACAAAACGACGATAGGGACATATGCCAACTGTCAGACATAGCCTACACATGTCTATTATGCACAGAAAAAAAAAAAAATAGAACACACTTAAATATAAAAAAAACAAAAAGTGAACTATTTCACTTTTTACATGGACATCAAAAAAGTGCCATTTTTGGCCACTTTTCCAACTTTAAGGGTAAAAAAGATAGGGAAATATTTATCGCAGACCGATAAAAAGTGGGGTGTTCCAAGTTGCTCTTGGTGACCTCTATCCATTCATGGTGGTTCTGGAATGATCTAAGCAAAATATATGATTTGCTAGCCTGTGGACACATTTGGGGGGGGGGGGCGATGTGGCGCACATTTCGTGAGCCTGGCCCATATATATATATATATATATGGCGTTAATTTTCAGTCCACTTTCATAATCTGATAAAGAAATATTGCTTGACAAGGGAAAATTTACTTACCCCATTGGCAAGATAGTCAAAATTGCCTCAAATCAACGATAAATATTTTGTCTTGCTAAGAAAATGGTGATAGAAATAAGTGTTTTGAGTCTTAAAGTAAGTAAAATTTCCCTTTTTTGAAAATCACTTTTTGCAATGAACAATCACCTCCACTTAGCTCGTGCAGTATTCATTATTTGAATTTAATTTTTTTTTTTAAATCATGTTTTTAAACGTTTCAAGTGCAAATAACTTAAGAGCCCATCTACATGGTTTCCCAACTCCTCTACGGCACTACCGTCATGATCTCCATAGTAACGCCCATAAACTAATCCACTTCAGCGCTTTTTATTGGAAAATAATATCAACTAATGTCAGTTAATCCATGTTCACTAGTTTCTACTAGCAAACTAAACCTGGTTTCTGTCACATGTTGGCTAGTAGTCAGGTTGCTAACTGTAGTAGACATAACACAGGCGGATATATCAAATTATGAGATGAATTATTATGGGGGGGGGCTACCAGAGGATCATGGTAAGGTCAGGGGGGCGTTTGCTCAAAAAAGGTTGAGAACCACTGATCTACAGGCTAGCGCTGAGTTGCACATGCCACGCTGCATTTCAATTGTAATAACAAGCATTTCCTGCAACACTGCATCTCTCCTGCAACACTGAGCTTCAATGGCAGCACTGACCTTCACTGGCAACATTGAGATTCACTTGTACCACTGAGTTTTACATGCAACAGTGAGTGTCAATCACAATACTATGCTTCACCTGCAACACTGAGAGCAACCTTCAGCACTGAGCCACAACAACAATTGTAACACTGAGCTTCAATTGCAATACTGAGCTTCACCTGTGAGCCTCAATTGCTTGACTGAGCCTCACCAGTAACACTGAGCCTCAATCTGCAACACTGAGCCTCACCAGTAACACTGAGCCTCAGTCTGCAACACTGAGCCTCACCAGTAACACTGAGCCTCAATCTGCAACACTGAGCCTCACCAGTAACACTGAGCCTCAATCTGCAACACTGAGCCTCACCAGTAACACTGAGCCTCAATCTGCAACACTGAGCCTCACCAGTAACACTGAGCCTCAGTCTGCAACACTGAGCTCCACCAGTAACACTGAGCCTCAATCTGCAACACTGAGCCTCACCAGTAACACTGAGCCTCAATCTGCAACACTGAGCCTCACCAGTAACACTGAGCCTCAATCTGCAACACTGAGCCTCACCAGTAACACTGAGCCTCAGTCTGCAACACTGAGCTCCACCAGTAACACTGAGCCTCAATCTGCAACACTGAGCCTCACCAGTAACACTGAGCCTCAATCTGCAACACTGAGCCTCACCAGTAACACTGAGCCTCAGTCTGCAACACTGAGCCTCACCAGTAACACTGAGCCTCAATCTGCAACATTGAGTTTCGTGTGCAATACTTAGCTTCAGCTACAACATTGAGCCTCTTCTTCCACTCTAACCTACACATTTAGCATCTTACTTAGCATCACCTACAATACTGAGCTTCATGTGCAGCACTGCAATACTGAGCTTCACCTACTTACCTTTACCTACAACAGTGAGTGTAACCGGTGGCACTGAGCCCCAGCGGCAGCATGATGCTTCACTGGCAACACTGAGCTTCACTGGTAACACTGAGCCTCCCCTGCAATACTTTGCTTCACCTGCACCACTGAGCCTCACCTGCAACACTGAGTTTCAATTCCAATGCTGAGTTTCACCTGCAATACTGAGCTCTTCTTGCAAAACTGAGCATAAATGGCAACACTGAGCTGCACCTGCAATACTCAGTTTCAAAAAGAATATTGACTGGAAAGCATTTTATTCATCATCTTATTTTTTAGTTTCTCTGTGGGGAGCCTGATCATCAGAAATGGCCAGTTCAGAAAAATATAAATGTTTCCAGAAGAATGAAATCTTGTTGATGCTGGAGGCTGCATTCAGAAATATGCGGCTTTTGGCTTTATTTCTGAGGATAAGAGCAGATTGTGGATATCTTATCAATTATGGAAGTCTTTCCCTGAATTCTGTCGAATAAAACTCACAGAAATTACACCTCCCACTGTCGCAATCCTCCCTGTCCATCTGTGTGTGTGTGTGTGTATGTGTGTGTGTGTCATCACTTTAATGTCAAAAAGCTCGTGGCATCATCAGACATGAAATCTTCCAGATGACGTTATCGGATGTCTGAAGGATAACGCAACAGGGATCAACACCGCCACTTAGAGGCTAAAAGTTCCTGAGAGAATCTCGTGCTGAATGACATTCAATGCCATTTGTTCTGCGCTTGACTACCAGTGCTATGACTTTAAATGCATAAATAACCATCCCGATCAGATGACACTGATTCTGTGATGTGATCTTAACTTTTTCTTTGCTAAACTGATGACAGCCCGGAGAAACAAGCTACCGAATCCCTGCAAAAAACGGACTTACTGAATCATTGCTTAGACATAAATACTCTTATGACCTGATACACTGATAATTCACTTTTAATACTGGCCTGGGAGGTTTAGAGACAGGGTTAGAGGCAGTCTACTTATTGTGCCCGTTCAGTAATAATTTTCACAAATGAGAAGCTCTTTTGAGGTCACTATAAAACATTTTCAGGCAGTACAAAAAATAGAACGCAGATTTATCTTCACCCCTGTCCTGTCACATCACTCAGATACGGTATTTAAACTCAAAATGGTAACATGACTAAGCAAAGGTCAATGAATAGAGCTCAAAGATCAGATAGATTCAACAGGCAGGTTTTTTTTTTCTCAAATGATTTTACACCAGACAGTGTGATCAGTGTTGGATAAGCAGGATATTTCTGATCAGGAACTGACGAGCACAAAAAATATTTTCCGGAAAGAAACTCGAGTCAGTGGCGTAGCCAGTGGGGGGGGGGGCAAAGACACGTCCCTTCATGACAGCAATTAGTCCTGGCTAGTTCTCAATCATTTTCCTTTATTGACGTGTTTTCCTATTATCGTAATTTGCAACTGGAGACACGGTTTCTCTCCATATGCGATCTAACAGCGATGAAATCATGGGCTAAATTCAGTACAGCAAAATAATTTACTTATTAATAGGCCAATGCTTCGCGTTCATTGAACTGGTTCGCGTTCCAAAGAAACGCGGACTTTCACTCCCGGTATTGTGTGGGTTGATTAAAAAAAAAAAGCGGCACTTGGCAGTTCAATAGGCTATAAAAAGCCTGCGGCTCCAGCTATCTGCGTGAGAGTCGACAGGTATGCAATTTTGAATAACGTTGATTTAAATACAGCAAGTACGCGTCCAGATGAATGATTGTCGTCTACCATATCGGGGAGAACAAGCAGCAGCTGTTAAGTGTGGAGTGCTCTCGGAGTGAACCTTCTGTTATGAAAATGACTGAGTACAGGTCAGGACTAGGCCTAATAATTGTTTTAAACGGATGTTTTGTGTAACCCAATTCTCTGTTCTTGTTCCGCAACTGTACTGAATTTAGCCCATGATTTAATCGCTGTTATATCGCATATGGAGAGAAACCGTGTCTTCGGTTGCAAATTACGATAATTGGAAAATGCGTCAATAAAGGAAAATGATTGAGAACTAGCCAGGACTAATTATTGTCATAAAGTGACGTGTCTGTGCAGCCCCCCCCGGCTACGCCTCTGACACGAGTCTCGTAAGCAAGGTTTTCGGAAGCAATTGGAGCGTCCCAATCATTGCCCGCTCCCATTATTCCAAAATGCACCTCCATACACTCACTGATGAGGAGCACATGGAGCCCAGAGTCTTACCTGCTATTATGGGGGCCAACTGGAAGATGTCAGAGAGATGACTGTTCATTCGCTCATAGGGAGATTCCTCCAGTATGCCATTTCCTGAAAATGACATCAAAATCAATACAAATAAACAGAAAACAACTGTTTCAGATAATGTTTTGAAAAGTGAACATCATCCAACCAATTTCCATGATGCATGTCTCTATCAGAAGAAACTGACTTATAAAACAGGCACGAATTAAAGTCTTGATACAAAGGATACAAAAAAGTCTTCACGTCTGGACTGAAATTTCTAGTTCTCTTGATGTAAAGCCAGAATTAACGATAAAATGAATGTCAAATTTATTCCAAATAACAAAAACAAATGGAGAAAAAAAAAACCCCCAAAGATTGGGAGGATTAACAGTGAGCACATTTTTTATCCTGGCCTGTTTAGCTAATATTTACCAATGGTGCCAATGTTAGCGGACTGCATTGTTTTTTTTAAGAGCTAAGACTCTACACCCCAGGGATCACCATACTGACTGTGCAGCAGTGTAGTGGGAGTATCGTTTTATCAGGACACATCTCTTCAGCTGAGACAGTGGATCTTTCAACAGAGTAACAAACAGCCACAGATGCACTATATAGCCAAAAGTGTGCGGACACTATTCAACCTCATACATAGAAAACAAACATTTTTCAATTCTAATTATCTGGCTTTTTTATTGATTTTTGAATTAATTGATCAGTGCAGGCTGACTGTACAGACTTTCTGCTGTCATTTGAAAGCATTTTCATACAAATCTGCTCCAAAAGCTAAAAATTGCTGCCCTTTCTGTACCTGCACCCCCAATGGAGCCTTCAATTAGGGAGGGCATGGAGGGGTATGCAAAGTGCTGCAAAATTATAATGGTAAAACGGTGGTGCAGCGGTAAGCACTGCTGCATCACAGCAAGAAGGTCATGGGTCCTGCTGTCCTGGGGCCTTGGGCCTTTCCTGGGTCCTTTCCGTGTGGAGTCTGCAACTTCTTCCTACGTTTGTGCGGGTTTCCTCCCACAGATATGCATGTCAGGCTAATTGGAGACGCTAAATTGCCCATCGGTATGAGTGTGAGAGCGAATGGTGTATGAATGGTGGATGCGCTCTGCGATGGATTGGTGAGTTGTCCAGGGTGGGTCCCTGCCTTCCACCCAGAGTCAGCTGGGATAGGCTCCTAGTGAGCCGTGACCATGACCCTAGTGAGGATCAAGTGGTATAGATAATGGATGGATGGATACCCTAGAACAGAAGCTGAAAGTGTGTCCTATCAGGCCATGCTTACCAAATTTAATTAGAATTTTAAAATGTCAACGTTCTATGTAAGACAATGCTGTTTCAGTGAGGTGCCCACACACTACTATATGGTGTATGACGGTATTTTGGCATAAAATCATGTGGAATGACCAAAAGAGAGCTGTACAGAGGAGACCCCAAAGGTCAATACGCAAAAAGTTAACATAGACTTGTTCAAAAAGACTCGCAGCTGTAGTAAATGTGTGCTTCCAGAAAGTATTAGCTGAGGGGCGTGCAGACTGACGCAGCCATAGTGCGGTAGGTTTCTTATCAGCATTAATTCCAATAATTAGCTATATTTCCGTTTTTTTAATTAACGGACATACTGTGCGTTAATTAGTAATGATTAAAAACGTGTAACCGTGAGTAAACTCCCAAGATTCGCCCAAAATTCGTGGTTTTAGTAGACTAAATCATAGATACGTAGCGTATACACAAATTGATTAAGGCGCACTGAAGAAAAATTATTATCAGATTCTCGCGCACTAATTAGTTCATTTGGCATACTGTTGCTCAACACGGACTGTGCGCGACGATCCTTGCTGAGATCAGCTTACTGCTGAGCAACAAATGAGTTGCCAAATTAGTCATGACCAAAACCGCCCTTGTTCAATAATTCTAATATAAAAGTAGACTCTCTGTAATGAGGAAATAAATCCGCTCTCAATTACTTGCACCAGTGTGGTTAGGAGATAACTGCACTTAAATTTCAGATGTCGATCTGTTGAAGGGATTTTTCAGAGACAAAAGCGATACCATGTCTTCGCAAAGGTCTGCGTCTGCGGTGTCAATAGAGCTATTAAGATGATGAGTGCGCGCACACCTTGTAATGTCTGGTATATACTCCAGTAAATACGCAAGCAGTTCTTCTCCTTCTTCATGCCCCGTTTACATCTGCAGTTGTAGAGTGAGCTCTGTTTGATGGCTTCCATTGCACTCCTGCACTCGTCCTGTGCCTCGCGCCCCGCCAGCAAGGTGAAATTGCTTTCTTTCCCCGCCACGCATTGCCTCATTGTTCGATACTTCGTGCTACAGACCGTCTCCTTTAGACACTGTTCGCTCGCCTTTACACAGTCCATCCGACCCGCACGAGCCAGCACAGCGTCTTCGGCAGACAACAGCACATCTGTGTGGGAATAACGCTATTAATATAACTACACAGTTGAATGTCCACAAATCTTTCAGCAACATCAGAATAGGCTACATGTGATTCTGAGAGGGACCATAAAATAACTCTTACAGAGTAGCCTAACATTGAACAACAGCAAGTACCACAAATAGGCTACTACTACTACTACTACTACTACTAATAATAATAATAATAATAATAACAACAACAACAACAACAAAGATGATAATAATAATAATTATTATAATTATTATTTTTATTATTATTTAGATCATACTGAGTTCAGAACTGTCTAAAATTATGTCAGCAGGAATGCAAACTTACCAAACAAGGGCAACATGACGTATAAAGCTGTGATAATCATTGCGTTTCCTGCCCGTGGGAATTTACGGTGTTCTACAGCAGTTTATTTAAAGACAGGACAGGACAGGATTACAATTTCAGGTCCCCTGATAGATCCACTCTGCCCCACCACAGATCCATCGAGACTCCGTTCAAAAATAGGGTACCCCGCATGTATACTATCCGACAGATTTCAACCAATTAACTGGCTCGTGGATCACATCAACTATCCTGCACACTAGCGCTCCAGGGATATACGAAATCCCACGCAGATCGTTCCCACGAGTTGAACAGCCAAAATAACAAATAAACACGCGCATAAGTAGTCTCCAAACAGCGACTGTCCAGGATTGCAGACGCACGCACTGACACGCTTGCCGCGGTAATGAATTTCAGCTTAAATCCAAACCAAGTGGAAACTGCTGCTTACGCACGCTCCGCCTGGAGAACACCGAGATGGCTACACACTCCGTTGTACCCACCCGTCCCACTCATAGTTTACTGCCTCTGCCCTTAATTTTCTCTTCATAGAGCATTACTGTATCGCCAACTGTTCGAGCTGAAAGTAGAATCTCAAATAATTCTTCATTTAGACAGCATGCGCTGCGCAGTGGAGGTTTCCATTTATATAACTTTTGCAAGTGCTCTACATATGGAATGAGTAAATATTGTCAAATTTTCAGTCAATTCGTGAGTTGCAATTCATATTACGGAAACTTTGCAGGTTTCAAGAACTTTCGGTCAAAAAAGCATTTTTGTCATAGCCCACCGATCACGGGACAGACACGCGACCAAGCGTAGCCTTATACTTCATTAATGCGTTTTAAAGTCATTCGCCTGACGTCATGTTTTCACTGTTCACCTGGGGAGTATTCCAAAAAGCGGGTTTAGTGGCTTAACTGGGTATGTTAACTCAGAGTAAGCCGTAAACCCGGGTTTTCAGTTCCGAAATGGTCAGGTTAAGTCACTATGGTAACATACGCTCCGAACATAACCTGGTAGGGATAGGATTTGTTCAGATTTTTTTCAAGTTATGTTTCGGTTATCAGGTTATGTTCGGGTATTTAAGTCCAAGTTCAGGCAGGCTGCTGCGAAACTTGCTACACAATGGCGTTTCCTTTTGACGAAGGTCCCATTATCGATAGTGAAGCCCAAATTGTCCGTGCTATTCACCGTGAGAGGGTGATAAGACCACGACATGACATTTTGGCTTTTCCAGACGATTATTTGCGAGAGCGCTACCGCTTTTCAGCGTAATCTTCAATATATTTGAACAACCTTCTCCATCCCTACATTTCCAACGTAACACATCGTGGATCTGCCCTCTCCTCTCTGCAAACAATGTGTATCGCTCTCCGTTTTTTTTTTTGCGACTGGGAGTTTTTTTGGACAGTGTTGGAGACGCAGAGCATATTGGTAAAGCAACTGCTTGTCGGTCAGTGCGCAAAGTGTGCCTTGCTCTAAAACGGTTTATGCACAAGTTTATTCGTTTTCCTGGCCACAAACCAACGAAGGTCATTCAGACGGGGTTTCACCAACTAGTAGGTCAGCATTGCTTCGGTTTTCCAATTATGCACAGAAAACCTGCAGGTGAATTTTCTTTCAATGAGCATTGGCTACTACAGGCTTTCCAAATGTCATTGGATGCATCGATGGGACGCACCTACCAATCAAAGCGCCCTCCCTAAATGAGGCAGATTATGTGAATAGCAAAGGTTTCCACACTATAAATATTCCAGTAGGTATAGTGGAAGCTGCCTCTATTTTTGAATGCACTCTTTGATGTTTGAAACACACGTATTTTATCAATTTCCAGATGATATGTGATGCCTCCAATCTTATAACCAATGTGGAGGCGAGATGGCCAGGGTCAGTGCACGGCGCCAGAATGTACCGGGAATCAAATTTGAGCACCAAATTTCGACAGAGAACGTTATTTTATATTGCGAATATTATGAAGCAGTATTGTGAATATTGCGTAGACTAACTTAGTGTTATATGTGCAATTACAGGAGCATTTGATGGGTATCTTCTGGGGGATAGAGGATATCCGTGCCTCCCGACGCTCATTACCCCGTACCCTGATCCCGATGCTGGAGCGCAAACCAGATTCAACGTGGCGCACAGTAGAACCCGGGCTAAAGTCGAAATGACATTTGGAATTCTCAAGGAGAGGTTTCAGTGTTTGCGTGGGCTGAGGGTCAAACCAGAAAGGGCCTGCGATCTAATTGTGGCATGCGCCATATTGCACAATATTGCAACGTTGCGCAATAAAGGAACTCCCTTTATTGAGGAGCCGATACCAGAGGAACCCTTGTACCAGGAGGATATGAGAGATGGTCAGAGAGTGCGTGATCAAATTTGTCACAATCACTTCAATTAAAGAATGCACTTAACACCGGTATCACATCACATTTTAATAATTTATTCTTTGCCCATCGCATGATTCATTGCCTGAAAAGAGAAACATTGCATTAGATACAATAATGGAATCATGCACTGACAGGGTGCTCTGCACATTATTACTTTACCTCTATTTTAAGTTTTAAATACTCCATCTCCAAATCGGCTTTGGCTATTTGCCGTTGTAGATGGGTCCTGTACAGTTCCTTTGCCGACATCTAAAATAATAAAGCAATTATGTTCAGCATTTGATTTCGGCTCCTTTACACATAAGCCATGATTATTTCTTACGTTGCTGTATTGATTGGAGCTTGTAGGCCCCTCTACACCAGCCTCTTTTTCAGCCAGGTAGAAGCGCACATTTATTTGTTTCAAGTGAGGACTGAATTCAGGTTTAATTAATTGAAATTAATCATGGCAAGGGATTTACCTCTTTGGTTAGGGGGGGCTCCTCTATGGCTGAGACCGTTTGTTCATCATCACCGTCCTGTAGAAAAACGTTACTGACTGTGGGCTAAAGTAGGCTAACAGTCTATAACACTGACTATTAAATAATGACTTACACCAACAGGGCCGGCATCTGATAGGCCCATGTCTGGTGGCTCCATTACCAGCAATTCTCCTCCTTGAACTGAGAGATTGATAAATTGATCATTTTCACGTAAAAGCGCCACTTACAAAAATAACTATTGAATAAGCTTAGTAGACTATGGAAAATGTCAACAGGTCACATTGGAAACACGAATGGCCTGCTGTTATGCATATTTAATAAAAATACATTGCACAAGAGGGTTGCGCTCCGCCTGGGAGGTGGCCGGCTCCGACGAGGTGCCCCCAGGAATGCCCTCCATCATCGGCCGGCCACTATTGATGGATACTGCGAGCTCCTCCACAGGAGTGAGGGACTCGGCGGTCCCCGAACCTGTCCTCCTCGCATCCGCCGTCTTCTTATTAGCTTTAAAATACATGAGCCTTGTTGGAGCATGGCAATATATAGGCCTACATATTTGAGACATGATGCTATCCACCCATGAAAAAAAAAAAAACTTACCAATTTGAACGATATTTTTATATTTCATTTCGACCTGTTGCCAGGTCCTTTTGGCGCCGGTGTTACATCTAATTAATTAATAATTCAGTGACAAGTAGTCTGTATTAGAAAGCATCATATGAAGAATGCAGGATATATGTCTAGGCCCAATTTCACAGAATTATTTAATAGCCTAAATTGTGCGCTTCACATAAACTTACGCATTGACACGGTCAGTGATTCTCTACCAAGCCAAATCACGTGACTTGGCAGATGCACTGGTATTACTTTTACGAGTAATGATTGCTCTCTCCTCCTCATATGCCTCGAGGAGGACTTGCTGTTCAATCTCCGAAAAGTAAGAAGCACGTCGTTTTGCCATTTTGTCTTGGTTTCGACCTTCAATCAGGGGCGTTACCAAGGGGGGGCAGGGGGTGGGCAGTGCCCACCCTGAAATAAGCTCTGCCCACCCAATGAAAACTCAAGATAAAAAACTGATTTACTACTATTTGACAGCTAACATGCGATATCCAACTGATTCACTGCCGGAGGTAGACAGCCATTTAGAGTGAGCTTTATGTATGCTTCATTTATCTATCACTATGTGTGATTGTTGGATTCCTTTGCCAGTCTATTCTGCTGTGAAACAAATGGGCACTCTCGAATTACTAAGGACCCTCCCATTCTCTTAGACTGACGTCTTCACTCATCAGTCTGAGGTCACGTCTACTAACCTGACACGCCAGACGGACAGTTCCATATACCCGCCACGGAAATATTTCGCAAGTCCATCTGGGAAAGAGCCGTTCAAAAAAGTTTTCAGAGGAGGAACCTTCAAAAAAATCTGCGGCTGCTGATTGGACGATGTTTCTTCTCAACACACTCATCACCGACCAATCCACATGGGGTTTGGAGTCCTTCCCATCTTTTTCACGACCAGAGGAGCCAGCTGGTAGATCAAACTCTTACCGAAACCGGTTGGGAGAAGAGCAAAAACATCGTTTCCCGTCAGAAAAGCTTTTAGTGACGTTCTTTGCTCCTCTTTTAATGAAGAAATTGAGTCTATTTCTGATAAAACTGCTGATATTGACCCATCCACAGGAACCGCTTCAAACGCCGCCATTGTATTCAAACATAAAGTCGCTTCCTGGTGATGTCACATCTGCAGCTCCCGCCTCTCTTTCCCCTGATTGGGCCGTAAAAAATTTAGCCGTGAAATTGTTGGACGACGGTAGTTGGCAAGACGGACCTGCAGGATTTCAGTCAATAAATCAGGCAGGGCCGTCTGCTCTGCAAGGCTACACGTCTACGGCCCTTTGCTTCTCTCAGGGAATTAAAACTTCGCCCATTTCTCTTTTGTTGCTACTTCTGCCACTGCTTATTTTGTCAGTCTTGTTGTTTGACATTAAGGTAATTTGTGTACTTGTTTGTCATCTGTGTTGACTCGTGTGGTTATAACCTGAGTTGGCTACCGAGTGAGCCCAGGCAGCTAGCCAGCAGCTAGTCTGGAGTTGCTAGTCACTGACTGGGGTTGTTGGAACAATAATTCTGTATCATAAGCACTTCCGGAAAAAAAACTTGACTGGCATAAGTATTTTTCGGCGACATGCTGCACGGAGCCAAGTAAAGGACTACAGAAGGCAGCTCTAAGAAAAGTAAACGTGTTCCCATTTTCTTTGCTTGATTGGCAATCAAATGGTGGATTCGTTTACTCTTTAAGTGGAATGAGTAGAGCTGTTTATTAAGACAGCATGTTTGATTGATGCATTTCGAAATTTCAATGGCCGTAGAACCGCAGATTTTCATGAACACAATGTCATTGCCATGCCATTTCGTGCGACTGATCATTTATATCTCACATTCATGTTTTATCCGCTTTTCAGAATGTTTTCCACCTTGTGTATTTTCTAGACGCTTAAAATCCAGGGCGGTATTATTACAAATCTATCTCTTTATTTTTATTTTATCATTATAGATCTCCTAAATATACTACAACGAGAGATGAAATGCTGAGTTAGGATGTGGCGATGTTGAACGAGGATTTTTATCCCACCGGTATGTATACCGTGGGATATAGTCATCTCCCTGTCCGTCTGTCTGTCCGTCCGTCCGTCCGTAATCATTTTCGTTTCCAGAGCAGAACTCAAAAGCTATACCACTTACAAACTTCATATTTGGTATGCAACTTCCCTTAGGGTGCCATTGTGCCTTTTGCAGGTTTAAATTCCATTGGGCCCAAAATTTTTGAAATTTTCAACAAAAACGCCCAAATTTCCTTTTGTTTAGTTTCGGAGCAGAACTCAAAAACTATACCACTTACAAACTTCATATTTGGTATGCAATTTCCCCTTAGGGTGCCATTGTGCCTTTTGCAGGTTTCAATTCCATTGGGCCCAAAATTTTTGAAATTTTCAACAAAAACGGCCCAAATTTCCTTTTTGTTTCGTTTCCGGAGCAGAACTCAAAAAGTATACCACTTACAAACTTCATATGTGGTATGCAATTTCCCCTTAGGGTGCCATTGTGCCTTTTGGGGTTTCAATTCCATTGGGCCCAAAATTTTTGAAATTTTCACCAAAAACGGCCCAAATTTCCTTTTTTGTTTTGTTTCCGGAGCAGAACTTACATACTATACCACTTACAAACTCCATATTTGGTAAGCATCTTACCATTGCAGGGTTGCATTGTTCATTCTCTGAGACTATAAATTCCATAATTTGCATTTTTCTTTCAAATGTTTTAACAACAATACAACAGCCGCACTCCAGGTAGTCTACTTCCTCGCAGTGAGTGCTGGTAACATCAACAGCAAGATGCTAAAGGTGATTATACTTCTGATTGATGTTGTCATCTTCCCTGCACTTGGTGTTCGATCTGCTTTCATCAAATATCATCATTGCTCAAATCCCCTTTCCTTTGCCTATTCAAGTATATATAAGTATTAAATTACTAAAGGGATGAGAAAGTATACAACTCTCCTGCAATCAGTAACTCACGAATTATGTGGGGACCGGTGGGATATGTCATCTTCTGATGACTCTTGTTTTAAAGTGTGATGAGACCACTTGCAGTCATGGGGTGTGTATGCTAGGCAGTCGTGTGTAATTTCTTGAAACATACGCACCTGAAGCAGCTTAAACTATTTAAAATGCTGTCGGGAAGAAGCCTGAGTTTAGATTTCGCTAATTGCAGGTGCTCCGCCTTCCCTAAATCTGCCCCCGTGTAGCCTACTTGGTCTAAATAACAATCAAGCAATTTCAGTAGCCTATACCGATTAAGATGTGAAGGTGAAAAGCAGACAAACCTAACTGGGCTACGGTGTTAGATTGAAAGAATACCAGTTTGAATAATTAGAAAAAATCTTCCTCTTCCCCAAAAGCGGATGAAACGTGAATGTGAGATATAAATGATCAATCGCACGAAATCGCGTGGCAATGACAATCGTGTCCATGCAAATCTGCTGTTCTATGGCCATTGAAATTTCGAAATGCATCAATCAAACATGCTGTCTAAACAGCTCTACTCATTCAACTTAGAGAGTAAACGAATCCATAATTTGATTGCCAATCAAGCAAAGTAATGGGAACAGGTTTGCTTTTCTGAGAGTTGCCTAATTGGTTAATAGGCCATTCTGTAACTTAGTCCTTCACTTGGCTCCGTGAAGCATGTAGCCGAAAAATACTGATGTCAGTCAAGTTTTTTTTCCGGAAGCATTTCACATGCCCTTTGATGTTTCGCACTTTTGTTCAACCTGCGTTGGGTTTAATGAAGGAAAGGGAAAGCTCGGATGTTCGCTCCTTGGCAGCAGGTGGTGGTGCTACGCCTTAGAAAAAATCGCGGTTCACGATCGGCACAACCCTAGTGTGCATAATTCATGAAAACTGACCACACCTGTTAATGTCCCTCCCCTATCTCCAGTTCACCAGCCGCCACTGATTTTTATATATATATATATATATATATATATATATATATATATATATATATATAAATAAAACAGCGATTTAGAGGTTCTTTTTTTGCCCCCCCCCCAAAGAGGACAAATGCCCACCCAAGCTTGGCATCCTGGTAACGCCTCTGCCTTCGATAGATGATGTCTTTATAAATTCGCCGTGAACGAGCACTATTCTAGGTTAACCAATACGGGGTTAATTGAGTTAATTCATAACCGGTGTTTTGGAACCAACTGCGCGGGTTTAGTCGTCTCGGGTTCAGTTAACCTCGAGTTTAGTCTTTATCTCAGGGTTTGTTAAACCTCGTTTTTGGAATACCCCCCTAAACTGTAGGTTATGGCTCATACAGTGGTGCACCTTGAATCTGTGGACAGGAGCGGTTCGTTCGTGGCAGGTTCAGGGGAAGGGAAGGGCGAGTTTTTGGTTTTTGTGTGGATAGTAACGGTTTTCAACATTATGTGGTTTCTTGGATTAAGATGTTGGATTGCATATATTTTGCAAATGGATAACGATGTAGCGGAGGGAGGAAATGAAAAGAGGAAAAGAGGAATTGAAAATGGGCATCTAAGAGTGGTCTGGTAATCGTGGAGTGTTGTTAAAATAACAGAGACAAGGCATTAAAAATAAGTTATGATGGTATAACTGTTGTGCAGGAAAGCGCTCTTGTAAGGGGAGTTATCAGTGGGGTTCTACAATTAATGTAAGCAGAATGTTTTCTGGACGTGGAGGGAACGTGAGGCAAGGCAGCTAAAAAGACATTCATGTAGAAAAAACGATATGATTAAGGAAGACTGGCTATATGCCAACGTCATAGATTATAATAGGCATACCAATAAAATGATAACTTTAAAATAATAGCGATTAAAAGCTCATTCAAAAAAAAAAAAAAAAAAAACATAAATAAAGCAAATCCTATTTAGGCTGCAAGATAATGCCTGAACGTCAAATCAAATTCTAAAACGCCTATTGCACAAAACATGGTGGATAAGTTCTAAAAGCCTGAAAATGTTTCCTTGCTTCTTGAATAATCAATTGGAGAAAACAAGATGATTCAGCTTTTTGGACAAATAGTGCCACTTGTTGCTAAGCACATGAATTACATCTTAAATACAGATGGTCCATTATACAATGGCTTTTGTGATTTCCTGAAAATGCATGGTCTAACCCTATTAATTAACATCCCAACCAGAATAACTGAACATAGCCAAACTGTTATTGATCATATTATGGTATCTGACACATGTAAAATCCTACAAAGTGGTGTCATTGTATATGGAATTAGTGATCATTTTGTAACCTGTTGTATCAGGAAAGTTAAGAGAGCCCTGATTAAATGTCATAAAACTGTGAAGAGCAGAAGTTTAAAAGGGTATAATATAAATAACTTTCAGGACAAACTTAAAAATGTAAACTGGATGGAAATGACCAACATAGATGTTGATACAGCATGGGACCGCTTTCAATCTATTTTCTTGGAAGTACTTAACAAAACAGTCCCACTAAAAGAGACCAGGATAAAACAGAGATCTCAGCCTTGGAAAAATAATGATATCCTGGACACCATTCACCTAAGGAATAAGAAATTAAGTGAGTTTAAAAAAAGCAAACTGCCTGCTCTTTTTAAAGACTATAAAATACTAAGAAATAAGGTGCAGCGAATGGTGAATGAGGCAAAAAAGGATTTTTTAGGATAAAAATTGAGGAGCATAAAAGGATCCTCAGAAATTGTGGGCAACTCTTAGACCTTTGGGGACGAAAGAGAACCCTGAGCAAAAGCAAGGTAAAATAGGCCTAGACATAAAAGGGTCCATATCATATGATAAAAGATTGGTGGCAAACACTTTTAATGGTTTCTTCACAACAATTGCAAGTAATCTGGGACAGAAGCTTCCATCTACCTCTGGTGTTTTTAGTGATCCACAGAGGGTGCATAAGTTTTATGAAGAAAGGGGAGTCAAGCCAAACACGTTTTATTTCAAACAGGTAACAGAGGAGTTGGTACTAAAAAAACTCAAAGGCCTGAATCCTTCCAAGGCTACAGGTTTTGACAACATACCTGCTAGGTTTCTCAGAGATGCTGCTGAAATAATCACTCCTTTTTTAACCCATCTTATAAACTTATCCATTGAAAATAACCACTTTCCCAGTAAACTTAAGGTGGCAAGAGTAATACCTTTATTTAAAAAGGGGCCCAGATCTGATCCTGGAAATTTCCGCCCTGTATCTATCCTGTGTTCAATATCAAAAATTATTGAAAGGATAATTTATGAACAAATAGACAGTTATTTAGCAGAGCAGAACCTGCTATTTGACTTTCATTCAGGCTTTAGAAAAGCCCACTCCACTGATACCTGTCTTCTTTTTCTTACAGATTTTATTAGGAAAGAGGTGGATAAGGGGAATTTTTGTGGCATGGTGTTAATAGACCTTCAAAAGGCCTTACCTTCAGTATGATGTCCTTTTGAACAAGCTCAAAGCTTTGGGATTTTCAAATTCAACTCTTCAGTGGGTGAGGTCATACCTATGTGGCAGAGAACAGGTGGTGGATGTGGAAGGGACCTTGTCCTCACCTCTTAAATTAACTTGTAGAGTTCCCCAGGGGAGTATATTGGGCCCTCTCTTTTTTTTGTTATATGTTAATGATATGCAGGCAGCCATAGATTGTAATTTGTTTCTATTTGCAGATGACTCAGCTATCCTAGTCTCTCATAAAGAGAAATCAGAGGTGGACAGGCTGCTTAGTCTAGAACTCTTTAACCTCAGGGCTTGGTTAATAGACAATAAACTGTCTCTCCATCTTGGAAAAACAGAATCGATTCTTTTTGGGTCTAGAGATAAACTGAAAAAGTCTTTGGTTTTTAGGGTAGTTGTGGGTGATATTGAAATTATGGCCAAGGAAGTGGTCACTTACTTAGGCTGTATAGTGGACAACAAATTATCAGGGGAGTTTATGGCCCAAAGAGTTATCTCAAAGGTAAGCCAAAGGACTAAGTTCCTGGCAAGAATATCCAGTCTCTTAGACAGCAACACCTTGAAAATCTTGGCTGATGCTCTTGTTTAATGCCATTTTGACTACGCCTGTACATCTTGGTACACTGGCACTACTAAAAGCCTCAAAGACAAGTTACAGATCTGTCAAAATAACCTGATCAGAGTGATCCTTAAACTCCATCCTAGAACTCATCTCCTTCCTAATCATTTTTCCAGTCTCAGATGGCTTAAAGTGGAGGAGAGAGTTTCCCAACTTAAACTGTGTTTAGTTTATAAGATAAGAAATAACCTGGTACCAAAGTATTTATTAAATTACTTTTCTAAAATTAGAGACACACACAATTATTCCACCAGGGGGAGTTCCACTGATTACAGGCTATGCCGTTTTAAGAGCTGTATGGGAAAGTATTCTTTCCTATACTCGGCAGCTGTCTTGTGGAATGGCCTACCTTCCAACCTCAAAATTTTGAGCTCATCATATGTTCAGTTTAAATCTTTAATAAAAAAATGGTTAGCAAACTCAAAAACAGAATCAAAAGATCCTTTAAGTTCAGGTATTTTTGTACTGTCTGCGTGTCTTAGTTTAGCTCTTGTTTATTTGTATTTATTTTCAGTTTGTTTTTTATTGTTTTTCTTTGTTTTTGTTTTACTTGTTTGTCTTGATTGTTTGTTGATCCCTTTCCCCTTTCTGTCTTAAATGTTTTTAGTTCATGTGTCATTATTGCACTTCCATCTTAAGGACCACAATGGAAACAAGCCTTTGGGCTTTATTGTGTTTTTTATCCTTTTGAACACTTCTTGCTGAATGCTTGTTTAATAAAGTTTCAATCAATCAATCAATCAATCAATCTTATTTTCTGTCTGAAATCAGTGCAATGAATTGAATTAATTAATTTGTTAGTGTGACTGCGTTCTGAGGTCAGTAAAATCGAAAGATTAGTAAAAGTTAGGTCATATTGTTTACACTGGCATCTAATTTAGGCCTATTGAAAATGACGACTCTAGCCTCAAGGTCGAGGTCAAAGTCACCAATTAATGGAACCATGACTTTTGACCTTGAAGATTTCGTTATGTCCTCGTTCTCACTCGGAACTTCTCGGCAGATTCCGCTACTCCTCATCAAGCCTCGGATGTGTGACAGAAAGTTGATATGTTGCTCCGCCTGACATTTCTTTGCCGATTTACGCAGTTGTCCAAATCCGCACACTACATCGCCACCTAAAAATGGAGGCAAAACTGAGCTTCTAGCAAGATCTATGCGTGGCGAAGCTTCTTCGTGTCTTGACACAAAAGGCGACACGATGTTTTCACCAATTTGACATTGAACCCAGCGCTGCTGCCACTGGACGCCACTATGTTTATCCAGAAAAAAAAAAAGTTCCGGCTAATGGCTTCCGCAGTCACACATCCAAGGTTTGATGAGGAACAAATTGGCCGAGGTTTGCCGAGTGCCTCGTTCTATAAGTGATTTTGTATATTTGTTTATTTGTTTTCGAGATTACGAGAAAACCACAGCCTCAATTCATACTAAATTTGGCCAAAAGTTGGGCAATGACCCAGAATAGATCCCATTAATTTTTGGAATGAATTGGGTAAAGGTCAAGGTCAAAGATCACTGGATAGGTCAAAATGGTTTTTTGGCAATAACTTAGTCAAAAATGATCAGATTTACATTAAGTCAACACCGCAAGTTTCCTTTTTCAATGCACAGAATATTATCCTCTCCCTTTGCTATAGTTAAAAGTGCATTGTTTTAAAGATCGGTTGGGCTCAAAGGGTCAAAATTCAAAGGGAGTCAAGATAATTGATTTGAATCACCCGATTTGCACCACATCTCAAAACCTACTGTAGATAGCTACTTGGTTACTATAACCCCAATTCTGAAATAGTTTGGACAAAGTGTAAATTGTGAATAAAATCAAAACGCAATGACTTTCAAATCACACCAGCCAGTATTTTATTCACAATAGAACAGAGATAACATAGCAAATACTGAAATTGAGAAATTTTACAATTTTATCCACAAAATGAGCTCATTTCAAATTTGATGGCTGCTACAGGTCTCAAAAAAGTTGGGACAGGAGCCTGTTTACCATGGTGCAGCATCCCCTATTCTTTTTAACACAGAGTGGAGGCGTCTGGGCATTGAGGAGACAAGTTTCTTGAGTTTAACCATTGGAATTTGATCCCACTCCTGTTTAATACAGGCTTCCAGCTGCTGGAAGAGGTTTTGGGTCTCCTTTGACAGACTTTTCGTTTAATTATGTCCCCAAATGTTCTCAATTGGTGAAAGATCAGGACTGCAAGGCAGGCCAGTTCAAATAAACGGACTCTTCTACTAGAAGCCATGCTGTTGTAATAGCTGCAGTATGTTGTTTTGCATTGTCCTGCTGAAACAAACAAGGCCTTCCCTGGAATAGATGTCATCTGGGGGATCATATGTTGCTCTAAAACCTTTATATACCTTTCAGCATTCATGGCACTTTTAAAAACATGCTAGTGTCCCACACCATATGTACTAATGCATCCAAAACATACCATCAGAGATGCTGGCTTTTGAACTGAAAACTGATAACAGGAGGGGTGGTCTTTCTCCTCTTTATATGCGGAGTTTACATTCCCACATTTCAACAAAAGAATGTCAAATTTGGAAGCATCTGACCACAGGAAACTTTGCTAAACTGTCCATTTTAAATGAGCCTTGGCCCACAGAACAAAGCAGCACTTCTGGATCATGCTCAAAAATGACTAAAATTTTGCATGATAGAGTTTTAGGTGGCATCTGTGGATGGCACAGCGGACTGTGTTTACAGACAGTGGTTTCTTTAAGTATTTCTGGGCCCATTTAGTAATGTCAATGACAGAATCATGCCGGTGAGTGGTGCAGTGGTGTCTGAGGGCGCAAAGATCACGGACATCCAGTAAAGGTCTTCGGCCTGGTCCCTTACGCTTTACATGCCTTTTTCCAGTTTCTCTGAATCTTTTGATGATGTTATGCACTGTCGATGATGAGACCTTCAAAGCCCTTGCAATTTGACGTTGAGGAACATTGTTTTTAAAGTATACTACAATTTTTTTTTTTACGAGGAGCCTTCACGGGTTGGAGAGCCTCTGGCCATTTTTACTTCTGAGAGACTCAGCCTCTCTAAGACAGGGAAAAAAAAAATTTTATAGACAATCATGTTGCACACCTGATGCCAGTTAATGTAATTACTTGCTAAATGTTCCTTCAGCTGATTCTCTTATATATTAATGGCTTTTTCAGCCCTTTTTTGCCTATGTCCCAATTTTTTGAGACCTGTTGTAGCCAGAAAATTTGAAATGAGCTCATTTTGTGGATAAAAAAGTAAAATGTCTCAGTTTCAACATTTGAAATGTTATCTATGTTCTGTTGTAAATAACATATTGGCTCATGTGATCTGAAAGTCATTGCATTTTTATTTTATTCACAATTTACACTTCGTCCCAACTATTTCGGCATTGGGGTTGTAATAAACACATATAGGAAATCATAAAGGGAGATTAAAATGATACCACAACCTTTGACCTTGAGTGAACTCCAAAGGTCAAACCAATGGTGACGAGATTTCAGAAGGCTACATCGAAAAATACTGTAGATAGCCACTTAGTTTCTATAAATCATACATAGGAACTGCAAAATACAGATGCTGGCATTTGAAATTAGAATGAAAAAGATGCATGAATCTGACCGTCCTTCCTATCTAGCACAGCACTTCATTCACAAAGTATAAATATGTCAGAGAATAAATTTTGGCATGCATTAGGCCCATTAATACTAACTGAACACATTTGAATGTGACAGAATAATGAAGCATTATTTCTGATCATGTGCATTCCATGATAAGCACAGTCCAACCATCAAGCATAAGATGGAGGACAAATACAAAGTTGGTACTGCAATAGCTGGACCTTATCCTTGATTCATTGTAACTCATTTACATGGAAGATTTGCTGCATGAATGTGTGACAAATATGCAGAAACTGCTTAATATCATAAAAAATAAAAAACATAAACTTGTAAGGAATGCCTCTGCCATGGTGAGGAATTCAGGCTGTTCTGGGGGCATTGTGTTTGTGAAAAGGGGCCACTTAGAGAATGTCCACATTAGTCGCCCTGACGAAAAAACCACACATTGAGAAAATTATAAAATGTAGCAGTTAAAACCTTAAAAAGAGTTCTGTTGGGTTCCAACTGCGTAGATCAGGGCTATTCAACATTGTTTGTGGGGCCGGTGTGGCTTTCATTCCAATCAAGCACTTACACACCTGAAACTACTAATCAAGCTAATTAGTAAAGACTCTTGGGGTTGATTAGTGGTGTCAGGGTGTTTACCTTGGCTGGAATGAAAGCCTGCACCACACAGCCCTTTCTGGACATTGAGTTGAATAGCTCTGGGGTTTCATTTATCATTATGGATACACCTTTTTTTACACCCCTTCCCCCTGTTTTGAGAGTTTTATGCACTTTTCTCTGCCAAATTTGGGATCTATCAAACCCAAACCTGATTGGAAAAAAGTCAGGACATTTACACCCATTTTGACCATGGCGTACCATGATTTACACCCTTTTTGAAGAACAGGAGGAATTTGTTTTGCATTGCTGCTGAGTCAGAGAATTGCAGTCCCTGGAATAGAGAGGAGTGCAGATTATAGCCTATTTAAAACAACAATCAAAGCTGCAGCAATGTCAGGTTTTCCTAATGTAATTGGAGCCATTGACTGCACTCACATCATGATTAGGGCACCATTGGTGAATTAATTCGTATATGTGAATCAGGAAAAATGTGCATACGATCAATACCCAAATCATATGTGACGCCGACATGCTCATAACGAATGTCAAAGGCACAGTGGCCTGGCTTTACACATGATTCATTCATCCTGACGCACAGCAGTGTGGGGGCAAGACTGGATCATGCTCAAAATGTCTTGACTTTTTTTGCATGATAGAGTTTGAGTGCCTGTAGGCTACACTGTATACTCATTCATTGAAAGCTGTTGCTTTTATAATCATCAATTCAAGGCTGATACTCACCCCATCGTTGTGACTTACAGGTGATAGTGGCTACTTCCTGAGGAGTGACTGCTAGTTCTCATCCGGACCCACAGTGTACCCAGGAAACTCAATATACTTAGGTCCATGCCCGTGCGTCTGCGTGAGGCGCGCCATCTTTCCTGAAGGCCGTTGGCGCTGCCTAGATGAGACGGGTGGCAGGCTCCTCTACGTTGAGGAAAGAGGTCTGTAGAATCATCTGGGCCTGTGCCATCCTGCACGGGTTGTGGCAGTGCCATCGGGGACTTTGAGAGCTCAGCCTCTCGGGACTCCCTCCACCCCAGCATGTGGACCCGGACCCACAGCCCCTAATGTAATGAGGGTTTTAAATGGGACTTCAGCTGAGCTGCAGAGATGCATGGGTTTTGAAGCCCTTTTTGCCCCCAACCTCTCACCCCTCATGTTGAGCTAAAGAATGTGTGTATATAGCCTAAAAAAGTTTCTCAGTTTCACATTTGCAAAGTTATTGTGTTTAGTTTTAAGTACTGCAAGAACCTCATATTTCATTCCATTTACATTTGATGTCCACAAGTTGAGACAGAAATAAATCATGTATATCAAACACGACACTGTAATTTTGTCCCTCTATGCAACTGAAACAAAACACACACCAACTGCATTTGACAAAAGATTCGAAACGAAGGTTTTTTTTTTTTATTGCCTCTGTAAGACATACATAGGAACTCGCCGGTTTTACAGATTTTGGTGATTTGGTGCTATGGCTGATTAGATGAGATTGTTTTAACCGTTTATGCCCAGATTTTTTTTTGGAGTTGTAAGGCATATAATTTTATCAGTTGAATCCCTCTGAATCATGCATTATGTATTTGTTTTTCCATTTTGTACATTTGTTTTGAAGAAAATAGCATTTTTATGATCATGGCATTCAATTGTTGCCAGTCCAACCATCACATAAGCTTGTCACTAGGTCAAATGTCACCTAATAATAATATAGATATAATAATATAGTAATAACAAAATAATAATATAGTCATAAATAATAACAAATAGGTGGAGGGGGGGGTGTGTAAAACAAAAAAAAAAAAAAAAAAAAAAAAAAAAATAAAACTGTACATGGATACCAATGGATATTATCATCCCAGGAAGGTAGCTAAGGATCATGGTTCAAACCTTGTTTCTGTGTAAAAATTCAAAACAAACAATTTGAACTGGTTTCTTTATTCATAAATAACCTTTGTATCAGATATACATCTCAGTCCAAGTCTGTATGATATAAAAAAAAAAAAAAAAAAAAAAAACACACAATCTCCAACAGGTTAAAACATAACAACAGAAGGTTTCAAAATTGAATTGCACGCTGCCAATGAAAAACCGCCCAAACAAGCGTGGGAACAAGTTGGTGGAAATAAAATCATATGTTGTTGCTGATTTTGCAAATGAAACAGAACAGAAATCATTTCTATGTCACAGAAATGCAATGCATATGAAATAGATAACCTACAGATAACCACAACTGTGATGTCCGCCACAGTTTCAGAGTCCTGCAGCATGGCCAGGACCTCTGCCATGAATACCTAAGGAAAGGACAACATACATGATTGATTTTTATTTTGACCTATGTTATTTTATGAAAAAATTGCTTACATACATAGCATACCATATGGAAAAGGGGGATTTGAGTGTGTGTGTGTGTGTGTGTGTGTGTGTGTGTGTGTGTGTGTGTGTGTGTGTGTGTGTGTGTGTGTGTGTGTGTGTGTGTGTGTGCGTGTGTGTGCATTGGCTATGGTAAGTACTTGTGTGTCAAGAAAAGTGCACCTCCAACTGCACATCAAAATGTTTTACCTCAGTGAAACACAAGCTAATGTTAGCTAACAGAGAAAGATCGCTCAGCAGCTAGCAAGAAATTGATGTATGGTAACGTATCAAAATCCTATAGACAGAGGCCTTGAATACCTGTGAATTTATTTAGCTAGGAAGAGTATTCTAAGAGGACTAAAATGAGCCATTGTACATCATTCTACAATTTGAAATAAGTAAATTATGAGCAATCCTGCAGACAGTGTTTTCCTTTAGTTAGCGACAAGCTATGTGCCCACTGGCAACTTTTGTTGCCACTCTCAGAAATAAGCCCATGAACAAAAAATATTTATCCCAGGTACAATTTTTTGGGGGAGGGTTACTCTAGAGACTTGAATGATTAAATAATTATAATATGTTTGGGGGGAAATCATTAGAAATTTATGAAAATTACCTCTTTCCAGGAGGATTTGCATTCGTCATGTCTTCAGCCGGAAGGAGCAGGAAGCAGATGATGTCATGTGACAGGAAGCACTTGGAAACTATTTTTTATAAATCAAAACCTTTGTCTAAGTTGTCTACTAGCATATTTGGAAAAAGTTGAATTAGTACCTTTTTTTTTTTTATTGTGAGTAGAAAATGACAGTGATACACTTCGGCAACAATTGTTGCCAGCGGGGCAAAACGGGTTAATTTCCGGAGGAGAAATTGTTTGGTCCAACATTATGTGTTCATTTCTGTTGTGATTCTCTACGTGTTCTTAGTTATATGTTCTTGTTCCTAAATAAACCACAAGACGAAGTGATCATACAGAATTAGTGCAAATACCTGCCGAAGAGGACTTTTTTCCTCGCCTGCACCTCACTAACAAGCACGAGCATCTCACTCTCTGAGAAGTTTCGCTTCTTTCCGCGTTTCCCAACCATGCTTCATCGTCTTCCACTGACGTCACTCCAGAAAGCCCCAGAGCGCACATGGCTACTTTATATGCAGGTGCTTATTTGCATTAGCCATATATGGTTGTGTCTGGGCGTGTAGAGGGTGGGATATGAGGCGTGTTCACGTCCGCACTTTTTTTGGGTCCGGTGTGATTTATCAATGGAAATTGCGGAGAGCTGTGCATACACACAGTTTGATAGATCTGAAAAGGGTGCAAATATTTTGGGTGTACGCCATTTTTGGCTTTTCGCCGTACGTGAAAATTTAGTAGCACTTTTACACCCTTTTTGATAAATGAGGCCCCTGGTGTATATGGTCTAAGTCAGCGGTTCTTAAACTCGGTCCTGGCACCCAACTGTTTATGCTGGTTTTTGTTCCGACCACAATTGAAATTTTAGGATTTTAACAAGCTGTTGATTTGCCTTAATTAGGTGCATTTATGTTTAAAGCAGTTATTTGTCCTCCTAAGCCACATTTGACAAATCTACAGATGCCATGAAGAATTAAAATTTCATATCCACAATGAGATATGTTAGAAACCAGTATAAATAACTGCAGAGGGAAACAATTCGACCAAAAACTTAAACATAAACAATCAATTGGTTCCTCATTGGTGAAACTGTCAACACATGGTTGCAAAAACCAACAATTTATTTGGCAAACAAAGTCACACCTGATTTGTTTCATGTTTATTTAATTACATTCAGGCAAATCATTTTGAAAGAATTCAAAAACACCTGTGTTCAGCAACCCAATTTGGAGCTTGGGCTTCTGATTTTCTCAGAGTCTAATTTGATCTTTTAGAAATGTTTTTACCCGAAAATCCTCACATTATGGAAAAATAAGAATAATATGTTCGCAGTGTCTAGAGATACGGCAGTTTTATGGGTACGACAGTCGATTTGAAGGGATTAGAATAAGGATTAGGGATTATGGTTAGGGTTAGGGTTAGGAATTGGGACTGCCGTACCTCTCTACATTGAAATGCATTGGAAAACCGCCGTACCCGTAGCAACTGCCTAATATATTTGAGTGTTTTTCTTCTTCATGGTGCATTGGATAAAAAATGCGGCTAAAGGAGGTAAATAACTGCTGTTAACATGGAATGCGGCTAATTAAGACAATTTGACACCTTGATAAAATCCTAAGATTGCACTTGTGGTTGGAACAAAAACCAGTATACTCGGTGGGGCGCCAGAAACCAGTTTGAGAACCTCTGGTCTACGCCATTGATGCAAACACCGCGGAAAGTGATTTCTGATCGAGGAAGCCATTTGAAGCCCGGGCAAAGATCAGCCTGGTCACGTGTTAAACCGGAATTACGCGCGCGTTGGCTCGAATCCCAGTGCGGTTGGTTCGTCTGTTTGTCGGTTACGTAGCTAGCAAGTAAGTAACAGTTGAACTGAGGTAGTACCTCACCGAACTGTTGGTAAACCACAGTGTCCTCATCTCATAATGAGTCTCGATAAGCTGTTTCATCAAATTTTACTATCAGAACAAAGCAACTCGGAGCAAACTAGACTGTCGCAGGATGGTAAGTGGCTCAGTTCGGCTAACACTGGCCTAAGCTGTCCAGTCCGCCAGTTGGCCAACTCCTCTGAAGTTATCATTGGACGACGTTGACCGCTTTTCTCAGACGTTGTCTCGGTCGTGTAATTGATTAAATTTCCATGCGGCAAGATTCAAATAAATTGCCGATCTTTTACTTGTCGATGATTATTCATTAGTGTTTTAAGTTCGTTCATTAGCAGATAGGACTGTGAACCAGGAATACGTTGCACCTGCTGAACAATATGGGCTCTTGTTGCAAATGTAAAATGATTCGCATGCTAGCTATAATTGGCTTGTTAAAAGCCAGACCGCCGTCCTGCTATGTTCTAAATACATTTTCGGAGGGTTTGTCACGGATGTGCATTCATGGCTTACAAATGTGAAACATGCGATTTCCCCCCAGTGAAGGCAACAGTCAACAAATTCCAAGGCAAGATCAAGACAATTACAGAAGAGCTGAACTCTGCCAAGAGCCAGTTTGAGGAAAAGGTTTGAAAATATAACATCCATCGACCAAATACTGGTCATATTAGGTGGTCCAATATTACCCCTAATTACTCGAGGCAGGAGCAGGCTCCGGTTCGCTGGGCGCTTAACTCGGCAGTGCTGAATACTGCTTTGATGGGGTTTTCAAGGCAATATCGATGTGAAAAAAAACAATATTTGGCAGAACCACTCATAGCTCACCAAACACTTAACAGAGCTCAGGTTAACTGTGCCGATTAACCTGCTGAGACGACACTGGGTGTGCACTTTACAATGATAGTGATCAGTGGCGGCTCGTGAACTGACAACAGGGGAAGCTCAAACAATCCCTTAAAATTAATGACTAGTTTCAATAACCTGTTTTCAATCATTCATTTAAATTACCATTACAGAAACCTGAAAACTCTCAACATTATCAGGTGTGGCCAGTTTTCATTTATTACGCGTACCTGTCAACTCTCACGCATTGGGTGTGAGTTTAAGTGGCATAGGCTATTTACGTTCCTCTGCTGTAGTCCGCAATTTTTCAATGAACGCTTATGTAAGAGATTCTCGTGCCAAATTGAAGTCCTTGTGCATGGAGGGGTTGGAAGCAATGGAATTGCAAAAAGACCTTTCTTTTTTTTTTCCCCCACGTCCCCCCCCCCTCTTGGGAGGTCAGCTTTATTTTCCTTTATTTTTATTTTAATTAATGATCCCAAAATGAGGAGAGGGTATAACAAAAACCAAGACACATATAGCAGTACAGGTAAGTAAAGATATGCCTAGACGTGGACAGGACACAAAGACACACATAGCAGTACAGGTAAGTATAGATATGCATAGACATGGACAGGACACAGAGTGATTGGGAGACAGGGAGAAAATGGGGAAAAAAGAGAAAAGGAAAAAGAATGAGCAAAATTGTTAAATTAACCAATAAGCAACAAAACAAATAAATAAAAAAACATTAAATAGGATATAAAGATTAAAGAGTCGTAGTGTGCTTTGATAGGTGTGATGGTTATTGTGACTGGGGTCTGTGGTTGTGGAAGTGGGTTTGGCGGTTGGGTGAGTTCAAGGTGGGTTATGAAAGGGTTCCATGTTTCATTAAAGGCTGATATAGTGTTTTGTTTGTGGGCTGCTGTTCTGATTATTGAAATGTGTTCTTTGAGGAGGTTGATCCAGTGAATGACATGACAAGATTTTTTTGATTTCCAGTTTTGAAAGATTATTTTCTTGCCGATGGCTAGAGAGATAAGCAACGGATTTTTAAATTTTGATGGAAGGGTTATTTCTGTAGTATTTCCTAGTAGGCAGAGTGATGGGTCCATTGAATTCTGCAGCCAAAAATCATGGATACTAAAAGCTTTCCAGTTATTGTTGTCCAGAAGAAGTGAACCAGTTGGCAAACCCAAGCGTGTGAAAGTAATTGTCTGTAGTGTCCAGAGTGCATTGTATGCAGCTGTCTGTGTCTGCTAATCCCATTTTGAACATTTTACTTTGGGTGATGTGGGTTCTATGGATAGTTTTGTATTGTATCAGTTGCAGGTTGGAGTTACTGGACATAGAGAAGATGTTGTTATTGATTTGTATCCAGAAGTCAGGGCCGGGAGAAATATCCAAGTCATTTTCCCATTTTTTTGGTTGGAAGTGAAATTGAGGTATCTTGTATGGATATAAGTTTATATAATTTGGAGATGATTTTCTTTGGGTTTGTAATTTTCATGATCTCTGAACTTAGTTTCGATGGTTCTAATGTTCTAATGCAAAAAGACGTTTCAAATGATCTTATTTCATTGAAACAATCATGAAACGCATGCATTGCTTCCAACCCCTTAGTAAAGAGTAAATTCAGAGTCGTAATTGGTATGCTTTATAAATGAAAACTGGCCATACCTGATAATGTTGAGAGTTTTCGGGTTTTGTGTGAGCTTCCCCTGTCGCCAGTTCACGAGCCGCCACTGATCACTGAAACCCCCCGCATTTGAAAACCTTTTGAAAATGAACGAAAGGTTGAAAACGTTCGATACATTTACATGTATCAACTCGAAAGATCGGATTCTTTGAAAAGAATCGAACTGCCCATCGCTGTTAAGTGCCCAGTGAACTGGAACCTGCTCCTGCCGCGAGTAATTATGGGTAATGTTGGAACACTGAATTGTTCGACCTCATTGAGAGATTGCTACACTGAGTCAAATTAAGAATAAAAACCTTTCCAGGGGCTGCAAGTTGTTTACTGTACCAAAGAGTGGGACAATAGGCCTACGTACTCCGTGTAGAGTGCACTTCACTAAAATAGTGGTTGGAAGGGCATCGGCCATACCAGCTACAATGAACAGAATGAATATCTTTCTTGAAAATATGTTCTGGACTCAACTGTTAGGACAGCAAACATATTTTAAGTCTGATGTACAGTTTACTGCGGAATGCCGGGTCATCGGAGATGCACTGATCCCTCAGATGTGGATTTAGATTTGACTGAGATTTTCTCCCTGACGGAAAGGCAGCACAGAAATCTTCCCTTTAAACCAATTTGTTATTATCCTCCGCCGCGCGTTTAGCGCGAAGCGGGGGATATAGCATTGGGCTCCGCCCATCCGTCCGTACGTACGTACGTCCGTACGGACACATATCGTACGGGCGGTGGGGGATATTGCCATGTTAGTGGCAAACACTTGTTTTCATGGATTTTTATTGATTACCAAGTGAATCTGAATTATCCCTATCCAAGCGCACTGTCTTTCCTCTCGTCAGGTTACCGAGATTTATTCATGAATTCAGTTCAAATAGTTCTAATTCCTCAGTGCAAGGAATGAAGATAGATTTTTGTTTTATAGGGTATGATGTTCTAGCCACATTAAAATTATCGCGATCATATCTAGCTAGACAGTGATTTTCAGAGGGCCATTTGCTCAATACTAACATGTCAGTCAATATTTTTGTTTACTTTTTTCTTTTTTGTAGTCTTTAAATGGTCTCCACCCATGCTCTCTGTCTAAGCATACCAAATTTCACTATGATGCATGAAGTGCCTTGTGAGATGACCCCCCACATTTGGGTCAAAAATGAAATTTAAATCTCTGCCAAGGAGATTGTTTTTTTTTCCCTGTTTGTCTGACTGTCTGTCTGTCTGTCTGTCTGTGTGTTAACAGGATAACTCAAAAGGAAATGAACGATTTGGCATGAAACTGGGTGGGGTGATAGGTGGTAGTCCAAGGATGAGTCAATTCAGTTTTTGAAGTGATCCAGAACATATTCTGGATCTGGAAGCATTAAAATATATCTGTAACGTGGGTCTGTGTGATATTTTGGAAGTGATACGGAACAAAGTCTGTGACCAAAAGAACAGATAAATGGCGTGGTGGAGGTATGCGCTCTGCCAGGTGCTCTCTTGTTTATTCTGGATCCAACTATGATCATTAAGTCAACAGTTATGGACTCAGAGGTACAGTGCCATGAAAAAGTATTTGCCCCCTTCCTGATTTCTTACTTTTTGCATATTTTTCACTCTTAAATGTTTCAGATCATCAAACAAATTTTAATATAAGACAAAGATAACTCGAGTAAATACAAAATGCAGTTTTAAATGATGATTCCATTCCATCATGAATCTCACATGCCCCCCAATCAAATAATGCCGCTAAAATTGATACAATTAATTTCCTAAGACATTATTCTCACTCTGTGCAAACTTTTAGTAAAATCCAGGAAACCAACTGGCAGGTTCTTGGTGACTTGGTATGGAATAACTCACAGTCTAATATGACCTGATCAGCCACTACTACTCTCCTACTGACAATAACGCACTTGATGTGTTCCTGTTTAACAGCTTTGTCCGTCATGGAAGTCTGGGAATAGGAACGTCAAAACGAACTTCTGTGACTACAAGCGACCACAAGATGTCGCTAAGTCTTCCAAAATGATCATATAACACAATGAGTTCCTTGAAGGAGTGAAGAGAGGCAAAATGTGTTTTGAAATACCTTACAGTTATGTAATGTAACTTACTGCCCATTTAACTTTCTGAATGGAGAAAAAGAGAATCTAAGCAAACACAGAGGTCAGAAGTGTCTTTAAATATTCATGTGTTAGTGATTGATGACTGTGATTATGATCTTTTACATGCACATATTAATTATGTCTGTCATCACATTACAAATGTAGCTTTTGGCTTTACATTCTATTGGCAATTCAGACAAAAACGGCAGACTGACAAAAGCAATCATGACATTGCACTAAGCGCCATGGCATCATCATAATCACAAAACAAAATTTACGTAACCAATGAAATTTTCATGCTAAAGCTCAAGATCAAGACCCCTTTTCCAAGCAAATTAGTCTGGCACATCACATTACAAATGCGTATGACTGCAGAGAATCAAGTGTGCATCCTTTTTCATTCCTTCTGTACGCATTAACGCAGTTGTGTTGCTGATGAAGTGTTAACACTGACAGTGCTGGTGCTGCTGAGGTGATTTGTTTCACTCCGTCTCTCTAAAGATGGGAGGTCATTTAAAGCCAAGCAGGCCAATTGTAACGGCAATGGCAAAATCAATTGTACATTTCCGATGGATTGCATTAGTCCGAGGAGCCCCTTTTGAACTGTGCATAAATTACAGCTGGAAGTCATGCTCATTAATCTCAGACTATTCTGAGCCAATATGTTTCATATTACATATACAACATGAAACAGTGAATGATTAGTGACAGGAAGACAGGTGTAAAATTAACGTATCGCAATAAACATAACTTAAATGTCAGCTGGATCCATATGCATTTAAACAGGTTGTTGAAATATAGTCTCAGAAATGTATCTTGACTGCTGCCAAGAAATCAATGAGGGAAATGACACTATATTACTGGGCCGATTCATTCACGTACTTTTCTTTTGAGCAGAATCAGCGCCCATGAGGTAACGCTGTGTTATACAATGCCCTCAACTAATAGCGCTCTTGATGAATATTAGCAAAAATGGCCTTGGAAAAAAAATACGATTGATGTCAATCCATCGAATATTTTATTCAATATTTCAACAAAAATCTCACCTTACATTTTAAGAAATTGATAGAAGGGGAACATAGTCCTCCCTTAAAATAAATTTTTTTTTCCCCCCAAAAACATGCCACAACCATTTTCACCCATACAGTGCCGTGAAAAATTATTTGCCTCTTTCCTGATTTTGTCTGTTTTTGCTTCTTTGTCAGATTTAAATGTTTGGATCATCCAGCTAATTTTAATCTAAGACAAAGATAATGTGAGTTAATGCTAAACAGCTTTTTAAATGATCGTTTCATTCATTGAAGGTCAAGAGTTATTCAAAACCTATGTCATCCATGTGAAAAAATAATTGCCCTCCTGAACCTAATAACTGGTTGTGCCTTTAAGCCAACTACTACAATCAAACATTTGAATCGGTGAATTCAAATTCAATAAGGGCCCAACGCCACATTTCAACATGGAGTTGGGCCCTTATTGAATTCACCAGTGCATTTGCGATAACTGGTGACGAGTCCTTTATTTCACTGTGGAGGAATTTTGACCGACTCTTCTTTGCAGAATTGTTCTGATTCAGCCACATTGGAGGCCTTCGAGCATTAACAGCCTGCTTAAGGTCATGCTGCAGCATCTCAATCAGATTCATGGCAGGACTTTGACTGGGCCACTACAAAACCTTCTTTGGGATGTTTTTGAGCCATTCAGAGGTGGACTTGCTTATGTGCTCTGGATCTTTGTCCTGCAGCATAACCCAGCTACACTTGAGCTTTAGGTCATAAACTAACCATACATTCTCCCTCAGGATTTTTTGATAGAGAGCAGGATTCATGGTTCTATTTATTATGGCAAATGGCCCTGGTCTTGAAGCAACAAAGCAGCCCCAGTCCATCGCACTACCACCACTTTGTTTTACTTTTTTAGTGATACTCTTATTGTGGAATGTAATGTCAGCTTTACGTCTGATGTAACGGAATCCATCTCTTCCAAAATATTTTGCCTTGCAGGTATCCCATGGATGCCATTTTTGCCCGTCTCTTATTTTGAAATCGTGTATACTTACCTTAACTAAGGTAACTGAGGCCTGAAGTTTATTACTGGTGGATGTTTTTCAGGGTTCTTTTGTGGCCTCCTGGATGAGTCGTCGATGCACTCTTGGAGTAATTTTGGTAGGCCGGCCACTCCTGAGAAGGTTCACAACTGTTCTAAGTTTTCTCTATTTGTGGATAATGGCTCTCACCATGGTTTGCTGGAGTCTCAAAGCCTTAGAAATGGCTTTTTAACCGTCTCCAGAATGATAGATGTCAGTAATTTTGTTTCTCATCTGTTCTTGAATTTCATTAGATTGCAGCATCATGTGCTGCTTTTTTCCTACTTCACATTGCCAGACATGTTCTATTTAAGTGGTGTTTAGATTCAACAGGGCTGGCTGGTAATCATGCCTGGGCGTGTCTTGTGAAATTTAACCCAACTATCAATTAAATTAGTTTACTTGTTTTTTTAGTAACTGAGGCGACCTGAGAGGGTTTGGTGGCTTTTTTTCCTTCAATAAATGAAATCATCATTTAAAAACTGTATTTGTGTTTACACAGGTCATCTTTCTCTGGAATTGAAATGAGTTTGATGATCTTAAACACTTCAGTATGGAGTAGTAGTAACTGGGAAGGGTGCAAATACTTTTTTTTTTTTTTTTTTTTTTTTTTTTTTTTAGAAGTACTTCTAAATTTCAAAATTTTCTGGGGGATTTCTGGTTCCGCTGTCAGAGTCCACTCACTTATTATTTTCCCACTACAGCACTGGCTAGAAGAGGTCAGACCACCTGTAAGCCACAATTTTCAACAAAATATGCAAGAAAACTGTCACAGGTAGAAATGTAATTAATCTGTTTCACCGTGTTACGTCCCTCTTTGCCCTGAGGTGGTGCTGCTTTCTCAAGTTTATTATTAGGCTGCTCGGCAGTGTATTTGTGTTCTGTTTTTCCTCCTTGCTACAGGTGAGGCCAATTGCGTGTGGGTGGGGCCGCTCCCTATTAAATCAGTGAAGCCAGGCAGAATATTGGAGACTTTTGGAAGCGGTTGGCTCCCACGCCAGTTGTGCCTTGCTGTGATTTTGGTTTTTCTCCCATTTTTCGTTACATTGTTTAACTTATAATTTAAATAAAAAACCCCTAGACACCAGTTCTTTCGACTTTGGTTCGTTTATGTTATGACCAGTGTGCCTGGCCGTAACACACCACCTGAAGCAAAAATGCACATCCCAGTCAGAAGAGACTCAGAAGTGGTGTGAGGAGGAGAGTTTAGCAGCTGCAGCTGGTGGTGTGAGGCCTGACACCAAATGATGCATCTCCACAAAACATTGTTTAGCGTTTGTTTATTCATATCATTGTGAATATCATTACCTCAAATAACCCCAAAATATTGTGATATTATTTTTAGGCTATGTCTCCTACCCCTGTTTGGACTGCCAGCTTTCTGTCTGTATGTTGTGAACATTGACTGTATTAAAAGATGGACAAAGCAACCGTGATGTCACCCATTGGTTTCAGCATACCATTTAGGAAGCCTCGATTTTGGCAATTTAAATAGCACTATTTTGTCATTTTGAAACCGAATGTGAGTCCTATTGGACGAGAGCATGAATTGAAGATCCAGGGAGGGGTGAGGGTGGATCTACGGGTGGATCTGACCCTACCTGACGAGAACCAGAGGATAGCCACGCCCCTAAAGCATATGCTAGATTTATCCTTTATTCTAGTCTATTTGGGACCATAATTTACAAAAATGAACATCATGATATATCGAAGGAGACTTGAAACTTGTGATAGATACAATAATGTGGAAAATCATTATTGAAGTAATAAACCAGGTGAGAGAATAGGGTCATTTTCTCATAGACTTCTATAGGATTGAACTTCTTTCTGCAACCACTGACGTCGCCATCTGCTGGCCATTAATTAGGATGCAGATTTTAGAGATTTCCTCACTGGCCCCAGTTTTCAGACCTGGGTACTGCATCCATCTTTTTATACAGTCTATGGTTGTGAGTAATTTTTCTGAGCACTTGAAAATTGGAGAAAAACAAGCACAGTATAGAAATACAAATGAGGCCAAAATTTTAAAAGGCCACATCCCCGCCAACCAGGGGTACTGGACTGGGCTGAGGGTCTAACCCTCCTCGGTGTAGGGGAGTAGAAGAAGGAGCCTTGAGGGAGTGTGTTTGGGGGTTTGAGAACTCCCTGACTGAGCTGAGGAGACCGGTTATTACAACAGGCTGCAGCTGTTACCCATGGCTGGCTGCCTGACTGAATAGTTGAAGCCTGCAGACTCATCCATCTTGTCCATCTTGAGTGGGGATGGTTGCTGTTGAAGACCCGTTTGCTCCTGTCGGCACAGTCCCTGGTCCTGATGCTTCCTTGTGTGGAAAGGTGACACAGATGGGCAAGGCTTGCGTAGCCATAATGGGCAGGGCTTCCCATCCCAGCGCCATAACAGTTCAAGACATAAATTACAACATTTGAGGAGATGATTCTCCCTCGCATTGAAATAAATATAAATAAATCATGCAGCATTTCTCGTTTTTACCAGTGGCGGCTCGTCGGCCATAACAATGGGAAGCCAAAACCTCGCCCTTCAAGGCTTAATGACTTAAACCTTTCGCAGATTACTTTTCTTGATCAGCAGTTGCTCATACGAATTGGTAGAAGGACAGTCAAATTTATTTTCGATAGCAAATGACAACGCAAATTATCAATACGTCTTTATGAATTAGTTTGCGACGCTTCTTTCGCAAGAAGACACGAGAATCCGTTTTCTACGGTCTTAATAAAGAAGTAAAGAATGCGATGTTGCACAGCTTATTGCTTAATGAGCCTCACTAATCAATTTGCGAATCTGTGCTGTTTCATGAGCTACTTGAGCGCGGAATTTATAAAGATGTAGGCCTATGGTAACTAATTTACGTCGTAATTTATGTGTGAAAGAAAACCCTTCAGCATAATTTCCTGGTGCAATGTATAACAATGCTATCGAAAATAAATTTTTACTGTCCTTCTACCAATTCGTATAAGCAACTGCTGATCAAGCAAAGTAAACTGCAAAAGGTTTAAGTCATTAAGCTTTGAAGGGCGAGGTTTTGGCTTCCCTTTGTCGCGGCCGACCAGCCGCCACTGGTTTTTCCAACTGTCTTTTTTCGCCCTTTTCTTGCGATCGTGGGCGCAGAATTATTCTTGAATAATTTGTGTATCTCCTCTATTTTTAACTAAGATCACGATGCCGACAGGTGAAAGGAACAAAAAAAAAAAAAAAAATGCCGAATTACAGTCGGCAGCCGCAAAGTGTGGCAAATTGACGAAGTTATGGAGATACTGAAATTCTTACAGGTTGCGTGTTATGTGTTGATAAAGCTTGGGAAGTGGTCTTTATAGCCAGCATGTAGCGCTGTTGTCAGTGTGAGTGTTGGAATGACAGGAGAAAGTCCGAATTTCGCGAGTGGCAGGAGATGGACAAAATGGCTAAATATGATTATTTTTTTCAATGACCCGGCGTTTGATTGGAATGTCCTTTGCTTGAACTTGCATTATAGCAATGCCCAAACGATGTCCCAGTGCAATACTGAGCCAATTTCCAAGACAGCAAGCGGGGAAGAATACGGGAAACGTTTTCTTTCAAGAATGGTTTTGATTTGCATAGCGCACGCTGATTGGTCACTTTATGTGAGGAACATCTGAGACTACGGACCTTTACTTTTTATCAGCTAAAGTGATGACCTAAAGCTCCATGGTGGATTTGCAGCTGTGCCTCCAAGGCAGCGGCAGAATTTGCTGTGGTGCCCCTTACATGGAGGCACATTTGCCGTAGTGCCCTTATATTTTCAGGATGGACCACGGCAACTTTTGCCGTGCCCCTTATCACCTGTAGTTCGAGGCCTGTAAGCATATATTTTCAATACTCAATTGAATTCATAAGTTACAGGTATGCGGAGCATTTGTCCGATGCTATTCGTAAACACAACATTTAAAGTTAGCCCCTCCTGTTTGGTGGAACTAATACCAGATGGACACGCCCCCTGACCGTAATTTGAGCCCTGCTCCAGACCAGATATACACTATCATTTGGCGCTGAAAGTTTGCACAGAGATTGACACCCAGAAACATCCTGCACAAAGTAATATAAGAACATGCAGGCAGACTGCGAGGTCACTGGAGATACAGACACTACCACACACTCCCAGTGGGTCATAAATGATTAAGAAAAACTGTTTTTGCATAAATTGGAACATTTAAAAAAATAAAAATCCTGTTCAAATAATGTGTTTTTGTTGTTTTTTGATGCAGTAGTGGGTGAATGGACTTTTCAAATATCTCCTTTTTGATTTTATTTAGATTTCTATAATGTGCCGACTTTTTTTTTTTTTTGGAATTGAGTTTTCAGTTTTTGTCCATGCCGAGGGGTCTTAAGTGCGATTATCTCGGTATTTTTATACTTAAACAATGTGATTTGGTTTTTGCCCTAGCTTCACAAGCTAGCTAGCTGGCTAGCTCTTGTGCTTGCCGAATTGCAAGCTCGCCACTGGCCTTTCCTGAAACATG